>WOVY01004703.1:0-332247 GCA_013436015.1 Rhipicephalus annulatus
TTTTTTCTTTTAAGTGGCGTGGCCTTGGTTGTCATGTCTTTCAACTAATTTTACACTTGCATATTAATGCACATCACCGACTAATGTGCTTATTTTTACGTGTTTGCTTCAGTGAGGGCGCTCAGCTGTTTTTGCATTTGCAATTGAAATACTCTGTCGCTGTCTCAGATTGTTGGAAATATAGTATCTTGTATCAACCTTCACCATGTGCAATGAGTATCATATGTTACTAAAGTACGTGTTCAGCCGTGACGGCCTGGTGAAATGTTCAAATGTTCATGAATGACATCGACTTTTATTTAGTAAAGTCGAGCTTCTCAGGCGTTTCGGCATTGCATCGTTTTGGTGAACAAGCTGGTCTAGGCGATGCTCACCTCACAGTCAGGCGCCGTGTTTGTTAAGCCTTGTTACCTGTCCTGCTCGCATGTGCACCAGATCAGGTATGAATAAATTTACTAAGAATGAATGCTTGGAGGAACAGTTGAAATCACTAGCAACACATTGTATACCTGTTCTATAATTAGAATAGTGGAGCGCCCTTTCTTGTCTACATAGCATTACTGACACATCATTTTATCCAACTGGTGCGAAGTCGTCGCCTTCTTAACCACTACAAATTGTGTATACATCACTGCAATTGGTGCCGTGGATTCCACGGTGTCACCCCTGGCATGATATCGTGTGGCTGTTGGCTACTCTGTCTTGCTATTTGCTGTATCAAGCTCAGAGCTGGCTGCACGTTGCATAGCGGCCGTGCATTTTAAAACAAATGCCGTATGCTTGTCGTAGCTGTGTAGATAGTGACTGTGGTTGTGCTGATGAAAACTAAACATCAAAACGACTTTTGTACTTCAGTCTTGGCGCCTTAGATTCTCTTTCGACGTGCCAATATGTTGATGGCACGTAGTCAACCTGCCATGGATCTTTGCTTGGAGCGCCTGTAATAAATACCGAATGTGTCAAACGAAATCATCCATGCAGGATTGTCGATAAATATTACTCACCTTACGCTGGGCATATACCACTCACTATGTCTCTCCACAAAATCCACTTCAATTTTCTATCTTTGTTCCAAGGGAATCTGAAAATTTTTTCCCGTTTGGCACTATTTTCGACAGCTGCACAGCCAACTATGAATGTGCAAATGACAAGATTTCAACACAATTGAAAGAAAAGCCCTGTCTACGTCTCCAAAAGCGTGACCAGCGAACAGCGTGCCACGGATATCTTTAACTGGGAGCTGATGCAGATGGCAAATCTCATGAGTCTTTGTGGGTTTATGCTCACCTATTTTATCAAGGAAACACCACCATTTATATCCCCAAACACAGCAGCCATGCACTTCTTCTTGGAGAAGGTTCACTTGAATTTCATTGCGCTCATCGAAATGCTTCCACTGTTTGTATTGCACCTTCAGTTATGGAGTACATCATGGTAGTGCCAGAGAAATGTCAAAATGGCCCCTGTTTATCGTTTTGTTTTCATGACCAGTCAGCATTTTAGGAAGTGACTGTACGCAGTTTGCAGCTCTAGAGTCTCACTCTGTGTCCAACCATGGTATACCATCTGTGCTGTATTGAGCTGACTGCAATATTTTGGGAAATGAATTACTCAGCCCGAAAAATTCTGACCCAATGATTTTCCCAAATTATCTGATCCGTTCAGTCAACAAAATCATTAGTTTTACCCTTGCTTCATTCCCAGTCAGTTTGCATTGTAAATATTGTAGCATCATGCTTCTAGTTTCCTACACTATTGCAGTGCCTTGCTGTGATGTATTGAAAGTGGTGCTGTACACATTGCTCAATATTCGATGAATTTCAGCTGCACTGCACTGCTCACCACCCTGAAATTGAATTCTAGCACACACTTCACACTTATCTGAGGCATGCTTACATGGGTGCTTTGCGTCAAGAACTGAAAGCTGTGACCTCATAAGATAGACAGGCACACCTAAAGAAATCGTACAACTACATATGCGTTGCATCATGAAATTTTCATTGATTTTTATTCGGGGGCCATTTTGACTTGAAAATTATAGGCATTGTATTTTATGAGCTGAAATATATCTCTGGAGTGTCAACATGCCTAAGCAAGCTTCTCAAGTAATACTCATGCTGACTGTATCTTTGTTACGTTCATGAAGCAGTTTTTGTAATGATTTGCATAAATTCATGTGGCTAAATCACTGCATAAACATCAGTCTGCAAATAGGATGTGCAACTATTGCATAGTTATAAATTAAGGAGCACATGCAGCTGTTGCGGTCAGCAACACAGCAGACAGTATGATATTCAAGTGAATATTCTTGGCTACCTATGAAGTAATATATGACTTAGTAAGGTAGTTACTGTAACTCTAGTCTTGAGGTACGTGTTACTAGGAAAGTACAGACTTCGTAGTATGTTGTGTTTATTGAAAAATTCTCAGCAAGTGCTCCTGGAGAGTGAATGATAATTCGACAAGGTTTGAAGAGTAGGCCCTTGCTCAGTCATCGGTCAATATTTAACGTGGAAGTGAAAGAATCACTGAGAATAAAAAATGCACATCTGTGCGTCTACTTAAGCACTTTCTTGAATGCCCATGCATACACGGCTTTATTTCGCATTCACTCGGCAAATAGAAACAGTGAAGATGGTGGTAGAGGAGAAGAGGCTACTTATTTAGCACCTCATTGAAGAAAGTAGGGAGGTGCTTGCTCTGTTAGGAGTGCTTACTCTGGATTTTATGGCATTAAGAGCGTCTCTACTGAGTGGTAATATTTTAAGTTTATATATACACTCCCAAGACCCCCCCCCACCCCACCCCTCCAAAAAAAAGTCGCAGAAGGCAGCGATTCAAGAAAGAAAAAGAGCCCTGTAGGATGGCTCTGGCAATTAGAAGCTTGTTTGATTGAGCCTCCTCCAGAAAGAGAAAATTTTTACAATGGAACGAGTGGATTGAGCAACAAATAGAGGCTTTGGAGGAAAGGAATAGCAGACTTCAGAACCCCTCTCAGCCATAGGTCGGCAAACTCCCTCACAAGCCGAGTCACTCAAACTCGGATTGGGCCATAAATGAGAATCTGAATGAGCCATATGTGCAAATACATTTTGTGATTGAGTGAGCTTCACATTTTTTTGGTCGGCCTGTGCTTTCAACACACCTTCGACAATTTAAAGATAGAATTTTCGGTGAGCCTGTAGTTCGCGCTCTCTTCTTTTTCATTCATCTATAGTTAACACTGGCCCATCTGCCCTATGTAGGTATGGCCGAAGCTAAAAGGAACATTTTACTTTACCCCTGTATGGTAATCAACAAAATTTTGGTGTGTTTACGAAACAAATGTGAGTCCAGCTTCTTGTCCCCTCTCATTGTTTTCAGCATGACATTATATCTCGCCTAGTACCTAGTCTATTGGTGGCCATAATGCATTGATGTTGTATCTATTTATCACTTTCTTTAGCCCCTGAGCTATGTTGTGAATGTAAGGACTACCCACGACACACCCGTTACATGCTACGCTTCTCGCTTATTATGTTCACAGAAGTCCAACATAAATCTCTACCAACAAGCTCAGCTGTCCATCACTCCAAGTTGCAAATTTCTATAATGTAGTGAACATTCTTTTTCATGATTTCTTAATACCTATTATCTGTCACCCCCTAGGTTTCAGTCATATCCTCCAGGTCAGGCACCTTCGGCAGAAACACTGCAGCTGCTGCTACCACCACCACGGCCTATATTTCACTTCAGCCATTGCTGCATCACAACCAGTATTACAACTTTTGAGCCGCTACCACAGTCCTTCCCAATGATGCCTCACCTTGACAGGGCTTCACATGCTTCCAAAGGAAGCTATCAGGCAAGTGTGTACTGTTAAGAAATTTAGCTTTCAATAGCATTGATGTTTTCAATGGGCAGATGAATTGACAAGTCTGCCAACTTCATGCTTCTTGAACAGGGTTGAAACTATGTGTGTCTGTCAGTGCAGGGAACCAAGTTTATGTGAATTTCAAAGTAGCTTATTTTTATTTTATTTTACAATACTGCAGGCCCCTTCTCGGGCCCATGCAGGAATGGGTTGAACTTGAATACACAAAAATGTGAGGAAAATAAATAGAACTTATGTACAAAGCAATTAAGAGCAAGAAATATGCAAATTGTAATACAAGGTGTTCACATAAGTTCTGAATTCTGTTTATAAATTTGACAGAAGAGGAGTTCACAATATCAGCGGGCAGCATATTCGATTGCTAAATGGTGTGCAGAACTAAATAATATTTGTAAGGGTTCTGTTATTAATTTTGTGTATGAAGGAAGCAGGGCAAGCAAAAATTAGAAAAAAGTACTTTTTCATTGTTTACTAGATATGAAAGCAGATTCTTTTTCCACAATTTTTGTGTACCGTGCAATCCTGAGCAAGTGCTCCCACTATGGTGAAGGTGACGAGAATTTGAGGGGGGGGGGGGTTCTTGCTCGGTCTTGCATCAAAAATCAAGATTGTGGTGAAAAAGTCGCATGTGCTTCCTAACGAAACTGATACACTTTAATAAATATGCATGAATTCACTATGATTCTGCTACCTCGTTGCGCTTCTAAATAAAGAAAGTGAAGGAAACTGCAGAAATGGCAGGAAGGCGGGGGGGGGGGAGTGCTTGCTCAGTTGTTCATGCATGTTTTCAAATATCTTGAAAGAGAGAGGATGGAACTCGCTTAGGTGGGGGCGCTTGCTTGAGATATTATAGTATTGTCCTCATCCTGCGTATCTTTTTTTAATCAACTGAAAAAAAGCGACCTGAAAGCAAATGGCCCTTTTACATATGGTATATTTGTAGCTTATTTTCTTTGTAAATTGACGAAAAGCATGAAGTTTAGCATTTTTTAGCGAAAAGAAAAAGCTGTCCAACTAGTAATGTTTATGCATTTACCGAAGTCAGACACAGTGAAATAGATAAGGTGGCACAGTAAAAAAATAGGTCAGCACAGAAAAAAACTGCAATTTTCATTGCGTAAGTAGAGCTCCATCTTCTCGAAATGGCATTTTTCGTTATGTCAGTATGATAATTTTGAAATGGCAAAAGATGTCATGCTGATTGTTTGTGCACATACTCAAGCAACACATGGTGGTGTACTGAACTGAACTTGATCCTTTAGAATAACTTTCATTTGATCTAAAAGAAAGTGTGCGAAATGTCCAAAATCATGTACAGGAGCAAAAAATGCAATTTTTAAATAAAATAAACCATTCTTTGGTTCGGTCAATAGAAGACAAGGCTCTGAACAAATTAGTATAAACTTCTGGTTGCTATCATTATTACATGCTTAAAAATGATGACAATAGGGTAAGAAATACGTTGAAGCCTGGTACTTGCCGGTCTTCTCTTATTGACGCAGTGCTCTGAATTAAGGCAGTGTTTACAAACACCCGCAGAGCTCTCTTATTCAATAATGGCAAAGTAGATACATGGTGCAGAAAAGTTATTGTTGCTACCCCTTAATTGGAGGCAGTAACCGGGTAGACTCCAATGGCTGACTTAACAGCCCCCAAAATGCACTGCTAAAGCTTGAACAGTTTAACATCAGGTCCTTTTAGCAGGGCTGCAACAGCTGCGCCAATCGCGCCAATTTGATACAATTCCCGATTGTTGCACCGAGCTGCGCCAAACCTGTGAAATTGTTAAAATTGCACCACGCTGCGCCAAAATGCCCAGCCAGCCTCAATTTTTTTTTCAGGTGTACTAATTGCGGTGAGCAATGCAGGCCATGTCGGCCACCTGCAGCTTTGCGCCATCAGTCAAAGCGCGCAGACCCGAAGTAAAGTGCCTAGATTATACCTAAAGTAATCTAGCCACCCACCCTATGCTGGTGAGACGTGATCGACCAGATAAAGTAACAACACTGCATGCCTATCGGTCCGCTGACCACAACAGATACGTATCCGCGGGATCGCAGAACTTTAAAACAAAAATGTGTTGGTGTAGCCACCAACCCTTCGCGGAAAATGTAAGTTCTCTTGCCAGAAACGCGGCTATGGCTTATTAAGGCTCGAACAAGCTCGACGTGCTGCAAATGCCGGCGTTGATTACCTTAGCAGTGGCACATAACAAATTTTGGCTGGAAGCTGAGTCCTTGCCACGGTCTTGGCGATAGATATCTAGTACCGTCGCTGTGGCAACGGGCGTGCGCCGTTGTTACTTTATCTGGTCAAACTCGTCTTGCAAGGTAGCCGAAGTGGCACATAGCCCCAATGCTGAAAAGGGTGGGTTGGAGGGGGGTAGGTGAGTGGTTAGGAAATTTGTGGACTTTGGTTTTAAAGCTGCTTGAGTCACCTTTGTCGCGCTAGACCGGTGCCCGCGAAAAAGCGTGTTGAGATTTACAAGGGGCTGTTCGCGATACTGGGACACTTCACATTTTGCTCAGTTACTCATGCGTTTGTACACCGTTAAATTCTGAGTACCAGTATAATTACCGACGTATAAATAAGCTACTGGCAATCATTTGAAGCAGTGTGTGACATTTATGCTTCTCTACAGAAATAAACTAAATTGTGCGCCAATTTTTTTTTACCACCTCTAGTTCTCGTTTTTACTAATCTTCCAAATTTCAAGCTCACAATATCGGCACATTGATATTGAAATTCTCAGAGTTTGTCAATTGATTTAACAGGTGCAGTAAACGCTAATATGGACTTTATAATTGGTTCCTTAGCGAGGTGGTTCAAAATACTACCTTCATTGAAATAGTAGTAAATACTATGCTCACACTACATAATTTAGGTTATGTTGAATTGTTTCTACATGTTTTTTCTCTAAATGTAAGCCGCCTGTTTATAGTGCTCCAAATTCGCTATGTCATGATAAAAATGCATGTTCTTTTTTTCCATCACCAGCTCCGAACTTGGAATTTAGTGCTCCAAAAGTAACATTTGCTGCTCCAAAAATTGCTCCAAATGGTATTTTGGCTGTTGCACCCCTGTTTTAGCACGCCAGCAAATGCCGGTTGGGGTCCAAAGATAAAGTCTGAGCTCAGAGTTTTGTTACAAGCATGAAGCAATGAAGAAAATAGGAGCAAATGGGAATGCTATACAAAGATTAGCACTTAACTCTTCAGATTCAATTTCACAAAACGAAACACTGGTTAAAGTCAATGTCAGTGCTGCTGAGAGTGAGTGGGTTTTCGGTGCTGTCGGTAGTCTCAACGAATAGATAGTGCTGAGAGCACACCACGTAAATAAGCCGTGTAGTGATATTTATCCAAATAGCACGCACCAGCACTCGTAACTGCGCCCTTATGTTCAATGGTAGCAGCTGTTGAAAGTGTTCATATAATTGCCATTGCAATATTTTATTCTAAATGAATGGCTAGTTAAATCACTGGAAAACTCAAATGGGTTTAACAATGATTGTGAAACAATCAAGTATTGCTCATCACAAGCATGAAACTCAGGCACTCCAGAATATTCAATCCTTCAAGCAATGATTTCATCACCAGCCCGACTAGTCCCTCCATGTAGACTGCAGTATTGACCAGGGGCTCCCCTGCTGCAGTCGGTGAATACTTGTTACTCCTCAGTGTCACTGTGTGAGACTCTCTTTCAAAACACCTCCTCAGTGACTGCACAGCATCATCTATAAAATCTTCATCATAGACTGACTGACTGATGCCCTAATAAGGTGCTATTAGGAGCTGTTTGGTATGCAAAACATCACACTGCATTGTTTCAAATTTTTTCTGGCCAGTGTTTTTCTCGGCAGCGATGTAAGATGATCGATGGTACTACTTAATAATGTAACACCTTCTCTGGACAACTGAAGAACTCTTCTATATCATAACACATTGCCTTACCAACTGAACCACTTCTGCATTTACCCTGTCTCTGCGTGCTTATATTGAGCAGCATCCTGCATAGGTTAAAAAGAAATCTGTGAATCATTCACACTCACTCATAAAATATATTTTTTCCTTAGGCCTTACTAGTAGACTCAGACTCGCGGCTCATGCAAGTCTGGCAAGTCTGATGAGTCGACTTCCGAGCCCGTTAAAATATGATGATCTTTTCCACACATGGTTTCAATGCTCCTTAATTGCAATATGTTGTATAATTGGTGCTCCAGTTGATGATCTTTTCCACACATGGTTTCAATGCTCCTTAACAGCAATGTGTTGCATAATTGGTGCTTCAGTTACAACCTTTCAATTTCAGACCTTTATATAGTGACTGCAACCCAGTAAGGTAATCTCTATTCAAAGAGATGGCGCCTCAGATATTTTATGAGAATGTCACGGGAAGAAATTCACAGGAGGGCATGTCAAGGAACCGCGACTCCCCCCCCCCTCCTTGTAGTTCTGGCCTCTCAGCTATAAATATTGAGTCGGTGCACAAATGCTTGTGCATTGAGATATGTGTGAGCTGTGAAAATTGAGAGCTCAAGGCGCAATTCCATGTGGAGGGAGGCCGCTACACTACCACGAGACACTGCAAGGTGCCAGCTGGAGCACCTATTATGCAATATATTGCTTTTATGGAGCACTGAAACTATAGGTGAAAAGATAATCATATTTTAACGGACTCGTAAGTTGACTCACCAGACTTCGTCATTGGTCACTAACAACACAAAAACCCTTCACTCTTGGGAGCACTCACATTTGCTTTAACCAGCGTTTTGTTTTGTAGAGTTAAGGGAGATTGAATCCAAAAGAGGTAACTGCTAATATCGATTCTCAATTGCTATAATTCTTAAACAAGGGAGCCAATAGTTGCCATTTGCACCCTGGTTCGAGGAATATTGACATGACTCATCCATGCATAGCAAAACAAAGGCAAAGCCTTGAAATGAATAAGTTTCTTGCATGCTTTTCTCATAGCACTGTAGCGGCTTCCACATGACATTGTGTCCTGAGTTCTCATTTTTTGGGGGGGCTTTTGCACCAGCATTTGGTGTGAAGCATGCTGGCTATTGCGCGATGCCTTCATTCAGAGGAGGGTGCAGGAGCATGCATGCTTCAGAGAAACAGCTATTGATAGCTCGTGTAGCTGCAAAGGGCTCATTAGGGGCTGTGCTTGGGCGCTTCTTTTTTAATGCTGTTTAAGTGCTCATTTGTGTCAGCTGTGGTTGCATGCTTGTGTGGAATCACCTTATTTTATGGCTGAATTAACTATCAGATTTTTTTGCTTTTCGGGGGGCAGCACCCAGTGGGAGGACTGCCGCTTACAGTTCTGGCCCTCATAAATAACAAAGTAGGCAGCTGTGCTTTCTTTTGAAAATTTTTGTTTGCTGTTGATGCATTAATACTCATCTCTACCAGTTCCACGACATTCCTCATGCAGCCTGAATATGCCGTTTTACACTCCTGCTGCTTGCACTTATCTTTTTTATATCCATGTACTGTATTTGCTCACATAATAATTGCATTTTCTTCATTTTTGGATAATTTACTGATTTAAAGGTGTGGTTTGTACAGTGGGTAAAGTTTTGGAACAGGTCGACTAAATTTAAAACTGGAAGCTGGAATTGTGATGACTACGTTGTGCCATAACAAAACCATATCAGGTTGAAGAGTTCCTACCTTCATGTTACAGGCACATGTTCGCATTGCCTTGTAATGAAAAAGCCCTGAAAAGCCTTTCCAAGTAATCATCAAATGTCTTCATTAGAGAAACTTATTCATCCCAAATCGACTGTTGGAAAAAATTTTGCAATCTGCGAAGTACTAGTGGAGCTACAGGAATTCGTCACATGCTTTACGTGCTTTCTTTCACCTTTCGTTCGAGTGAGCTCACTCAAAGCCACGCAGGAGGGGATGACTGAGGGACAAGAAGCTATGCCTATTTATCAACGTGCGTTCTGAACTTGAGCTCTTTTATTTTTATTCCCCCCCCCTTTTTTTCTTCAAACATGGGGCTTCTTCTCAGTGTAATCACGAACAGGTGCACGGGCATGTGCCAGCCTCTGGTTTCGGTTGTACACATTGCACTTGAAGCGCAGTCAGTTGAATTTGGAGCCTTATTAATAGTTCAGGGAAACAGCGTTTTTCAGGTGACTGATAATAAATTATGAATAACAGGCCGCGTGTTGCCCTATTATGTCTGTCTCACATGCTCTCATGTGCCTCGACTACCCTCGGCAGCATTTTCTGACCATGCTCGAAAAGGGTTACTGGGCCACTTAAATTGCTTCATAGGAGAGTGTTGTGTATACTATACTGAATTTGTAAAAGAAATGCCCATTTTAGCATGCCTAATTCCTGTATATCTGCCATCTGCTACACTTTATAAGAACAATTTGAAAACAATTTAAGGGATGACAGTAGATGATCGAGGCCTTTAACTTGCTGCACATTAAATGTTACCATCAAGGCACTCAAAAACAGGAGGAAAAGGTCTCTCTGGTGCAAGTGTGCCCTAATTGGCTATGCTTTATATGGTTTTGCCTGCTTCAACATCATCAAAGTGCTTGAAGAACAAGAAGAATAATTCTCTGTGGCACGAGTGTGCGATAAAATGCTCAACTATTTCTGGTTTTCCCACTTCTCTTGAACTTTATTGTTATAGTATGTGTGCCAAAGTGAATTCTAATATTGAAGTGTGTGTGCAAATTGACTATTTTTCTGAAATTTCTCGAATACTTCTAGAATTTTTTTAAAATACTTCATGTGAAATTCTAGAAAAAGGTCGGAGAGGCTTCCAAAGTTTATTCTGATGAGATGAAAGTCTTCCTTTTGGTAAAATAATAAGTATGGGTAGGGCGGCGTTTCATAGTTGCCTTATAAATAATAAGGCAATGCACAATTGAATTTATGTAGGCTCGAATGTGTTTATATGCACGATTTCATGCAGCCGAAGAGTTGATCAAATTTCAGGTCAAAAACCACTATAAATAAGCCCTTGCCTCTGCCACACCTATCATCTTGTTAGAATCAGCCTTTTCTAGAGTCAGTACATTTGTGACCATAGCAGAGCCAGAAAGGCAACTTTCACGCAATACAAGTGTGATGAGGTGAAACATATTAAAAATTTGGAGTGTCCGTTTCAGTCAGACATTGACCCTATTTTGTCTCTGGTAAGTTATAATAGTTCCAATAGCAAAATTTGCAGTACGAATTGAGTCGAATAGCAAACATTATTCAAAAGATATTCAAAAATACGACTATTTGCGTACCCCTACTTATTGTTTACTTCACATTTTTCACCCCATTTTTCGTTCTCTGTAGAAAAGACTTGTGCCCTTCTAAATGCTGTGCTAAGGCCACATATCACAACTCATGAACGTGCCTAGAGCTCCACGCATATTCTTCTGTGAGAACTTCTATTTAACTGTTTGAATTCAAAATTGTGGAACCTCTTGGATCAATTTTCACTATTGAAACTTTATTCTTTGAAGTAGTTATGCTAGTAAGTTGTAAGTGTTAAAGCAATAATTTGAGAGTGAGTGTAACGATGTTAACTCCCACACAAGAAAAAAGAATCACAGAGACATTTTTCCCCTGCAGGTTCATTTGAGAGGCAGAAGAAGGAGCAGTGGGCTTGGCTGTGGTCGTGATGCAAGGAGGCCACAAAGCTCCTGTGGAGTGTCCTTCAGCTTCAGAACAAGAGCCTCATAGTAGCCCCGTGTTGGAGTATTTGTGCATCAAAAGGACAAACAGGTGCCCCTGAACGGGGCCCTGACAGTGAGAAATTTGGAGGTTGTGGCTAAGGATTATTGCTTAAAGAGGTACTGACGCAAATTTTTGTCTTGCAATATTAACATTGTTGACCGCCTATTAGTCACAATGTGGCAGATTGCTTGCTGCAGCATGGGACAGGTGGACAATTGCTGTTTATTACAGACTAGTTTTATCTTGGCACAGCTCTAAGAACACGAGCCACGGAATGCAACAAATGCCAGCTAGTTTGCTAAATGGTACACATAAAACGGGGCTTCCAGGTGTAAGCACTTGCACAGCAGGTCTATCAATAGTGAAAGTGGGCGGTGACAACCGACACAGTAATCAAGGCGCTGGGGCAAACCGCTCCCGCTCGGCGCTTCTGGCTTAAGAGATGGCCCACCATGGCGTATTGTTCTTCTTCCTCCTTACCCACAGAACACTGACGCACTTCCGTGCTGCCTGCGTTATGTGCTCACATTCTTTTGCTGCTGCATATGCAGCACAATGTCGTCGTCAAGTTGATCGTTCTCGTTTGGGTGCAAAGATTTTCTTGGGGCATCCTCATGTTCCACATGTTTGCACTAGGCATGGACACAGCAGTCACTGAATAGTAGCCTGCTAGCAAAAGTGGGGCCAAAAGGCAACAACGACTATGATGTCAATAATGTAGCTGTGCCAACTCTGAGCTCGGCAACAATGGTGGCACCTGGAAGTTGGGACTCAGCTTCAGGTCACTTTCGGTGCTTTATTGATGCGAAATGCGGCATATAGCACTGGTTCAGGCACGCAAACTTTAATATACATATAATTGGCCGTATGAGCTATAATTGTTCATCCAATTTGTAGATATACGCATGTTCAAGGGAATCGATGTCGCAGGCTATATTAGCCACAAAATTTTGTGTCAGTACTCTTTATGGTATTTTGTTTTATGTTTTAACTTACAGTTAAACAAATAAGTAAAGTATTTAGTAAGTGGTACATGTATTTGCCCAGTACTGTGCAAATGGTTTTGCAAAATTTGTGAATCAGCCAGCAGATATGCATGCACCTAGCAGGCTGAGAAAGATAAACACACTTCCTTGCAAAATGTTTAATCATGTAAATAAATTCGAGGATGCAAAAATATTTGTCTTGTTTTTCTCAAATGTCCCGACACTACTCTACATACAACACTTCCACCCCTTTAATCTACTGCACTTTCGAAGCACCATTAAATTGCCCATTGTGGCATATTCATATTTTTTACACTTTGTAAACTGGCATAGTCTTATTACCATGCTTAGGCAAACATTACTTATGACCCTTACTACTTGCCCAAAGTAACCGGGGTTGTTCTGCAGAAGGACTTGTTTTCGGGCTAGTTTATGCTTGCTTAAAACTATATGGTGTGTGGTTTTGTGTGACTATTCTCTCTTTTTTGCACTATATTATGATTTTCAGCAGGAACCGGAAAATTCCTCGGACCCCTATCATCTATATTACCCACAAACCCTGTAGCTCCTGTATGGCCCATATACCCTATATGCCCCATAAGCCCTGTATCCCCCATATGGCCCGTAATCCCTGTATGCCCCATATGGCCCGTAATCTCTGTATCACCTGTATCCAATAACATCGTATAATACGGGTCCTATCTGTTTAGGATTTTTCAGTAGGGACGCCACCAGGTGACGCGACTGGTCCATAGCGTGTCACGTGGCTCAATACCTTCACGCATGGCTTCACCACAGACTTAGTACATTGTGTTGCTTCTCATCCGATGATGCAAAGTGTACATGGCGTGTAAGTGCGCAGGGTGTATTCTGATACAAGGAATAGTCAGGAGAAGCATTCGGCAGTTGCGACGAACAGGAGTGGCGGTTAAGTGAAGCAGCCGCCTCTAATGCGTGAGAGAGAACACGCGAAATTCAATACGGAAAGCAGGGATGTTAACGGGGAGGCAAATATCCGGTCTGCTATCCTTCACTCTAGATTGGGTAAGGAGAGACAACGAAGTAAGAAAAAAAGTAGAGAAGGTTAAACACCAACGCGACAATGAAGTGATTTATGTATTGGCCGTCTCGACTACATAAGTATGCAAAACATATAAGTATGCAAAACACAAAAGTATGCAAAACATATTCATAAGTATGCACTTTGTGGTTGAAGGGCGAACTATGGGCCGGATTTCGCTATCGCGTTCCACTATTAAAGCCGAAGCTTAAGGGTTCCCGACTTTTGTACTATTTTAGTGGCGTCAAAGACAAAATGTCAATAATGATAGCCCGCGATAGAAATCCATAAGGCTCTAGTTCAGGGGAGACGGTAAAGATAAAAATTCAAAGCTTCAAGTCCGTCGTTAAGAACACGAGACCCTCAGTCGAAACGTTGGCTCCAGCCACACCAAGTGTTCACAAAATTTTCAAATACCCGAGATGGAGAAGCTTAGACGTCGCTGTAGAATGATCCTCCTTGTCAACGGTGTGGGCCATATTTTTGATGTCACAACTACGCTGCTGGTCAGGGCTCTCGTATTTGATTTCGAGTAAGGTCCTTTCATATTTTCATCTGCATATTTCTCTCTGCAATAATTGTTAAAGCAGTAGTGACATAAGGTTTCAAGCTTGGAATGCGGCCTTTTTTGAGCGAATTATGACTTGCATCTGTTCCGTTTTAGTTATTTTATTTCGAGGGGAGACAGGGCGTACGAAGGCACAACACGGTATTCAGTAACCTGCTACATTGATATATCATGACGTGTTCCAAGATTTCCTAGGCCCACCCCAGGCTCTGAGGGACAGTGCACTAGTAAAGCTAACGTCGACAGTCTTACCCCCGAATGCACAGATGTTACTCTGCTTGCACCTTCGACTTGACTTGAGTAAGTCAGCGTGAAGCAAGCATTGGACTTCAAAACGCCCAAGTCAGCCTCCGCGTTTCATAGATGCTCCGGCTATCTTGCTTGGTCAAGTCAAAAACGAGCTTCAATGCAGAAACGTGCTACTCGCCTGCTAACAATGTTAATAATGAAGTTGTTCTTGTAAGGCACGTGTTACAGCAAAAAGACCATACGTAATAAAATAACTATAAACGCGAAGTGTCACAAGCATTTCTTGCCATTTTACGGCTAACAAGCAGCACGTGGTGCCTGCCGCCACAGCGATACGCAGTGTTGCTTCTGTAAAGCGTCCGTTGGCAACTGGTTTCAGTGGCCACCCAAGTGCGACACATTTCTCCACGCTTGCTTGTTTGGAGGCGATACAAGCATCGCGTTGGGTTCTTCTGTCATTTTTTTTAATCGAACGCCACGGCGTGTCTTTGTGCGGACCTGGCTGATGAGGTAACGTGATTTTTACGGTATTGACCTTTCTGTTCGCCTGTGGACATGCTTGTAGCGGGCTAGGTCACAGTTATATATGAAAAATAAAAAAACAAGTTCTGGGAACAAAAATGATTCATATCTTTTTGTGGAGCTTGGTAAACAAGAGAAAAAGCGGGAGTCAATGGCCTCAGCAGAATTTTGTTTCGCGGGGTGCAGCAATGTCTCGCTGCATGATGGTGAAGGGGGAGGCACATGATCAGGAAATCCGTGATTGGGGCACCTCTTTTTTTGTGTGGAATTTTTCGTAGCCTTGTGCTGCAAGCGATGCCTTTCTGTGCGAGAAACTGCGCCCTAGACGGGATGAAAGGATACACGATGCACACAGACAGCGCTGAGTTAATTTTCTACAAAAGTAGACAGAAAATGGCGTCGTGTTTCAGAAAAACAGAAATAGCCTTTGCGGTTATGGAACACATCGGCGTCGTCACCACTGGGGCTGTGTAGTCGTACGTGTGTGTAAGCGACACAACCTCTAATGCCAGGGAACCCAGCCACTCCAAAAAAGTCCCACATATAGAAAGTGCCGCTGGCTGCGGAAAGTGCACCAGCATCGCGTACAGGTGCTTTGCGATCAGGAGTGTAACATTTCCGACTGCACGGCACACTGTTAACTACGAATGCGGACGAGATTGCCGGTGACTGTTTGGCATGTGCCAGCGCCGTAAAACTTGAGAGCCATCAGTAGCTGTAACACTAGAGGCACAGGCTGTCTACGGTTGTCCCCACTTTAACGGAGCGTCAACATAGCCAGCAGCTGCCGCACGGCGTTCTTCGTCAATATATACCGAGCGTGTAATTGTTGCCCGTCATATAACTCTATCAAATTTCCTCGGTCACGTAAAGCGTGAGACAGACGTGCGATTTTCTCTGCGATTCGGCGTGCGGTGGGATGATGCGACTGCCAGAGTGGTGACGTTTCGTGATGTTTCATGACGTATCATCACGTCGCACCGCCGCATAGCCGGTGCGACGAGCACCAAACCGGCCAGCATCGCACCGCCGCATTGCAGCAGCCAATCATAGCGCGAAGAGGGAAACGTCACGATGACGTGCCACGAAGCAGGTGAACCAGCTAGTGGAGCTGCCATATTGCCAAATTTTCGTGCTGAGAAGGTAGCTGCATCGGTGCCGACAGTTTCGACAAAGTCACGAGTTTAGAAGCGGCCCGATTTTCGACTGAATTATTAATTTCACTTGTGCGGCAGGAGCCGGCACTGTGGAATCAGCGCTCGGCAACGTACCGGAATGCGGACGCGCGTGCGGATGCCTGGCGACGAGTCGTCAGCACGCTTGGCCTTGCTTTGACAGATGGTATGCACATGTACTTCATTGTCAAACCATTTTTTTTTCTTTCGGGCGCTTTTTTTGTAGTGTGCCTGCGCACGCAGCTGAGCTTTTCACGTGAGATAAAGTTTTAAACACGTAAGTTTTAGACCCACATGGCACAAACCTTGAAACGTGACGTACGGCAAATCAGGAAAGCTATGTTTACCGGTTTCAAATTAGCAAGTGACATTCCATCAGGTTACACTCCGTAGTGATTGGAAACGGAACGTAATGGCAAATTTTCAGCGCCTATGGCTTCTTTTCATAAAGTAATGTACGCCGGCGCTTATATTATGACCCTATAGAAGTCTTGTGGCGAGCAAACGAGCCCGCGCCTCTCGTGCCGCTATGTAGCCTCAAGTAAAGGGGCCTCACATGAAAGCCACTTTTGACACTTCTAACGGAAAGTCTTGCAAACACGTTTTGTGCGTCGTCTAACATAGCTGTTGCAGTGTTAACGTCAACCAAATTGTCTTAACATCAATCATCAGTTATGTACGTATAGTACAAAATTGTTACGCAGTAGACAGCTCGTGCCATGTTTGTGGCATTGAAAGGTTAAACATTGAAACATTTTTCGACTGTGAACAATTGCCCACATTGCCCACTTTGTCATTGCAAGCATTAAAATTGCAATTGTGTTGGCCGATTTGGAGCATAGTATTATGAGATATCTGAGTAACAAATTCGGAAGCATTGAGGAGACAATCAGTAAAAAGCGTGGAATGTCACAAGTCATCTTGCCTTCGGAGTTCTTTTTTCTTGCTTCTCAGTTTTTGTCACCAATATTTCATTAAAAATGTTTGTAGAAATTGTGCATAATGTGTTTTTGTTACCTTTTCTTTTCTAGAAAATGTGAAGCTTGTATATATTAGATGGCGCAATTTAAGGGACACCTTTTCTAGAAAACTACGAAAACTGAAGAAAAAGAGCGGAGCCGGGGCAGGGGAGACAACACCAAAATGGAAATTTTTCAAAGTCCTCCTCTTCTTAATGGACGTCACCGAGCCACGTCCGTAAGTCGAAGCTTTGTTTGTGGTTTGTGGCAAACATTGAAGCATTGAAAGTAGCTCACACATTAAAATGCTTTAATTGGAGCGGAAACCCCTGACACCCAAACTGCTCCCTTCGTTGTGGCCACAGTGTCTCTAACACATACCTAAGAAAAAATGGACACAACATTGCACTGATTATCACTTGAAATTTATCAGTGAGGCTCATGTACTTGGAATTAGGTGCACTTCTTGAAGTATACTCATCCAACTATTTCAACTGATTTGCAACTAAATTTTCAACTAACTAGCAACAAGTTTCCCTCATATACCATTCATCTGCTATTTGTTTGTCATTCATTTGAATATCGGTAAAATTTCACTTGTGGAATCTGTGGAATCTCTCCCTTCATGTTTAGATTGTTACCACAGTTTGCAGCATAATAGCAATTAGTAGGGTGGTGCTTTCGGGCCTGCACACTAGAAGCGATTGAGAGAAATGGGGGAGGAGAGTTAGGCTAGGAAGGTTTTCAGCTACTTGTACATGAAGAATGTCGATACAAAATGGGGGAAGAGAACCAGAAAATTGACAGGTAAATACTAAGAAAACAGCAGGGGGCCACACAAAAAAGAACTATCGGTTAAGAAGAATGTGAAGGAAACATAGACTGACATGTGGAGAATTGGCATGATTAAGAAGTCCGCACTGGAGATCTATCGAACTTTTAAGCAGAAAATTGACAAGGAAAGGTTTGAGACCAGAACAGGAGTATTGCGAACCAAGAAATATCGGGCCAAATATGAAGGGGAAGACAAGGTATGTAGTGCATGCGAAGAGGAGGAGGAAACTGCCAAACACTTGATAATGCTCTGTAAACAGCTTAACCCTACAGTTTAGGATGATGGCGTAGAGTTTTTCAAAGCAATGAGCTTAGGGACAGGGAGGGAAGAATAGACTTTAAGCGTATAGAATTAACTAGAAGGAGGTTACATGACTGGTAGCTAAAGTCAAGTCACGAGTGAAAATTAAGCCATTCACTGCAAAGTACCAGTCCTATACTTCACTATTTAATGGAAAAAAAAGATAAACCTAGTTGTTCGTTTACTAAGTATTACGGCTAGGTGGCTTTAGCTGCCGCCCGACCTAAAGAGTAGAGTCACATCAATCCATCCATCCACTACGACGGAGCATGCCAGTATAGAGATGAGTGGCGAAACTTGAGCCGTTGCCCCCCCCCCCTGTGAAAGCAAAAGAGGTCTGTGTTTCGGCAACGCCACCAGTAATAAATGCTACTGCTGCTCGTAGTCATCATAATCATTTATTTCAAATCAAACAAAGGAATATGTACATAGTAAGAATATACAGGAGGTGCTATAGTCATCGACCTAAATGGGACCTTCTGCGCTTGTAAGGTGGCTATTGTACATGTCGCCCCCACTGTTCAATGTTGTAGCTAAAATTGAAATGAACAAAAGCATAATGATTGATTGATTTGTGGGGTTTAACGTCCCAAAACCACCATATGATTATGAGAGACGCTGTAGTGGAGGGCTCCGGAAATTTTGACCACTTGGGGTTCTTTACCGTGCACCCAAATCTGAGTACACGGGCCTACAACATTTCCGCCTCCATCGGAAATGCAGCCGCCACAGCCGGGATGAACAAAAGCATAATAAAGTGATCTGAGAGTAGATAAGAAGAAATGCAGTTGAGCTTTGTTGAGAGTGTGTACACTGTAAGCCATTTTCTTATTCATGTTGGAGACATGCAGATGAAATTTAAGGTGGCGATCAAGTTCCAGACCTACAAATGCTATAGAGACAATGCTGATATGAGGAAAAGACGACAAATTTGGTCTTATTGTTGCTAATTTACAGGTTGTTATTTTCACATCACGTACGCATTCTCAGAAAATCTTCATTTAGCTTATTTGATTGTGTAGATATGCAGCGATTAGAAATAAGGATCCTCATGTCGGCAGCAATAGACACAATTAGATGAGAGGCAAGTCATTATTAATACCAATTAGGAACAGTAGGAGACCCAATATGACCCCCTCTTGTACACCCATCTTAGTAGTTAGTTCTTCAGTATAAGAACCAGATATATCAATGGTTTGTTTTCTATCCTGTATATAACTCTTTATAAGGAGCAGAGGTGGACCGGTTATTCCAATAGCTTCAAGTTTTGCTAAACGAATGGGGTGATTAATAGTGTCAAATGCTTTTGAAAGGCGTATGAATATGGATGCTGCAAATTCACCTTGATCAGTCGCTTTTTTGAATAACGGGTAAGTGTTATAAGAGCTACATTTATTGAAGAGCCGGAGCAAAAGTTATACTGATAGCAAGAA
Organism: Rhipicephalus annulatus; assembly: GCA_013436015.1. Lineage (NCBI taxonomy): Eukaryota > Metazoa > Arthropoda > Arachnida > Ixodida > Ixodidae > Rhipicephalus > Rhipicephalus annulatus. The sequence continues at coordinate 19,665 of WOVY01004703.1, forward strand.
AGAATACAGAATTTATTCATGTAAATTGTGATTCACTTGTCGATTATTTTTTGTAATGCAATATGCCTGCTTGTGACCAGTTCTCTGAAACACTGTGAAGAATCATCACTACAAAGAAACCGTAGATAGATGGCACATCTTCACACGTATTTACGCCATTTAATTCTTTCGCTTATTTTTGAGTTGCAGCAGTTCTTAACAGTATTGCAAGTTCAACTCGGTGTAGCAGTGGCTAGGGTGTTCAGCTGCTGACCCGAAGGTCGCAGGTTTGATCCCGGCTGGGGCGTTTGGATTTCAATGAAGGGAAAACAGTAGTGGCCCGTGTGCTGTGCAACGTCAGTGCACGTTAAAAAGAACATCAGATGGTCAGAAGTTTTCCGAGCCCTCCACTACGGCGTGCCCCACAAAACGCAAAACCATTACGCAAAATCGTAATGTAACCCCAACCGTCCCAGACTGGCAACATAGAGATTGCTAGAGCAACTAGATGCTCATTTTCAGTGCAATAATGCATAGTAGCTAGCACATGCATTCAAAGAAATGTATTTGTTACTGCTGTATTCTTCATCGCACTAATTATGTAGCTGCTTTTTTTACTCATAGAACAAGCAGTAACCTGTACGAAGAAAGCAGAGATGCCAGCAACGATGTAGCAGTGGTGTTCACATCAATGTTGCCCCCTCGGAGAGCATGCGCTCATAGCGAAAGTAATTATTGCTCTGACACACCAGACCACACTATACCCGCTTCTCCAACTTTAAATCACAGTAACTTTTTCTTTCGACCTATTTCTGCTCCACTTATTCCCACCCTTTCAACACAACCATCCACCTCAACACCTTTCCCATCTACCCTTTCAACGCCCATCCCACTATGTCACACGCGACGCACAACAAAAACAAAGAAAACAAACAAAAAAACAAGCAGCCGGCTTGCTGGATAAAGTTGATCAGGAATTAAAAGACGAGAAAGAAAACAGAACTGAGCAATTTTTGCTTTCGCTGGCCGAGCACATGGACAAGGTGCCTGAACACCTCAGGGGGCAATGCAAAATGCACCTACTGGAAGTGCTAATGCACTATGAAGTTGGACAAGTGCCGACAATATTGTCGACGATCCAAGAGCCAGCTGATCAAGGAAGCCAACACTAATATGAGTGTTGCCAGAAGTATTGTAAATAAATTTTTTGGATTTTTTTCCGATTGCGTAAGGTTTGTTTTGTCTTCATGCAAAGTTTGGGGCCTAAGCAGTACTTGGGTCCTAGTACTTCGTGAAAAGTAGGTGATACAAAATAGGTCATCAGAGGCAGAGTAAACGATTGACGCTGAAGTACAGTTTTCTCTAATAAGAAGCACAACATACAAATTTTTAAATCAAGGTAGAACCATTATGCAAGTGAATTGCTATAGGCCATGTAGCCCCCCGAACCTGTAGTCAATGCATAGGCAATACAACTATGCTTTTTTACATTTATTATTTAAGATTTACAGAAAGAAGTTTACTATCTTTTATTTTTCAGAAAGTGGAGCAAGAGCTAAAGGCCACGTGGCCTCACAGAGGCTTGGTGTTCAAAAAAATACTATTGCAAGCTTCCAAAAGAATCGTATATTCTACCTCTGATGACAAGCAAGACCTATTCTGCTGAATATGCTGCCAATTGCCGTGCATTGTTGTTACACCAAAAGTGCCCCCTCTCCTATGGACGACACTAAGGTGCATAATTTGCAACTTTCTGAATGTTTGGGGTTCTATAGAATATTAGGCCCTTTCGTTATTGGGGAAATCTTGGAGCACCTGGCATCGTGATGCGACTAGCGCTGCAATCGTGCACCGGCAGCAGCTCAGACGCTTCAAAAGTGTAGAGTTGAACCACGTCGTCTGCTACGACACAAAACAAACGGCATTATTAGCCAGCGCACGAATATCGTTGTTAATGCAGGGACTGGGCCGATACTCTGGAATAATCATTAAAAAACTGCACCGGAAGATCGGATACAGAGAAACAAGGAACGACAAACTACAAATGCGGCAGTGAAGTACAGATGCAATAGTCAAGTGGTAGTGCAGCATATAGCACCTAGTTTAGTGACTTTTGGCTTGACAAACGTTCAGGATTATTTTAGGTTGTCAAGTTCTTTTAACTTTGCTTTGTGACTATTGTAATTGAGACAGCTTTTGGGAGAGATGTACTGTGCTGGCCGGACACTGCAGTTAATATGACACAAGAAGTGCTTGATTGAATTTATTCAAACAATACCAGCATCATCCACACTACCTTGGCTAATATAACCAGTCACTATCAAAAGTCTAAACACTCTTAATGCAAATGTTGCTGACCACGTATGATGAAACTGAAAACACAGAAATACCTCCCAGTTTATCCAATGGTATTACCACATAACTTTGTTTTCTTATCTGCATGTAAGCAAGGCAAATTTACTAGCAGTTATTACAACTAAGTAATTTATGACAGTACAAAACAATATTAAACATGTAGCAGAGCCTTGGAATGCTGTAGTGGGTCATTCTTTCCAGTGCCTTTCTGTTGGTCGTCCTATTCTGCTATTCTGAGCAAATGCCCCTGATACAGGGAGTCCGCCTTGACTTGCCATTGCGCTGCTTGCTCGTAGTGCTGTCCAATCAACACCTACACAAGTCGGGGCAGAGTGTTGTGGCCTCCAAACAACTTCTACTCTCCTTCTACAACCTGATCACAATCACACATTGAAGGGCCTGTTTGTGCTTTTTGTGACTGTGCGTTTCTCGAGCAAGGTGCACCATTTGTCAGCAACTGATCCACATAGTACATGGTTACCCCTTCAAGACGCAGAAATTATGAAAGCACCTGATGACATGCACTGTCCCCATTCCAGAACGCTCTGTGCAGTTTCTTAGTATGGTTTCTCACTCACTCAAGCATTTGGTTCCTCTATTGCTGACAACCTTTCACCGGCCACTGTTCTCAGCTTCTGTGCCTGTTAAAAAACTTCGTTTATCTTTTGCGAACTGTGTTTCTAAATTTGATGCTTCAAATTAAATTGATTATCACCTCTCGTGAAACTTCTTAGAAGTTATCAGCACCTCTATTTACAGTAGTCGAAGTGCGACGACTAATTGCGAAAACCCATTGGTTGTTGACGCCTGCTACCAAGCTCCTACCCACCGCACAAAATCAACAAAATCTTTCTATACATGCCAGATCCTACTGAGTGTGCGTCTATTTTTGCCACAGCCAGACATGCTGTAGAGTTTCGTGGTGATTGGTTTTGGCTAAACAGAAGCAGGGTATCAAAAGTTAACAAAGAATAATGGCCAAACAGAAAATAAAAAGGCGGCCAGCTCGCCGAAGGGCATCAAGTATGGTTGACAGACGAGGGAGGTGGCTTTCAAAAGTGGGTGAGCAAACAATGACATCATCCAGATAGCAAGGACAGGTTGACCATTTAAACAGTCACAGACACACGGTTGCCCTAACTTTGAAGACAAAGTCTCGGTGAAACCAAGTGTTTGCACCTCTCAGACACTACGGGCAAGTCATTGTGGTCATCAGCCTTCAATCAAGGTCTTCTCGCTGCTGGCATTGCCTTTTTTCCCCATTATTTTCTAGTTGTTGGTACACAATGTCGTTGGCACTCCACCATGACTTCACAGTCATTTGTTGGAAGAACTGTAGCCACCTTCATCTTTAGTTGGCTAATAACGAGTAGTGGGATTGACACAATTTGTAGGCACATACCCATTTATGGTGGTGATTGTTTTCAGCTGGGTCACACAGTGGCACGTATTCTCTAAGACCTTTACTAAAAAAGGTGCATTTTCGATGGAGGCAGAAATGCTGTAGGCCCATGTGCTCAGATATGCGTGCACGGTAAAGAACCCCAGGTGGTCAAAATTTCCAGAGCCCTTCACTACAGCTTCTCTCATGATAATATGGTGGTTTGGGGCGTTACACCCCACATATCAAATCACTAAAAAATCCTCTTCACTGGGCAGCAGGTAGTGCTGCATCGGGCCCTGTGTTGACAGGACACCAGATGTTATCCTGCCAAGGCACTTTGCATAGTTCACTGAAGAAATAACTAGCATACAGGTTCCTGACCTGCCGAGCTGCTTTGGTAAAGTGGCACGCCTGTGTACGAGCCATTTGCATTGGCGGCTATGAAAGAAGCTCACGCCAATAGTCAGACCGCCGCTGCCCTAAGCCATCCACAGAATCAGCAAAGCCAGGGCCACAATATCCATCCTCATCTACAGTGTCTCTGTTCATTATAAAGTTGTGGAGGGCACAGAGGGCCTTCACGATCTTTTCAGCTTGTTTTGGCTCTTCGCCCATGGTGCGCGCCAAGATTCTCCAACTGGTCACCAGAATCCCAAAAGCGTTCTCAGCACACCTCCTATTTCATGGACAAAAAGAAAAGAAAGAAAAAAAACATAAATGATGAATTACCATTTCAGTTCCCATCCCATCACTCTCAGGTAAACATATACTTTCAGCTCTATTTCTGAACAATCACCAACAACAGTAGCAGAAATTTTGGTGCCACTTTGTGGTGCCAAAATTGACACAGAGAAAAGCTGCAACTTTCCGTCGCTAGGCTCCCAATGAAAAACGGGTTAGGGTGGCACATCACATCGGCCTTCTCTGATGAGGTGTAGGTAAGGAGAATCACTGATGTGAGCCCACATGACATGCTGCCCATCCGATAATTCTGTCCCCCATATGAATGCGAAATTAAAGGAGCACTGCCCCGAAACAGTCAAAGCGAACATTTTGTGGCATGCAAAAAAATATGCAAGACAGCGACAGCAAATTTAAACAATGCACATTTCAGGAACATGGTAATGCACATAATGTGGATCTGAGGGCAGAATGGAACATGTCACAACGTAAACTAGATGCCATAAGCTCAAGTCGGCTACCATGTTCGTCCTGTATGGTGACATCAGATCAAACAAAGATTGTCCCCAGTACCACAGCAGTAACTAGATCAGTCCAGAGCATTGTCAAAACTACTGGAAAAAATTGGTAACTTGACTTCTGTCAGTGTTGCTACAGTCGCCGACCAATTTTTCATGCTTGGTGATGACTGCATGTCGCCGAAAAAATCTAACACACTGAAAATTTGTACAGGCAATGAAATTCAGTTCATTGGGATTATAGTGAAGGTGGAGAATACGTAATGCGCAGGATGGCTCAAGAACAGTTGCCACACGACCTAAATTACCACGTGCAGAATGGAATCGACCGAAACTTCCTATGCTGTTTATACACGTTAAAAAATCCACAACAGTTCGCCTGCATTGTGTATATCAGACATTCGTTCCCTTGGTAGATATTGATACGTCAAAGTTCCGCACAACAGTAGTTCATATTGAGAAGTGGAACAGTGGCAACTAGTTCGGCCAGCAATGTTTCCTGCTACTTCAGTAGCACTGTGCAAAGTCTTGGAAGCACAAGAAAGCAAGGGGGCAGAGTCTATCGAGAGAGTCGCTTGAAGTACAATCTCTACATCACATGAGCGGTGGAAGACGACACCGGCAAGTTTACAAATACACTTTCAACTCACACCAACATTCGAAATGCTTTGCCGCTTGTTCATCCCCCTTGCCGTTGTCCCATATTTGAAACAATGCAACACTTGCCACAATACTTGATAACTAAAATATCAGTACTTGTTTGGCAGAGTGTTTAAAAGTCAGAAGATTAAGTGATAGGTAATATGTTCGTAAACATACTGCAAGTCTATGACTTCTTTTTGGCATGTGGTATCGAAAAACGAACTATAATATACCCGGCGATGAAAAGCTCATGCTCAGCTGATACTGCACAATTTTAGTTGGCATAAATTCATTATTATCTTCAAAAGCAAGTGATTAACATATTTGCCAAAATGAGTACCAAGTTAACACACTAAGACTAAAGAAGAAAAAATTAACACTTCCTCTCAAATCCAGGTTTGTCTAATTTACCCTGCACTGCTCAATCGGTAATTGAAGATGCGCTTCTCGCCCTCTTGCCCTCGTCCAGAGTATGGCCATAGGAAGTCGGTGCGGAGTTGGAAGGCTTCGTCTCCCACAAACACGCAAGGCGCTGGGTGGGACGTGTTCGGAAGTTCCAGGTCTCACGGGATATGAAGCTTTCCATTCTCCAAGCGACACCCGAACTTTGATTGCTCTAGGACTCCACCATCGCTCTGTTTGCCGTAAGCACCAACGTCCACGATCACGAACAACGTCTATAGATATATACTTCAGTTTCGAAACTCCGCTGCCGAAGCCGGGCGCGTCTTATAGCGCTTTCCATTGGGCGAACAGGAGCACTTCTAACTACACTCAAAGTGCTCTCGCGAGTTCTGGCACCTTCCAGTGGTCGGGCAGGAGCAGGGACGTTGTGTTTCATTGGTCGAGGAGGAGCACTTTTTTGGCGCCGACAGCAGCCGAGAGCAGTTCTCTGTGCTCCGTCGCCAGCGGCGAAGTAACAGGGAACGGCGAGGAAGTCACATGACCTCTTTTACGTCACTTCTGGTTTTATCCCCGGGGTGGCGGAGAAAAAATTGCGGAATCCAGCAGCCACGATAGTCGTTCAATGCATTCGGAAGCAGCTAAGCGCCGCCGTCTGGACGAGGAATTGCTGCTACTTTTAGATGCTGAAAGCTCCACAGATTCAAGCGCAAGCTCATCCTCGGACAGCAGCAGCAGCAGCGATGAAGACGACGATTTGACGTTGTATGAGTTTATCTTCGAGTACCTGTTCTCTCCGCGGGAGCAGCGACCGAAGGTTGAGTCATACCTGGAAAAGACGGTTGCCGCGTATTCTGACGAAGAGGTGAGCCGCTGCATCGTACTTAAAACGCGTAATCAATAACCGGCCTGCTTTTTTTTCTCTTTACCTCGCCAGTTTCGCAGAAACTTCCGACTGTCACGGTCGGTAGCAAATGCGCTTGCTGCTGAATTTGCGATGTCGCCGCACTACCCTACAAGAAGAGACCACGGAGGCCTACCCCCCAAGTCCCCTGAAGAGCATGTCCTGTCCTTTCTATGGTAAAGTATTACAATTATATAGCAGTAAAGAGAGAAGCTTAGTTGTGAGATGAGTGCCCTACTCGTGAAGCTCTGCAACAAACTCAGGCGTGTGAAATTGTCGTACGTGCTCGCCGACGCGCCCCGGCAGCGTACGCATCGCATCGACCGGGTGCTGGCGGAGTTGTACTGGAAGAAAAGCAAGAGATCAGGACGCAGGAGGTGTAGTTAAACAGATGAGAATTTAGAAAGTGGAGGGGTCAGAAACTAATATGCAAAAGCAGAAAATGGTGAGAGAGTTCGGGCCTGCATTTGTTGCCAAGCTTCACGAGTACGGCGCGCATATCACGACGCCTTAATGTTCACGTAAACTTCACATGTGTTCGTAGAAATGAAGGAGAAATGCGCGCATATGACCTCGCAAGAATTAACATGGTCTCGGGTGAGTGTGTGTGTGGGGGGAGGGGGTAATTTCACGTCTACGAGGCGCCTGCCAAAATTTTACGGGCATAAAATTCATGGCACATTTTCCCGGAAGCGAAGCCTGAACTTTAATGCACTAATACGCCGCGTGAAGGTTTACGAACTGATTTTTCACTAAATGCTTATGCTGCCTGGAATTTGCTTCTACGTGCCACTGACGTTCCATTAGTCCCAGGCTCAAGTAATCACTTTTTTGCTGCACGCGCATTTCAGTTCCCGAATCGCACTGGATTCTATTTTCTCATTTTTTTCATTCAATTTTTGCATGTGCTGTTCTGAGGCATTCTAGGGGTAAAATACTGCAGGTCTGCACCAAATGTGCTCTGAAGCTTGTTCAGACAACTGGGCAGATGTGGATTTTTCCGACACTTCGCTCAATGCTTGTTGGCAACGTAAATGCTTGTTTACAATTTAGGATTATTATAGAGATATCACATTTCTTGCGGGTATGCCGCCAACAAATCCTGCATACGGGATGTTGCAGGACGTTTTGAAGTTGGGGAAAGCACGCACCACAGGATGATGTATCGAGTCATGGATTTCCTTCTCGACATTGCCCCCCGCATCGTGACCTTCCCAGATGACATGGAGAAACTTTCCAACGACTTTAAGTAGGTAAGAAAAACCCCACTTTCAATTTCAACTGCAAAAATGTTTTTGATTTAATCAAAGCAGCATGTCAGTCACTTCCATCGGAATGATTCTTCAAAGCTGTGTTTTTATTCATAAAGGCGATGTAACTTCTGGTAAACATAATATATACAGGACACCCTTGAATTTGGTGTATAACAGTACGGTTGGAACAAGCAGTGAGTTATCATTTATGCTGTGAGCTGCATGGGGATGTTGAAGAGCTCGCAAAGCCATTGTTTTCAGTTACATTGCAAGTTCTTCACACCTGCACGTATTAGAGTTTGTGAAAACATGTCAAGCTGAAGCTCTCGGCTACTGTGCGTGATGACCCTTTGCTAGAACTGTCAATGCATTTCACGTTTTATTGCGCACGTAACCATGCCAATGAATTTACGTTAGTACTGCACAAAACTAACAGACACAAGTACAAAACCAACATCCAAGGAAATCATGTGAAAATGAGCTGTGCTTGAAGCTTGAATTAGGGCACGACTTCACTTGCTACTTTGTTAGCTCTATTTGCTCTTTCTGTGAAACGTTCTTTTTTTTCAAACTTTTAGGTTTCAGGGTTTCCGGACACTATTGGCTGCATTGACGGAAGCTATATTCCAGTCAGGTGCCCTGCTGGTAAAGTGCGGTCAGTGTATGTGAATCGGCACCACTACACATCCTTGACGCTGCAGGGAATATGCGACAACCGGAAGAGGTTCCTAGATGTCAGCACAGGTGCACCCAGCAAAATTCACGACGCAAGAATCTTCCGGCTTTCAACCGTTTCGAAGAAACTGCCTCAACGCTGCGCTGGGAAATATCACATTCTTGGGGACGCAGCGTACCCATCTCGCGAGTACCTATTGACTCCCATTCGCGACTACGGAAGCCTCGATGCCTCTGACAAGGCATTTAATGCCAAACTTTCATCTACCCGAGTGCTAATTGAAAATGCGTTTGGGGAGTTAAAGGGTAGGTTTCGGCCGCTGCAGCGTGTGGACCTCACGACAGTAGACAACATGACAAAATTTATCCTCGCATGTTGTGTCCTCCACAACATCTGCATTGACAACGGTGACTCGCCTGATGGTCTAGTTCCAGGCATGCATCTGACCTCTCAGGGTGCTAATGATCCGAACCCTAGTGGAGCGAGAGTCCACAGCGGAACATCCAGAGAAGAGAGCCTCTTACGGGCGCTTGCAGAGGTTAAGCGAGAAAGACTGAAATCTAAGATGGGGCTAAAGAGGAGGCAGCCACAAAATCTGTCGTAATGGAAGCATATCGTGCTCAAAGATTAAATTCAACGCTTAAGCAGCATCTCATTTTGCCAATGTTTAGGGATATTATGGTTCAGTATGAAATAAACAGTCATGAAAACATGTTTTTCCAAAGTGCACCTCTTTATTGCTTGAACCCCAGGGCCTCGCGGATGAGCTGAAGTTTGTCTTCGTGCATCTTGCGGCGCTCCTGGCGTTCTTGAATGCGCTCGGCTCGCCGCTCGGCGCGCCTCATCTCCTTTTCTTTTTCTAGCTCTTCCCTGCGAGCCGCTCGCTCTGCACTAATAGCTCGCATTTGGTCAAAAAATATTGCATCTGCTGCATACGACTGGTACTAGCGCGAAGTTCCCTTTTCTTGGTATCTGCTGGCCCTTTTGTGCTTTGCTCACTGTCTGAACCACTCGCCGGAGTACTGGAGATTTCAGGGGAAGTTGAGGGTACATCAGCTGAGCTGTCGGAACTTGATGAAATTGCCTTGTACGTCTCTCCATAAAAGTCCCTTTGGACTTCGGGCTCGAGGCTGTCGTCAATGCTTTCAATTTTTCGCATTTCATCGTCGAATGGGACGGGGCAAGGTTGAGCACCGGACTTGTTGTTATTATCGCACGCTTTCCTCTTTTGCCTCGTTACCGTTTTTACACGATTTTCACATTTCTGTGGCGTTTCGCTGCATCCAAGCACATCAGCCAGATCCTGGGAAACCTGTTTAAAAAGCATCTTCTTGTTCTTAAACTTTTTGAAAGAGCCAACTTGAGGGAAGTATTTATACTAATAGTCTAATAGGAGTTTAGTTTCCCCTGGTGTCCACTCAGGAGCTGAAATAGAAATAAGGCAAGCTTGCTTAAAGCACATGTGTGGGGCACTGCAGCGGTAGATGCTCACCTCCGCCACCTCTTTTCCCTTGTGGCGCTGGGCCCGTTCCCATCTCGCCGGCAGTTGATGAACTGGTGGTTTCTGCACGTGCAAAATAAGTGCGAGTGTAAAAACTCTGCTGAGGTGCCTATTTTGTGCGACGTGAAATGATCATGGTGTTCTGTTCGCGAAGTAAACGCCTCCGGGTGCGATGAATGTACTATACTGAAATTCGAAACAGCGCGAAAACACGGCACAGGGGACACAACGACACAAGGCGCTGGTGTCGCCGTTTCCCCTGTCCCGTCTTTTAGCGCTGTTTCGAATTTCAGTATGCTCCACCAATTAGCCACACCCACCGTTCTAACGCAGAATGTAGCATGTCATCAGCCCTTGCTGAACGAAAACATAAAGGGGTTTGTATGTATACTCAAACAGGCATGCAAATAATTTCAAAACGTCAATCACTAAAAGTGACAATAAACGGCAGAAGAAAGTTCGACAGTACAGCACAAAAGTGCGGCCCCGTGACGCATACATACGCAAATTATGTGTTCCGTCATCGTCCGTCGTTTCCACACACACCCCGACGCTCCCGTTACCTGAAATGTGCCGTTCCGCACAAAAAAAATTTTAAAAACTGGCTAAAAGGTATTGCGAAATATGGCCTGGGCTTGTTAGTTATTGGCGCTTACCATGGGGATTTTCGTCAATGCTCTCCCGCGTGGCCAAGGCATCGATAACGACTGTAGTGAGCACAAACAAAGCCGTTAATTGACGCTGTTATCGCTCGTAGCTAATTTTCGCGAGACACAATGCTTACCTGGTTGTTACAAGCTGCCACTCTAGGGTCGCCAGCGCGAAGTCGGCGACGGGAATGACAGCAGGTTGGTTCGTTCCGTACGCAAGCAGAGACAGTGAAGAGATCAGAGACGTGAGAAAACAAAACAAATTTTACTCTAGTGATATGGCAGCACACGGGATCTAATACAACACTTCTATACACTAGCAAAATACAACGACACTTGATACAATTAAAGAAATATATAACAGAAACAATAAATCAGCTTACGAGAAAGAACTATTACAAACTACACAAACTAACAATAATAGAACGACGGAGGAGAAAGTTCGAAGATATAAACAGGTGAAGGCATACGTGTGATGACCGGCAGCGTTGTGTCCCCGACGATCGGATGCGAGAAGTCGAAGAGGGTTCTGGCACGACTGCGATGTCGGCGGTGTTGCAACGCTGGTGGCTCCGGGAGGCTAGTGCTTGCAGGTGACTTCGAGCAGGTTGAGCTAACTCGAGGCGAAGTCCCGATGTCTACGTTGCAGACGTCAATATCGCGTCACAACTAGACGAACGGCTAAGTTTAGGTGGCCAGCCGATACAGAGCCACTCTAAATACTTCTAGAAGAGATGCTTGTTGATCTGTTTCTACACCATCTTGGTCAGCGACTAGTCTGCCTAGCAGGGCAAAATCCTGCGCTTAAATCCCCCTCATGTCTCCTCGCTCTCTTCCTTGGGGACAAGAGACCTCTACCTGGGTCCAATCATGCACGTTTAATTGATGGGAAACTCCGCCCCAAAAATATTTTGACCCCACCCCTTTTTAATTGGGAGAGGGCCCGCAACTAGCGAGAGTGACAACCTGTCGGGTTGTCATACGGCTTGGCCCCCAGAGCGTTTCCCAGGCTTTTTTCCGTGGGAACGGTTAACCACTTAGCTCTCAGCCGTGGCGTCTCGTAGTCTAATCGTTTTTCGGGGTATACCGTGGCCTTCTACGACCTTGCAGACGCCGCCACAGTTACAAAAGGATTCACCGTCGGCGGCGACGTTCTAAGAAGAACACCCCATTCTGCTCGTCTCGGCTCCCTTTCAGCGCCGCCATTTCTCCCGGTCAGTCGGGGAGTACGGTGCCAGTTAATTGCCGTGACGCGAGGCCGCCAAAACTAGCCGTCCGTGACATTGCCCCCCACTTTCAGAATGTTATTCATAACATTTGTTCACACAGAGGGGAATTTTTTCGACAACAAGGAACAAAACACCACCAACAAGCGAGGCATGAGGACTGTCCCTCTCATACACAACATACATAGCCAGAGTGCATCAAAGTAACAACAAAAGGAAAAACAAACAATTGTTAGAGTACCAGCTTCATTTACACGCAACAGTATCAATGCGCCATACAACCAAGAAGAGGAAATAGCCGTGTACGGCAGCCATCAATACAGAATACCCTGCACGAATGTATACTACGAAACAAAACGGAACAGGTGCGCTCCTTTACTGTAGGGCAATCTTTCAATGTGCATTACAGCAAGTAAAACAACCAATGCACCAAGCAAAAAGAAAATAACTCAAAATACACTTCTTATACAATGAAATACGTACATACAAACAGAAAACAACCGACGGAAGGAAAAAAAACAAAATGCTCATAGACCTCAAGAACTATATCCGGCTCAAGTAATCGGCTCCCACGTTTTCGCTACCCTTAATATGCGTAATGGTGAACTGGTACTCTTGGAGTAGTAAACTCCATCAAAGTACTCGAGCGTTCAGCTGTTTTGCCCGTTGGATATAACTCAGAGGCTGGTGGTCTGTCTGGACACAAAAATGTACACCATATAAGTACATAGAGAATTTCTGAATTCCCCATACCAACGCGAGACATTCACGTTCGATGGTGCTTTAGGAAGCCTCCCGTGGAAGCAGCTTTCGGCTGGCATAAGCTGTGGGGTGGAGCTTGCCTTCGTGGGCCTGCATGAGCACGGCTCCGAGACTTGTGTCCGATGCGTCCGTTCGAAGTACGAATGGTTGGTGCAAATCTGGTAGCCGTAGTATCGGCTCCGTCGAGACATGTTGTTTGAGACTTTGAAAAGCCTCCTCGTGGGCTGCTGTCCATTTCACCGAGTTAGCTTCGCCCTTACGAGTTAAATCTGTAAGGGGAGCGCTGACTTCTGCGTAATTCGGGATAAATTCCCGATAGTACCCGGTCAGACCGAGGAAGGCGTGCACTTGTCGCTTGGTTGAAGGACGTGGTGCAGCTTCGATCTTGTCGAGTGTTTTCCCCAGTGGTTGCAATCTGCCCCTGCCAACTCGGTGTCCCAACAAGTCGATTTCTTCTACCCCAAGTTCGCATTTACTGGGGCGCACTGTAAGCCCGGCCCTCTGTATGCGCTCAAAAAGCAGTCCCAGAGACCTCAAGTGCTCTTCCCATGTTTCGGTGGCCACCAGTACATCATCGTAGTAGTGGTCCACACCGGGTATACCTTCTGCAACCTTCCGCATCAACTTAGCAAATACAGCAGGCGCTGTCTTGATGCCGAATGACATGAAGCGGAACTGATATAGTCCCGATGTCGTCGAGAAGGCCGTCTTCGCTTTGGACTCTTCGGTCAGCGGGATCTGCCAATAGCCCTTCACGAAGTCGAGCTTCGAGAAATACTTCTTTCCCACTGTAGCAAACACCGCGTCAGTTCTTGTCATAGGTTCGGCATCGGCCACCAGAACGTTGTTTAGGCGTCGAAAATCGATACACAGTCGATTTGTCCCGTCGGGTTTCTTTACCAAAATGACTGGCGAATTATAAGGTGACTCTGATTTCTCAATGATGCCGAGCTTCTCCATCTCCCGTACCTCTTTCTCTACACCTTCCCGCGTTGCAAAGGGTAGAGGGTATTGGTTCACGTGGACGGGGTTACTCGTGGTGAGTTCGAGGTTGCAGTGGACCCAGTCAGTTTTGCCCGGGACATCCGAGAAAATATGAGCGTGTTCCCTGACAATTCTTTGCAGCTGTCCGATCTGCTGAGCGTCCAGTTGGTCGGAGAGCTTCACGTCTTCTTCCCCTTCTACTTTCAGCCAGTCAGGGGTTGGAATATTTTCGTCCTCGCTCGATTCCACCACACCAAATGTCACGTTGCACACCTTGGTGGAGGGGCTGTCCCTCTCCTCGTATCTTTTTAGTAAGTTGGCGTGGAAGATTTTTCTGCCGCCAGCCGTGTCTATGACGTAGTCAGCTTCACCTTTCTTTTCCCGGACTTCAAAAGGGCCCTTCCATTGCAGCAGCAGCTTGTTCGTGTCGGTTGGAAGTAAAATCAGTACCTTGTCTCCGGAGTTGAAACTCCGCTCTTTCGCCTTTCGATTGTACAGCTTCGTGTACCGTGCTCCGGCCTTTTCCAACTCCTCGTGTGCCAGGCGGCACGTTTCCTCCAAACGGTTCCGAAGGTCAAAGACATGCTGGTACGTCGTCTTAGCTTCTTCAGTCAAGTCGGCGTTCGTCCACAACTCCTTCAGTATCGCCAAGGGTCCCCTCACATGGCGGCCGTAGAGAAGCTCGAAGGGTGAAAACCCCATACTGGCCTGCGGAACCTCCCTATAGGCAAAGAGGAGAGGTGCCAGGTAGCGGTCCCAATCTCTCGGTTTTTCGGCGCACATGCGCTTTAACATTAATTTTAAGGTGCCGTTGAATTTTTTCACCAAGCCATTCGCCATGGAGGATATGGGGTGGTGTGGAGCTGGCGCACGGAAAGGAGCCGCGCTACTTCCTTCATCAGGTCCGATGTGAAGTTCGTGCCACGGTCGCTCAGTACCTCGCGGGAGACGCCAAATCGGGAGAACATCTCGACCAGGGCTTCGGCCACTCGCTCAGTTTCGATACTCGGGAGCGCCACTGCGTCTGGATACCGGGTGGCATGATCCATCAAAGTAAAAATGTATCGGTTCCCATGCTTTGAGGGCGGGTGAATCGGTCCCACTATATCGATCGCCACTCGCTTGAACGGGGTGTCGATTATGGGTGCCCTCCCCAGTGGAACATGTGGTACACGGCCCTTTGGTACGGTGCGCTGACAAATGTCACATGAGGTGACGAACCTTTTCACGTCAGCTGTGATGCCTGGCCAAAAGAACTCCTCCGAGATCCAGTCCTTGGTTTTCTGCGTGCCCAAGTGTCCTGCCATTATACCATCGTGTGCCGTTTTAAGCACAGCTTCTCGGTGGCAGCGCGGAACGACTAATTGGCGTACAAGCCGTCCGTTGGCCTCTGTGTACTGTCGGTACAGCAGTCCCTGTTCTTGTTTGTACTCTATGATTCCCTCCTCATTTCGGCATGTTTGCTTCCTGCCGATCTTCTCAAAACACTGTTTGAGTGTCGCATCTCCCCTCTGCTCGCAGCCATAGTTATCTCCCGGCAATCCCGCCGTGGTCCCAGGCGTACGAAGCTTGGCAAATTTTCCCGGCTGTGCGTGCGCTTGGGAACGGGTTATAGCTGCTGTCACAGGCTCTTCTCTTAACTCCTTTGTCGCGACTGGTTTTTCAGTCTGCTTTCTGGGATCATTAGGAGGTCTTACACCCTCGATATTGCCCAGAATGAGGTCATACAGTGGATATTGCAGACATAGTGCTGTCAGATTGCCAGTAAAGTAGGGGGTGTCAACCTCAATCCGTGCTTCGGGCAGCATTCTCGCTGTTCCGTCAACCAAGTAGACGAGTCTGCTTGTACCTGTCAGCTCGTCTTCCTTCACCAGCTTCCTCCGCACGATTACTGTGTTGCACCACGTATCCCGCAACACTGATATGTCTGTGCCTCGGAGGGTCCCTTTGGCCACTGGTAGGTTCTCGGCCAGATTTTTCGGTGGTGTCACCCTTACGGCGTTGACGACGGGGACTTTTTCGCCATTCCTAAGCTCGACATACCCGTCGCATATGGGATACTCACGCGTTTCCCTTGGTGCGTAGAGGCAGGATGCCTGGAGGGAGTTATTTGCTCCTGACCGGCAGTCGTTTGCCCTACGTCCTTTTTTCCCACACTTGAAGCAGACGATGGCTACATTAGCGGCAGGTCTGTTGCGACACAAGTGCGGTGGGTGATTCCCACGATTGCAAATATTGCACCGTGGTAAAGGTGAGTGGCTGTTGCCTCCTTTTTCGTATTTCCCCTTTTCGTCCGTTATGGGACCATCTTTCTTTGTTTTCGCTAGGCTTGCTTCACCCTGAGCTTCCAAAAACTGGTCTGCCAGCTCAAGCATGTCTTCCAGAGATTCCGCCCTCCTTTCTTTCAAATATAATGCCAGGTTCGAACCACATCCATGCAAAAACCTCTCTCTAATCAACAATGCTCGGAGGGACTCGAATTCTGTCTCAGTTTTGGACAGCTCAACCCATCTATCGAAGTAGTGTCTTAAGCGAGCCGCGTACTGTGTTGCTGTTTCACCCCCTACTGGCCTCTCCTTATTAAACTTGTCTCGGAACCCATCCGCCGTGAAGCGAAAGCGCTTCAGGAGGGCGGTTTTAACCTTGGTGTAGTCCGCTGCATCTGCAGGCGGTAGCCTGCCATAAACACTTAGCGCCTCTCCTGTAATACATGTCGAAGGCGCCGTCACCCATTGGCTTTCAGGCCACTTTTGCCCTCTGGCGATGCTCTCAAATCGGCGTATAAACGCATCTAAGTCGTCCCTTCCTTCGTCAAAGTGACGAGCAGTCTACCTGCGTGTATTCTCAAACTCGGCTCCTCCCCGGTATCGCCGTGCTCACTGCTGGATCTGCTCACACTGCTACTCTCATTGAGGCGAATCTTTAATTGCAGTAACTGCACTTCCCGTTCTCCGGCTTGCCTAGCCGCTTCCCTTGCCGCTTCTCGTTCTCTCTCCCTTTCAACGCGTTCTCTTTCCTTTTCTTGGCGCTCCCTTTCCTTTTCTTCGCGTTCTCTCTCCCTTTCTTTTTCCTTTTCCTCCCGGGCCAGTGCCCGCTCTTCTCTGGCTAACGCCTGTTCCTGCTGCTCCTTAACCCATTGTCTCAGTTCGGCGCCCTCGAGGCCTAACTGTTTACCGTGCGCGATCCACTTATCCAAATTCATACACTCCATACTGCAAACTGTCACTATAATGCCACTATAAAACCAGCGCAATCTTATGCAGGCTGCCACCACTTCAACTGTGCGGCTCTATCACCACGCTGTCCGCACGGTTCTCGTTCATCCCTCACTGTCTTACTCTTGTACGGAACGTCCTGTCTCGCGGACGCCAGTTTTGTTACAAGCTGCCACTCTAGGGTCGCCAGCGCGAAGTCGGCGACGGGAATGACAGCAGGTTGGTTCGTTCCGTACGCAAGCAGAGACAGTGAAGAGATCAGAGACGTGAGAAAACAAAACAAATTTTACTCTAGTGATATGGCAGCACACGGGATCTAATACAACACTTCTATACACTAGCAAAATACAACGACACTTGATACAATTAAAGAAATATATAACAGAAACAATAAATCAGCTTACGAGAAAGAACTAGTACAAACTACACAAACTAACAAGAATAAAACGATGGAGGAGAAAGTTCGAAGATATAAACAGGTGAAGGCATACGTGTGATGACCGGCAGCGTTGTGTCCCCGACGATCGGATGCGAGAAGTCGAAGAGGGTTCTGGCACGACTGCGATGTCGGCGGTGTTGCAACGCTGGTGGCTCCGGGAGGCTAGTGCTTGCAGGTGACTTCGAGCAGGTTGAGCTAACTCGAGGCGAAGTCCCGATGTCTACGTTGCAGACGTTAATATCGCGTCACAACTAGACGAACGGCTAAGTTTAGGTGGCCAGCCGATACAGAGCCACTCTAAAAACTTCTAGAAGAGATGCTTGTTGATCTGTTTCTACACCATCTTGGTCAGCGACTAGTCTGCCTAGCAGGGCAAAATCCTGCGCTTAAATCCCCCTCATGTCTCCTCGCTCTCTTCCTTGGGGACAAGAGACCTCTACCTGGGTCCAATCATGCACGTTTAATTGATGGGAAACTCCGCCCCAAAAATATTTTGACCCCACCCCTTTTTAATTGGGAGAGGGCCCGCAACTAGCGAGAGTGACAACCTCTCGGGTTGTTGTCATACGGCTTGGCCCCCAGAGCGTTTCCCACGCTTTTTTCCGTGGGAACGGTCAACCACTTAGCTCTCAGCCGTGGCGTCTCATAGTCTAATCCTTTTTCGGGGTATACCGTGGCCTTCTACGACCTTGCAGACGCCGCCACAGTTACAAAAGGATTCACCATCGGCGGCGACGTTCTAAGAAAAGCACCCCATTCTGCTCTTCTCGGCTCCCTTTCAGCGCGGCCGTTTCTCCCGGTCAGTCGGGGAGTACGGCGCCAGTTAATTGCTGTGACGCGGTGTCGCCAAAACTAGCCGTCCGTGACACTGGTGAAGCGCGTAGAGCTGACCCCTTTAGCATTGCCATGAACATCCGCTCGGCTTCATCATTCATCGCCATGAGGAAGGCAGACACAAAGCCACCGGCGCGTATCTGGTGAAACTGGCGCGAAATAACTTCGCGCGGACAACGAGAGCGCGCGAAATGCTCCGAAAAGCAAGCGCGGGAAAAGTTTGGTCACATGACCCGTGACATTACGCCCTCTCTCTCTTTTCTCTGCTCCCGGATCAGCACGAATGTTTCATTCGCGGAACGAAAGCGCACGTCCCCGTTACTCCCGTGTGCTGCTCTGGCTGCTCGCTGCACTTGCTCCTGTTCGCCCAATGGAATTCGCTCTTACTCCTAGGGGGTGTGAGGGCGCTGCGGTCGCCTTTTGCGCGGTGCCGACGGGCCGGCCGGTGCAGGCGAGCGTTTCGGTGTGCCAGTGGCTATGGTTTTCTGGGTCGTGCTGTGGGGTTGCTTGTTGTTTTCTTCTCGTTTTGTGGTTGTGAACTGTGTATGTGCTGTTAGTGAGTGACTGCCGATAGATTTGCTCGTTGTTTTCTTCTCGCTTTGAGGTTGTGAACTGTGTATGTGCTATTAGTTAGTGACTACCGATAGATTCGCTCGTTGTTTTCTTCTCGTTTTCAGGTTGTGAACTGTGTATGTGCTGTTAGTGAGTGACTGTCGATAGATTTGCTCGTTGTTTTCTTCTCGTTTTGAGGTTGTGAACTGTGTGTGTGCTCTGAGTGAGCGACTGCCGATGATAGATATCCTCGCTGTTTCGAACAGTCAACAAAGTTGCCAGCGTTCAAAGCCAGCCGCTCTCCCCCACGAAGTGCTGTCCGATTCCTCGCCGGGTCCCAGGCTTGACATGTGAAATGCCATAACATTCAGCCAACATGCCGACGTGTTTTGTGCCTGGCTGCACAAGAGGATATAGGGTAACCCCGACAAGCGGCACTTTTTTGCCCCATCGTCGGACCCCGAGCTTCTTGACAGGTGGCGAAGGGCTATTCCCCGCGCTGATAAGTTGCTCAGCAAAACATGCAAGGTGTGCGACGTTCACTTTCAGCCGGCATACATCACGAAATTATATAAGCATATCATCAATGGTGAAGTGATGGAGGAGGAGGAGGAGGAGGAAGGGAAGAAATGAAAGGCAGGGAGGTCAACCAGACGCACGTCCGGTTTGCTACCCGGCACTGGGGGAAGGGGTGAGGGGATTAAAGGAGAAGAGAGAGAGAAGTGAAGGGCAACGTGTGTGTAAATGTCACCTTGTCCATTGTGCGATTATAAGCGGTCACGTAGTCCGGTCGTCTTTAGAAAAGTTAGCAATGGTGGAGGTTGAGCAGAGTGCAAGGGCTCTGAAAAGTGGTGTCGTTCCGACGCAATTGCCGAACTTACCCAGCTATCTCTCTTTTGTACCGAAGGGGCGGCGGTCGCCGAAAAAGAGAGCAAGTGCCTCTCGGCGTGCAGAGACTGTGTTTTGCCACCCACCTCCCGAAGAGCCAAATGAGCTTCCGAGTGATTGCGAGAGCACTGATCTCGCGTACATTATCGAGAACAGTGCCTCACTGCGGCTACCTCGGAATTGGCAGTTGTCAATTGTGAAAGATGAGCCAGAAAACAGCCGGCAACCAGTTTTCTACGAGACAGGGATGAGCGCAGGTGTTTTCTCAATTTCAGCGAACGAAAAACTGCCGCAAGAGTCACTTGTTGACGTGCGGGTACGCTCCCAGAAAGACGTTGAAGCGATAGTGCAAATTGTGCACAGTATGAAATTCTGCCTTGGGTGCACCCGCACTGAGGTCAGCGGTTCCGGAAAATCTGCAGAAGGAAGTGAAGCTGTGCACCACAAAGACTGTACAGTTTTGACAAATGCTGACAAAGGAATGTGTGCCATGTGTGTTGGCGTGGCAAAAATACTGAAGAAAAAGGCTCTGTCAAAGCAGCCGAGGAAAAAGGTGGCTGGTGCAGCCAGCATACTCAGAAAGCGTCTCATACGTACCACTGCTGCCAGAGAGCCAAAAAGGCTAAAGTCCAAAGACTGAGCATTAAGCTGAAGAATGCTTTTGTAAATACTGTTGATGACATTGTGAAAGACTTGCCTGAGCCTCAGAAAATGGCCCTACGTGCTGCCATAATGCAGCAAGCAGCTAAGTCGCCACGTGGCCACAGGTACACGACAGAGTGGCTCATGGTGTGCTTGCTGCTGAGACTAACAAGCCCCAAGGGCTACAGGACGCTCTCTGATATGAAGGTTCTTCCCCTTCTTAGCATTAATCGCCTCACACAGTTGCTCAGGGGTCTGCCATGCGAATATGGCATGAATAAATTTGCCTTGGAGTCCATCAAGCTTCATATGAATGGAAAGCCAGAACACCATACATATGGCTCAATCATCAATAATGAGATTAAACTGAGAGAGACCACAGAGTTTAACAGAACATCTTACAGCTTTGATGGTTTTGTCAATTACGGGGACGTATCCAGCACAAACTCAGAAGAGCTGGCAGATCACGCTTTGGTAGTGATGTTCAACGCTATGTTCGAACCATGGATTCAACCAGTTGCAGCATATGCAACTAAAGGAGCGGCACCTGGCTGGATTTTCTGATGGAGGTGAAAAGCAAAAACGCCCGTGTGTGCGAGATTTCGGTGCACGGTAAAGATCCCCAGGTGGTCAAAATTAATCCGGCGCCCTCTACTACGGCGCGTCTAAACGCCGGCGTTGCGTCGGCGCATTAAACCTTGCAATCAATCAAAACGCGAATGGATTCGGGTTCGAACATCTGATTGGCAACGAAAACATTTCCCTTTCTATCAAGGCCACGCGCGTGCTTTCAGTCAGCCCAAACGAGGGTCGGGTATGCAGGGCGCAGTTAAAGCATAAGCTTGTGGCCTCGAATGTTCCGAATGCGTAGAAAATAATACAGCGGTGCGTTGCGACACGCATTAAGAACATCACACACCAGAGTGGAGCGCTTAAGACTTAAAAGCTGCAACGGGCGTAATAAAATCAGACGGCTTGCTAAGCCCGCTGCGCAAGCGCAACGTTGGAGCTAGCAGACGACGCTCGCAACGATAGCGCAATTCTCGACTGCAGCGCCGCGGTGTCAGGAACCGCAGCGAGCCGGCTGCGTTCAATGGCCGCGGCGGCGAGTTTCTAAACTGAAATATATTTATAAACGTTGATCACGAACTTGTAGTCGCGGTCGACCACGGCAAGCAGAACAATGGAGTATGTCGAAGTGGCTTTGAAAAGAGGAAAAACGAAGAAATAAGCGCTGTTCTGTTACTGCCTCTCTCGATGAGGTCACCACCACAGATTAGCGCAGGAAATGGGAGAATTAGAATTAAAGAGACAGAAGAGAAGAGGTAAGAGAAGGGTAGTGAAAAGCATTCCCTCACTCGTCTCGCGCATGCGGGCAAGAGACCAAACGCAGCACACGCAACCCGCCGAAAGAACGCCGGGAAACCGCAGGTGAAGCAATGCGCCCGCAAAAAAAAGAAAAAAAAACCACTTGACAAGTGGGAAGAAGTTAGGGCGCTCCCCGTCTAAGAGAGAGAGGAAAAGGGTGACTGCTTCATCGGTACGACGTGCCCGTGAGGAAGAAAGAAAAAACAAAAAAACAAAGAAAAGCCATCAGGCAGCTCGGAGCGGCCTACGTAAGCATAGTCACGTGGATTTCAAGCTTGGCGGTTATGCCCTCGCGATCTCCGACGCCAGCGTAGCTCCCGCCGACTGGTTCGCCCTCCGCGGCTTCCTGACGCCGTGCAGCTCTCGCATTGTGGTGCCCCGCCCTTTGACTACTTCGACTGGATTCCGACTTTCCCATTTCCTTCTATTTTCCGTCGCTTGCATCTCTATTTCTTCATCTATTTCCTTCTATTCTTTTTATCCCTCCTTATCCCCACCTCTATAATGCACTGCGCCATTTCGCATATAGGCAGACAGAAATTAGGTGCCTTCTTCCTTTCCTTACAACCACTACCACCACCACTCCGAGGAGGCGTGGCGCACGGAGAGATGTAAACAACGACGACACGTGTGTAGCGGGCCTCTTCAGAGGCGCGTGAAAAGGTCCGCATCGTGGAAAAAGTTCAGCAGAGCCTCGAAGGCCCTTAAAAGCGTTACACGATGCGCTCGGGGAAACCGTAGTGGGTCGAGACTCACGTGTGGAAGGCCCAATCGGCCGTATTCATCGAAGAGCCGCCGGCGTTGGTCTGCGTAGCCGGGGCATTGGAGCAGAAGATGCTCGATGGTCCCATCCGCCCGGCATTCTGCACACGCCGGGCTTCCGCTGTTGGTGCGGCGCAAATGCAGCTCAGCTGTGCGGCTGCAGTAGGTGCGTAAGCGGAGAAGAAAGGCACGAGCACGCCTGCCGATGCCGGCCCTCGGCAACGATTCAGAGGACTTGAACACGAATCTGAGGTCTGCGCAGTGTCTGCGCATGCGCGAAGTGAGAGAAAAAAATGATGGGTTGAAAAAAATTTTTTACAAGATGTGACGTTGCGTTACTTTTTTTATCTTTTTGTAAGGCAACTACTCTCGAGCTCAGGGTGCCCGCCCGGCTTTTTTAAAGCGGACGCCGCCGTGGAGGACACCGCGCTAGAAATGAAAATATGACCATCACGAACGAGCGGATTCCTTCTCTCATGAGAACGGAGAAATATCGCGCTGTTGTGGCGATGTCGTACGTGTTTCTGTCGGCCCAAATATTAAAGCAACTGCGAACGACGACCGCTAATGTCAGACCATCAAGTCCCATCGCCCACGGTGAACCATGTCCGTCATTTTGACGCAGCTTGGTAAAACTGCTTATTCATTTCTGCTGCTCCTCGCCGAATGTTGCTAGTGAACGTTGTGCCTTCCTTGAAGGTTTCCTTTTTGCCGTCACATGCCTGGACGATCAATTTCTACCGAACTTTCTGAGCGCGGCACGCCGAATTTATGGGCAGGTGGCGCAAACAGCCTTCGTAAGGTAAGCAAGCTACTTCATTGTTTTCTTTCGCTAAATATGCATTGGTGAGAAAGCAGCATGTGTGCTGGCCCACATGCTTCTCCACGTTGGAATTTCTTACCGGTATCGCGTCATTCGGTTTCACTGTCATCGTAGACGAATGCGTAATGTTTCGAAGCTGAATCACTTATGGCGAGCGTAAACTTGCCGATGTCCCGAACATTATTCTCACTACAAGCGGCGCTCATTTTTTCAGCTGCGTAGCTTTTGTGCCACTGAGTTGTAAGGGTTTCTAAAAAGGTGTCGTTTGATTCAAGGGGGGAAGCATGAGGAGCTGATACACGTAATTGTATACAGTATATTCAGGCAAACCCGTACTTGGAAACTTTGTCTGTAGCATTAAGTCTAGAATTAATGGGAAACGCTTCGTTGCGTTTTGGGTGTCAGCCAATAGATAGCTCGCCCGCGACATCATGGGTGCAGCTTCGGAATGTACTGGCACTCCACAATTGAGCCTGACAGCGAACGAGGGGCATCACTGCGAAAGGGATGTGGCCAGAACGTCTGCATGTCCAACGAAGGATGTATGAGATGTTTTGATGGTATTGAAAAGGCCGGGAAACGAAAATGAATCTGCCCGGCAGTAAATTACTCTGCTTCATTAGAGATGAGACATACAGATCGCCAAGTATCTCTCTATAACTTATCATGCCCTTTTGAATCTCTCAAGCTTCTAAACGTCCACGGGGCCTATGCCTACCACCATAGGCAATGAACAAGAGACGTCAATCGAACGTTGTGGCAAGAAAAGTTAACAATGCGATAGCCTTTGTTTGCTCCAAAATGACAGATTTTTTAGGAAGCTAGGACATAGCCATGTATTAGGAAGCTGGGACATAGCCAAAAAATAACAGCAATTCTCGTGCTCTCAGCTGTGTATGCCATAGAAGTACAGCGAGTCATCTGCTTATTTCTGCTTTCAAGTACATCTGTGCTCTGTCACGTGTTGCCGTCACTCGCTTGGTGCCACATTCAAGTTTTTCTTTCTTGCTGGTTTTGTTGAATTGCATTCTGCAGCGTGTTCTGGGTGGCTTCGTCCTCACTGTGCATACCGCATGCGTCATCATACGGTGCCACACAACTTATCAGAGTGGAAACAACGTTTGTGACTACTTTTCGGTGCTGCCATTGAGGCTATGTGATGCCACGAAGCTCGGTCAGCAAACGTAAGTGGTTCACCATGTTTTGTCGACGATAGAAACTTTTCATTGGCCGCCCTAAAGCAACGTTGGCTCTGCGCTGGAGGATAACGCGAGCTGGTAATTGAATGTAACGACTAAATGAACTTATCGAGGTATAGTTGTGAATAAACGGCCATGAATCTGAATACACATGTAGTTAAGGCTTTTCAAAAAACATTTTATAATCCCTTTTATGTGAAATGGCAGATGATGTGTCTTCACATACTTGTGTCTCAACACGGTGGTTTCAGTGACATCAAAGTGAGCCATCTACAAGGGGAGCCTGTTAACTGCTCAATAACTGACTTTGCTGAAGCCATGGGCTAATTATTACGTTGTGCCTGGCCTATGGCTGCGCTGACAGTAGTTTGAATTCCGCGTTTATTGTGACAAAATCCTTAAACCCCTTGTGACGCGTGAAGTTCGCCTTGAAAAATGTTGTGCGCACTACGAAAATTCCCATGATCTTGGTGAGGGTAATAACAGAAATAATAATAAATTAAAAAAGGTGGAGATCAAGCCAAAATCGAACCCGGGCTCTCGAGCATTATGCTACAGAGCCAGGTCAGTGCTTAAAAAGCGCTGCAAGATTCTATAGAATATAACTGAGCTTAGCTACAAGGTGGGGCCAGTTAGTGTCCACATGTGACCCAAATAGCGTCGGTCAGTGATCTGACTTATGATACTTTGATGTCTTGTTAAATAATGAGGAAACGAAAATCCACAACAATATACTCGGGCCAAGGACCTTGGTCTTGGTATTAAGATGATGGCTGCACGTAACCACAATTATGGCGGCTGTGACACTAGTGTTCCTTGTGGATTACTTCATGTCAATACCTTCTGTACAGTTGTCACACACAAGTAGTCTTGATTTATATGTGGGGTTTAACGCCCCAAAACCACTGATGATTATGAGAGACGCCGTAGTGGAGGGCTTCGAATTTTTCGACCACCTGGGGTTCTTTAACGTGCACCCAAATCTGAGTACACAGGCCTACAACATTTCCGCCTCCATCGGAAATGCAGCCGCCGCAGCCGGGATTCGAACCCGTGACCTGTGGGTCAGCAGCCGAGTACCTTAGCCACTAGACCACCGCGGCGGGGCCACAAAAGTCGTCTTGTTAACAGATGTAATCTCACGTGGCACAATTGCACCTGACATCAGGCTACATGAATTTACTTGGATCCTGACAACACGTCACCGGGATTCTATCCTGCGACCCAGCCGCCGAATGCCTTAGCCACTATACCACTGTCAGGGGTCACACAAGATATGGTGCCGTGGGCTTGCTTACACTCTGGTTGTGTTGGTGTTATCAAAAGGAGCTCCACACCTTCAGCCATGTGGCACGCACTTTAACATTGATTTTGAACATATTCTAGGCTATAATTGCCTTTGCTATTTCGTAGATGTGTGTGTCTCGAGATAAATAGATCTCGCTCATTATCTCGCCTTCAAAATTTTCTGTCGGCGCTCCTATATATATATATATATATGGGGGGGGGAGTGAAGAATGTAAAAGGCACTAAAAGTAACACAACTTGCATCCGGCAAAAACTGAACCTACAACTTTGGCTGAACCTGCCATATTTCATTACGAAGGTTGAAGGTTAAGCCTCTGTATGATGCAAGTTTAGTTTTTTAATCACTATACATTCTTCACACCTATAACTTGCAACTTTTGGATGCGACCGTTGCAGTTTATGGGAGAATATTGAGAAACATGTGTCCATGCATTTCGTTCGGAAATCACAGCCGAGTGATTCTAACTCAAACACTATAACATTCCCCAAAACGAATTTATGATATCACTGTGATAAAAGACTACTGGTTGCTAAATTTTATTAACGTATTCATATTGGTGACAAAATTAGAGAACCAGGTGCCAAGATGCTGCTGTTAATTATCTAATGGTGTGCTTCACCTGGGAAGCTGTTCCAGTTTAGATGGTGGTCTTCTGTACCAGGGCACCATATAGGCAAAATGTTCAACAGATCTTGATCCAGCGCACTCTTTTGAGGCAGCTGTTGATGACAGCATCTCCTCTGCCCCTGCTGCCAACTCTCACAGGGACCTGGCTGTAATGCATGGACGAACTTTGTGTGCCGCAAATGTGTGTGCGTGGAAACTTTGGTGAAATTTGGCAATGTTAGTGCGGGTGTAGTTGGAAAAGAAGGATGAGGACAAAAAGCCGAGCCAGCGACAGGTGGCACAAGAGGAAAAAGAAGAGAGGCGCATTGAGAACGCGCAAAGAGCCAATCAAGACCTAGCCGAAGGACGCGCCGTACCAGGGCGCTGTCCTTGGAGGTTTTGTGGCATGCTAACAGAGGGCCTGGTGCTCGCCTGGTGGTCCTGACGGTGGCTCCAGCTGGAACACGCCGAACCAGGGCGCTGTCTGAGGAGGTCCTCTTGCCTGTTCCCTGGGGATCGAGGTTCGGGAGCAGCTGTACCTGTCCGGAGTTGCCGACACCGAGTACGGCTCCTGCTACGTCGGCGTGCGCGACAGGGACGACGGGTTTCAGATTGCCGTCGCCACCTAAGACGGCTGAAAGCCATTTACGAACGTGATGCCTGACGGAGGCCTTGTCTTCTGCTGCTCGATACGGGCAAGGGTCGTCACCGTGCGTGGACTGTCGCCTCCTCGGGATGCTGGTTCAACAAACTGTGAGCTATTGTGTAGCCACGTAGGTTAGACAGTAACCATGCAGACCTTAGGTAGTTTAAGTGTGTACTTTTGTGCTTGTCGTTCTGAAAGTCGATCGAGTCCCTTGTTGTTATGAATTTTGTTTAAAACATACTCTGGCGGCATCTCATATCGTTCATTTCGTTGACCACGCACGGGAAAACGTGACGAACCACCCCTGTCTTTACACTGGCAATGTGACTGTTGTGTATGTTGCAGTTGTGGTGAACTCTAAGAGCGACACACTGGCAGCGGCACAGTTTGCCATGGTGCACTTTGAGTGACTGTTGCTGTTTTTGTTGCCATTGGTGAGCAGCTGAAACTTCAGTGCGATTTCCGAAGCTTCATTGGTGGCCTTATTGCTACTGCTGCGACTCAAGCTGCGCTGTCCCATGCGTAGGCCTATGGTCATTTCACGATCCAGGCAATGCCTTCACGCAACGTCCCTCTCAACGTGTCAATAGATTCCCATAACAAAGGAAAGCCTGAAAAGAAACATTTAAATTTTCAGAGACCCTCATAGAGCCAGAGAGACTACACAGTCCATGTAAAAAGCTTTGCAAACTTGTAAGCATATCTACTTGAGTGAGTGCACTCCATTGTCTGTTGCATTCCTTCGTAAATAGCGTACAGCTTCAAATATTTCATATCAGTGTGAAAGCATGTTTGTTTCATTTGTGCTGCTGTATTGTGTAATGGCGTAAGTCATTGCCCTGCGCATTTACCCTCATGCAGTTTTCATAAAATGAGGTATTGGCTTATGCTTGAGAATTGGGGCATGTATTCTTTCCCTCATCCTCCTGCATACGCCACATCATATACATATGTAGTGCAGCGCTATGTGTGTTTGATAATTCCCATTACTTGGTATGCATTAATATTATTTCTGATATTACACATTTTCAACTAGGCTTCTACAATGTGCATATCAATCCACCGTGTGACCTTGTTTATACATTCCTCCAGTTATGCCGACACCTATTTATGACGAATTTGCATGGTCACAGGAAAAATGTCAAGATATCTAATTTACTAAAAACTTAAAATATGTGCTAATTTACTGAAAACTATTATGTGAGGAAAGTTCACGCCAATCCTACCATGTACAACACCTTTGTTGTCAACTGAGAATCTAATAAAATACTGCATTTACTAGAATGTAACATAAACTTGGCTGACATGGTTTCAACAAACAATTTCACTGCATGTAATATTCCAGCTTTTTAATATAAAACAGTAGTGTGAGAGAGAGCGTGTGAGACACAAGTATTCTGTGCCATCCATGAAATGGGTTATTTATCTCTTCGCATTTGTTTCTTCAGCGATGTAAATTTGTAGCTTTAAAATCGCTTGTGGGCAGTCTTTAAAAACAGGGATGTTCTAGGACTGTTACCTCTACAGCGCCTTTCTTTATAGGATTGCTTGAGATTGTCGTCAAGCTATTATTTGAGGTCCAGATATTTCCTGTTTTTATCCACTAAAATTTGGGACTGATTGATATGTAATTGCAGATCTTATCCTTGTGCTTTTCGGAAAAAGGCATACAGCATGCAAAAACAACGCGATGCAGCTATCTTCTTTCTGCATGGAGAACAACCTCCAGTTTATATAATTTTTTTAATTGAATTGAATCTTTATTTTCATGGTTCGGGCTAGATGAACGATAGCGGGAGTAAAAGCTGCACTGAAATAGCTTGACTAGCTCCCGCTACCTAAAATGAAACGGTCAGACGCATTGACATACAAATAAGATAACAAAAGCATACTATCTAGAAATATGATAATTTTAATCAATTACGTAATCTAAATGTAAGCAGGATACAACAGTTCTCATAACGAGAAAAACAAACTATCAGAAACTTGAAAGGCTATGTATATATACATGTGTTACAATATGCGTAACAGGTGAAACATACAAAAGGGTAAACGACATCATGATACAATTTGTAAGAATAATTATGCAACATGTGTCCTGGTTATAAGAAACTGATGCAACTTACAGGTTGCAGCCATGCACGGAATTGGGATGAGCCTCAAGAGAACCTTTTTGAACGCGGAAAAGTGGGCTCTGTCATTTTGGAGACGCGATACTACTGTTAGAATACCACGGCATTCCTGTGCTGCCCTGCAGTGCACAAGTGTTACGTGAAAAACGTGGCCTTGATGCATTTGTTTTCTGGGTTGTGCTCGTTTCTTAGATGATACAGCCACCTCGGTAGTACTATTGCTTTTTTGTTGTGTTGCTGTCGAGGGTTATCCTTCTGGTTCTTCTCATTATATGGCCACTGTGGGCCCATTAGGCATAGCAAGTATGTGGTGATAGGTACTATGCATACTATTAGGTATGTGAAAAAGTGTTTGCGCTAGCCATTAAACAAGCTCATTTGACATTTTCAATAAAACTTTATTTTTTCTTATACCAGGCACTTTGCAGCCGGTTGAAAAGTTGCTCTCCTTCCTTATTCAGGCTTTTTGAGTGAAAATACTAAAATTCTGATGGTGGTTGTAAAGCTTGGTATATATCCTACTGTGCCTGAACACATTCCTGTCCACACCCATGCCCTTTGATACCCAGCTATATATTGATTCCACCTTCAGACTCTGCTGTACTAGAAGTGCTTACCAATCGCTAATGTTATCTATCATGTAAAACAATTTTCTTAGTTTCGCTTTTTCATTTACCATCCTTACTGCAGGTGTCTTCTGAATGTCTTTAAAGGCGGACTCTGGCGATTTTTCGACCGCGTCAAGGTAATGGTGTTTCTAGGTTCCTGAAAAACTCTTGTCACGTGCCCAGTAGCTCAAATGTTTATAAAATTCGAGAATAATTTTTAATAAGCAAAACATTGCAAAACCGAAATCCGACCGGGCGTCATGTCTGCGTATGACGTACTATTTGGTAAGAACCGGAGGCCGTATACTGGTTACACCGGCGCGTGGTACAAAAATTTTGAAAGCCAGACTAGTGAAGCACCGGCCAAACACCACCGCTATTTTCTTGTGGCCACCACAATAAATGCTGTAGCAGCCAAAGTAGCGATGCCATTGGCTGCGTCACTTCCGTTGACATGCTAAACATGACGTCACACAGACAGTGTTCTGAATAATTCTGGCAAGCGAGGTGAGCTTTTCGAGTCAATCTTTAAACTTCTGAGGGAAACAGTACCAGCCTCAGTATCATAAACCAACTAGCCCCTCAAGAAACCCTTTAAAATACATTTGCAAACAATCTGCACTTCTCTCAAGCCTCTAATTTGGCATAAACGACGGAAAATTGCAAAGGAGCGTACCTAGCAAATTTCATTGAGATCCATTGAACTCGAAAATTTGCAAGAGTTGGCTTTTAGGTCGAGAGCACTGAATATGCATAGCTTCAAAGATGGTGCCGTGGTACCGACACCATGCATATCTGTCTTTCAGAAACTCCAAATTTCCGCGAATACCGACCAGTCTTAGTCATAGTTTTTATAGTGGCAACAGCAGGAACTCAAAAGATAATTTTCTCTCGTCCTACACCATCACAAAGACAGGGTGTGTTGCCCAGCCACGGAACCTCAACAGGTATCAGCTGACAATTCTTCTTTTCATCTCCAAACCAAGCCGTCACAGCTGCGCTCCATTCTAAAGATATTTGGCATGTTCTAAAGGTCACAGTTTTTATCGGCTGAGTGTCAAAATTGTTTGGTTGGCACTTCATTCCTACGACTGCTGAATAAGTAGAGTTTCTTGCGGCGAGGCGAAATGCAGTGAACTTTGGTGTAACACTCTGTAATGCACTGCAGCGTTTTATGGGCCCATTCTTTACCTGAAAAACTATCGCAGAGTTGTGTAACACGGCTAGGAATCATGCATTGATGCATGCTTTTAGGTCAGAAACAGCACAGAAAATGAATGTTTTATCTATACATGCTGTGGAAACCCACGCTTCAACACATGATCTCACTGCATTGTGTGGTGGCACAACAGCCACTTGCGCTAACGTTTTTATCTGACAACTGCTATGAATAAAATGCTTATATATTCAGGTTTATTGCATACGATATTTTCACCTAAAAGGCATATTGTTTGTGTTTACTCTGTGCAAAGCAGTAATATTACACTTACAATGTTGACGTATTTCTTGAAAATTTTTCTGTTTACGTTTGCATTTTTCACAAGATCTTTCGTAAAGTTAAAATTAATACCATTAGATTCATTGCGTGTTCCACAAACTTGTCAACGTGTTATGGTTTCAATAGCTGTATGTGCCATTACAGAACTTGTTTACAAAATTAGAGGAATAATTGCTTATTTTCCCATGAACAGGAACGTCGTGGTCAGTTTTGTGACTAATGTTTTAACACGTTCACTTTATTCCTCTGCCCGTCATGGTGGTCTAGTGGCAGGCACTTGGCTGCTGACCCGCAGGTCACGGGATCGAATCCCGGCTGCCGCGGTTGTGTATTCGAAGAGTTCCTTCATCTGTGCTATAGTTTTTGTTTCGTTTTTGTGTACACTAAAACCTCGTTAATTCGAAGTCACTAGAACGGGGGCAATTTTCAAACTAACAAAATATACAAAAAGTGGGATGCAAGGAACTTGAAATTATTCAAATTAATAAGGGCTGGTCAGTCGCTGTGCTGGCTAGATTGTGGCTCCAAGGGTTATGTTTTCCAGCAATACCTGGTCACAATGTTGCCGCATAAAAAAGGGAATTCAAGGCTCACTGCTGTCACCGAAAAAAAAAAGTGGTGAACTAAAATGCGTGCTTGCGAAAAACAAGACTTCTTCATTGCAACACAGTAGTGACTGTCAGAGAAGCATGCCGCCTGTTCCTCGCTGCGTCAGCACATAATGATGGAACCATTCGCCCATTCTTTTTGGTAAAATAAAGAATTTATTAACGGACGTTGTGACGAAATTCGGGATGTGTTTTGGTTGGAAAATATCACGATTGAAGCTTTCGGCCCAAGATTTTGAAGTAGACGTTGCAGGCAAGAACTCCTCCAGCAGTGCAAGTGTGCAAGCTGCTGGAACAACCGCCAATCAGAGGTTCACATACATTGCGGATTTCTGAACACTATCTTTTATATTTTCTTTAAATTCCAGAAAGAAAGAATAAATTGTGACGCGCTGACGTTGCGAGAAACATGCAACACGCTGCCCGCATGTCAATGATGTATTGCAGTGCAGCACGTCTTTTTTTCCCCAAGTATGTCTTGTTTTCACAAGAACGTTTTTTTATTATTTTTCGGGCTCGCAGTAGCAAGGCAAGAGTGTTTTAGTTTTCACAGGACACTCCTTAGCAGATTTACAAAATGACGCGATGACCGATTTATCGAACATTTCGGAATGGTTTGCCAGGAATCAGCTGACTGTTAACTGTACTAAAACAAAGTATATGGTGTTTCACTCTCGTAGGAAACATATTGACGCTGAATCTCTTAACCTAACAATAATCAACACTCCTATTCAACAAGTTCCTTGTTTTAAATATTTAGGCGTCACTTTTGATGAACACTTACACTGGCATGAGCAAGTACAAAGTGTGTGCGCAAAGCTAGCCTATGGCTGCTATTCTCTAATAAAAGCTCGCCAATATTTTCCACAAGCTATACTCCGCACACTCTACTTTTCATTGTGTCATTGTCACATAGGTTACTGTCTGGAATCGTGGGGTGTGACGTACACCAGTTATCTAAAAACTCTTGAACGACTTCAAAAGCGTACACTGAAAATCATAAGCCAAGGTGAATCAGTAAGTAATATTTTCCAATCGCAACGCATTCTCTCGGTTCCGATGTTGCGTGACTACAAAATTGCTGTTTCAGTAAATAACATAATTAATAGAAATTCACCTTTGCCTGCTGATCTTTTTTCAATTCCTAAACGCAATACGCGACATGCTTCGAATGGTAATTTCAATCTGCCCAAATGTTTTAATGTTTACGGAGAAAGACTGATACAGTTTAGTGGAACAAAAATATGGAACACGGTCCCCCTAGAGATTAAAACGGCACGTAATTTCAGCATGGCATGTAAATCATTTTTTCTGTGGAGTCAAGACATGTAAGCATGTGTGTGTGATTCGATTTTCATTGTATTTTTTTAATAAGTGCCTATGTATAGAAACTAGCTGCAAGCTAATAAGTATGCATATCTGCAAGAAAAAATGTATTACTGTGTTATCTGTATCACATGATTGTTTTTTTTTATGTTGTTACCTCAGAGCTGACCTGTACACTTTTTTATGTTGCACATTGTATTGGACCGTCCACTAGCCACTTTAGGCTATCGGTCCAAATAATTCCTGTAATTGCATATATCTATTTATGAAAATAAAGCTTCATTGATTGATTGATTAAAAAAAAGAGTGCTTCAGCCACCACTAATTAGTATCGCTAATTTACATTGCCTAGTGGCTCTTAAGGGCGGTCATTTCCACGGATTTGCGGCGAAATCGGAATCAAGAATTTGCACACTGCACGCAAAGTTTTCAAATTAACCACACTTTTGCTGACCACCGCTTTAAATTACCCGCTCAAACTTACATTGCGAAATACGGGATCGTGGAAATACTTCGAATTAAGTGGGATTTTGAATTAACGAGGTTGCATTGTATTATTTCGTTATGCATGTTATTTCTGATGTGCTCCGTAAAGTCCCTGCATGATTTGCGCGCCCCCTTTGCGGAGTTTCGAAATAGCAAAAACAAGTGCGCAAATTATCTAAGTAAGGTAGTTCTTACGAAAAATATTGCACTAGTAACCATGAAGTTGTGATTATAAAATTTAGGTACTTGTATTACAGCGAGGCAAGCCTCTGACATGAGAATGTGGGGAAGGAATGGTGTAAAAAATTATTTCTTTGTTGGCCATGCAGTAAGTTACCACTACTTAGGCAAACTATGTTGCCTTGCCAACCTAGACACACTACATTCATGTGCGAATGGGTCATGGAAGAATCGCCAACGAAGGACTCGAAGAAGAACTGAATTCGGGGAGGATTTTTTAGACGAGCACATGAACTTCATAGCATAACTGCGCAACACAATATTGTACAGCTATAGACTGTGTTGTTCATACATCTAAAGTTGTGTGACTGTCCCTCTTTGGCTCTTCTTGTAGACGAGTCTGACCTCGGCTACTTTGGCATTGCACATCACCGTTTGCTGAAAACCCATATGACTTCATGACTGTGCACATCATTTGAGCACTCTATGCTCGTACTGCTATTCGAAAATGTCTAAAAATGGAGGTATTGAGAGAAGTTTGTCTTGTTTAAAAAAAGATATTGAGTTGCATAATGCAGATTTTATTGCATTCAATTTATTCAGGTGTCTTTCGTAGCTCTACTGCGCAGTTGCACAGAGAAAACCAAGCCACTTGTGCATTTGAATGTAGATGTTTGTGCACACCATATTGTTAAAAGCTTTGGACTACTTTCTGAGGGAAGTGCCCATGCACAGTGTTGAAAGGCACTGACACAAACTTTTATAGCTAACCTGTGGGATATGTAATTGCGTATATCACACATGCATATAATCTACAAAATCTGAACAGCAAATACTGCTTGGAAGGTAATTTACATGCATTTTGAAGATTGGGTGCCCTATCTTGTGCTATACACTGCACATGACGACACTGACACCATACGAAGTGAGCTGAAGGCGACTGACTGCAAAGTCCTGTGATGGATACCGTTGCAACCGAGCTCCGAGATGCTCAGCTAAATCGTGATATCATAGTCGGCATTGTACTTTTGCTGCGCTGGAGCTAGCGGGCTCCTTTCCCCCATATTCAGTTTTTAATACGTATAATGCATACACATACAAACACACCTACCACCATACGTAAGCTCTAGTTGAAACCCTCCCCTGATAAAAGGTTTCTAGTAGGGGGGTGTGATATTTAAAATTTCGAATATGGTTCTAATGTGCTTCCTATTTAATTGAATTTGCACTGGAATTTTTCTATTCGAAACTATTTTGACATCGCAAAGACAAAGTCAACGTCCGATTTGCAGTGGCCCTACTTTTAATATGCTTCACCTTAGATATTTCGTATTGCGGCAAAGTTGCCTTTCAGGCTCTGCCACAATCACAAATATATTGAATAATTAAATAAAAACTGCTGGTTCCAACATTGAAAAGATTAATGTGGCAAAATTGGGAGCTCAAATAATGCTGTTTTTGACCTAATATTTTGCCAGAAATTAATAAAAAAATCAGATGCTAAAGACTTTTAGCATCCAGAATTTCAGATGACCGTATATATTGATGCCTACGAAGTATATTAAGAATGAAGGAATCGAAGGGAGCTAACCCTTGTCCACCACAGTTGGGCTTCCACAGAAGTTTTAACAGAATGAAAGGCTGAGGAAATGGCATCTTGGTCTTTCAGGTGTAAAGTGCTGTAGACAACACGAAGACAGCACCAAATCTTGTACATAAGTATGTAGTGCCATCATCACCATCATCATTTTTTCCATCACCGCGCTGCGTCTCTCGCGCAGCTGGCGCGAGCTCGAGCTGCGCGAGAATCAGAACGAGCTTCTGGCCTGACGGTTTGGACGTGGACAGCCACCGCAGCTCCGCTTCAGGCCTGCAATAAAGTGGCGAGATCGGCACGGCCCCATCGGCCGCCTTCGACGTCATCTCACGTCTCTCTCCTCTCTCGCTACATTGGTGACCCGGAGAACACGCCCTTCACCGAACTACGCGGCCATGCTCCAGTCAGCACAAGCCTGGCAGCCTCAATTCGACCCGTCATTACCCCCGTTCCGGACCTCTCGCCTAGAGTCGTGGTTCGAAGAGTTTGCGGCGGCCTTGTATCACAACGGCATCTGGATCCAAGAGCTCATGTACGAGGTATTGGAATACCATCTTCCACATGACCTCAAACACCACCTCACATACTTCTCCTGGAACCCTCGCCCGTACGATCACTTGCGAGATGCCGTGTTCATTTTTTACGGCCTTAAACATGCTCCTCCGCCCAAAAATGACAACTGCACCTGGCTCATCACCTTCCAGGACGCCTCTCGCCCCAAAGCCAGTCCAGACAATTCCCCTGCCGGCAACTGGCCAGATAGATTCGACACCAGCCGCTGCCCCGTGCACCGTCGCATTCGCTACAGAGACTTGGTCGGCTGAACTGTCTGTCCCAGGCGATTCGGCGACCTCAGCTGGGTCAGCTGACCTTCCTGCAGACTCCCCGCCCGTCCCGGCACCTGTGGAGGCCCGCGACTTTGGGGTTGTCACTGCGTCGCAACGTGTGCTACCAACCGTGGCCCCACCAGACTCCATGACGGCCACCTTGCCACCCGCCTCGGAGCCTGGCACAGGTGACCTTTCACCCGTTATTGACCTCCCGACTTCCTCTCGTCTGGCCACTAGCGACGCGTGTCCCGCGTATGAACTGCCTACACCATCTGTCGAGCCAACTGAACTATCTACGACATCTGTCGAGCCAACTGAACTGTCTCCGACCCCTGTCGAGCTAACTGAAGTGCCTACGACATCTGAGGAGCCAACTCAACTGCCTACAACATATGTTGAGCCAACTGAGCTGCCTACGACGTCCGTCAAGTCAACCGACCTAACTACAACTACTGTGGAGCCAACTGAAAGCATGGGAACAAGCACTGTCACCAGTCCACCAGCGTCGAATACCTCGACAGTGACTGAGGCGATAACTGAACCTGTCTTTCCTGCACAGCCTCCCATGACGCCATTTCCCGTGGTCCG
Organism: Rhipicephalus annulatus; assembly: GCA_013436015.1. Lineage (NCBI taxonomy): Eukaryota > Metazoa > Arthropoda > Arachnida > Ixodida > Ixodidae > Rhipicephalus > Rhipicephalus annulatus. The sequence continues at coordinate 56,718 of WOVY01004703.1, forward strand.
CGTATTCGGCACGGCGACGAACGAGTCGCAGCCGCTGCCTGCGGACGGCGTGTGTGACTACACCTTCTACGACGGCCTCTACGACACGGGCCCGTTTGACACGCTTTACAGCCCGCACTTTCGTGCACCAGCTGAGCACGTTCTCAGTCACGCGTCGCTTCACAGCGTCACTGAGTACGGCCTCTCTTTCGCCTACAGAAACGCATCACAAGTGGCGCGAGACCTCGAAATTCCAGAGGTGCTTTCCACGATTGAAGACCTCTGGGACCGAGCCATCCGCCATTACGGATTTCTTTCCATCGAGCGCTTACTTCTTCGTCCACTGCGCAACTCTCAGTGTCGCCCACCAGAGACCCACTGGTTCCCGATGGTCACTACACGTTGACAAACTGGACTTGCCAAAGGAACACTTTATGGACTGCCGTTCATGTACATAGCACTTGTCGCCCTCTTTCTTTTGTTTCATAAGCGTTCAAATCGCGCAAAGCGCTAGGGGGGGATCCCTGTAGTGCCATCATCACCATCATCATTTTTTCCATCACCGCGCTGCGTCTCTCGCGCAGCTGGCGCGAGCTCGAGCTGCGCGAGAATTAGAACGAGCTTCTGGCCTGACGGTTTGGACGTAGACAGCCACCGCAGCTCCGCTTCAGGCGTGGAATAAAGTAGCGAAAGAAGACACGACCACGTTGGCCGCCGTCTCGTCTTCCTCTCTCGCTACAAGTACAACTCTGCTTCTGTTTTGCTTCATTCTTGATGAGGCAATACCACATCAACCTAGCCTAAGAAACCTGCCAATTTTTTTATGTCCATAGTGGCATTCTTTTTCTATGAGAACGTGGCGTTTATCTGGTTTATCTGGTTGCGGAAAAGGGTCTCAGATGAGGTGGCTGTGTTTCGGTATATGCAGAATGCTTGAGGCCTCTGACTACGTTAACAAACGCTCATTTTCCATGCTGCCTGAAGAGAAATGGGCTCTGAGACGATGTGTCAAAAACACACCGACATTTATGATAAACACAGAATAGAAACTTACTACACGAAACCAGCAAAAGCGTTAAATCAATTGAGTAACAAGACTGTCTGACTGAATGAGGAAATCAACAAATGCGAGTTTAATGCGGAAACTTTCAAAACCTCACGATGAGATGAAAGGCCAGACAAACGCTGAGGTGCTGGGCAGAAGGTGGCGGCGGGCGATGTGAAGCGGGGTGTGTCTCGATGTGCGACGCAGTGGCGACGATTACGCTTGATGGCTTGGGTCTGATTACAGAGCATTCAGCCTGCATCGGAGATGCAATGCTCCACGCAGAGAATGGACCACCACAAGTCATCAGCCGATTCATCACACAAGTCATCAGCCATCAGCCTCTATGGACCACCACAAGTCATCAGACGATTGGCGCACAGTTGGCTTGCAATCCCATGCGCCTTGCCTTGCAATTTCGTAGTAGTCGTCGTTCTTTCTCACTCATCACAATCACCCACCACACAAGAAAGTTGTTTCTCTAAAACAACTTTTCTCACGCCAGCAGAGTGTTGAGGAACAACACATAGAACTACTAATTCACAACCTGATTTTTTGTTAAAATGACATTTCAGACCAACCAATACTCAGAACTGTACATGTGTACTCACAAAAAACCGAAGAACAAAGCCACAAGAGGTTATTCATTTTCGATCTATCTGTATGATAGGCTCATTTACAATATATAATAACAATTCTGAAGCAACACTTGAAATCGACCCTGTTTTCTAAATGATCCATAGGTAGATTCAAACTCATTTCTTTTGATATCAACTGGACACAGGGATGTTGCAACCACACTATACAAAAGAAATTAGCTACGGTCAACTGCCCGTTGAACACGTCAAAATACTTTACTTTATCGGCACAGGAAGAAACAGTGAACGAGCAAACGTACTGACATATGTTCCGAGATGCACCACATTACAAAGAACTAAACAAGACGCACCTTCCCGAAATTGTTTCCTCGTGCATGCTACTTTCAACACCAACATTTCGCTCTAGCTGTTGTCCTGATAAATCTATAACAATTGCAGAAAATGCCATCTGCAGATCATCTTGTATGCCAGGATATTTAATAGATTCCTTTATATTCTATTTCAAAAACAGCAGCAACTCATTCAGTCTCTTAGGCTGTCTTCACAGAAACAGATTCGATAATATTGAGTCTAGTTGTCTTGATAACTTTTTTTCACGTCAGCGTCACATGAAGCTAGAAGCGTAACTTTCCAGCCCTCATAGCTTATGGCGTTGCAACACTCGAAAACACCTAACATTGACGTCAACGTACTATCAGCGTCAAATGAAACCAGAACAGACGCTGATAGTACATTGTCAAATCATGTAAGACTTATGTCACTGACTGCCGTAGCCGTCACCCGTCAAGCCACTTTTGCTCCCAAGCCAGCGCTTCTATTTGTGCAACGTACAACTATAAGTGAAAGCTCATCTATGCAGAAAAGATGTTTTTTAGATGACTTCTTTCATCATGAAAGCTTTAGTGAAGCCCTCGTGCAAAATGCAATGGCTAGCAGCCAGGTGACCAGAGGGCTCTAGATAGTGAGCACTTTTTGTTTTTTAAGGGCAATAGTCTTTTTTGAGATACTTCAACGCAAAAAATTTGGTCTGTCTGTTGCTCGAGTACAACCACATCCACAGCATCCACCAATATTGCTCAGGTTTCTGCATTCATACTTGTGCGATTGTCGATTGAAAAGCAAATATTGTGCATATCTGCGGCACAATATCAACACGTAAATTTTCTGCGGTGTGTTTCTTTATACTAAAAAAGGTGTACATAGTAATTCTAAAAATTTTAGCGTTTATTACGCTGCACTGACAATGGAACGCTATGCACGAAAAGTTGAGTTTCCTACGTTTTGCCAAGACGATGCAGTGCTGCCACATACCTTGAAATCTACAAAATATGGCCTCCAAGATTGTGCGTGCTCACTATAACAGAGGCCATCCTTTCGTTTTCTGCGATTACCGCCAGACGGCGATCATATCTCACACAGCGCCTTTAAAATCCCATTCACCGATGTTCTCACGCAAAACATCATAGTCAGCACTCACAACATTTTATTCTATTCACTCTCTCCAGACAGAAGACCGTCGTTTTTCGATGATATTTGCAGTCGAACATGCAGGTGCGAGGCCAAGTCTTTAGTAGCCACCTCGTACTCTTTAAAAGTGGTCTTAACCTATCATAATTATTGGCAATATTCAGTTTTTGTTGCAAAGCATGGAGAATCCAAACTTGTGAAAGCAAGTAAAAACGAAAACCACATATTTTAGGGAGGGGCGGGACTGTTTTAGGACTCGGAGCTTCCCGACTCACACATATACGAATGCAGCCAAGGCCAAAATGCAAGCGAGTGCACGCATAAACATGCACACAGATGCGCACTCACACAAAACATTCACAACAGGATACAGAACGGGCGCAACTATCATCTAATAATATTTGAGGCTTCGCCCATAAACATCTTCAAAAAAACGCCTGCACACACACTCAAATGCATTGTCAAACAGTTTCTGTATATATTTGTGGGCAAAACATTAAATAAATGTAGATGAAAGTAGCTTCCGCCTTGTCTCTTGTTATTTTGAATATCTTGTTTTCTTTTTTGCGCTCTAAATTCCCAATAGATAAGCGTGCATTCACAAAACACAAGCACACACGACTATGTGTTAGTTCGAGAGTGAACTCTAGCTGTTTATATTGTATGCCTAAACTCATCGAAAGGTTCTACAGAAATGGGAAGGTTGCCCAACATTCGGGCATAGTTAGTGCTAGGGAGTAATGGTTTCGTTACATAAAAATTGAAAATGAAGTACTTGTGGCCATATTTTAGCTCTAGATATACTATTTTCTTTATATGTTAGTGTTCTAGTTAATTAAACTACTGCCTTGATTTCACGCTCATCAGAGTGTGGGTGTGTGTGCTACAATGAACTTTTTTTGTGTGCCATGAACATATCTCTACTTTTTTATGCATTGATTGCAGTAACAAGCACTGATATTTGTGGTACCTGTTCTTTTTTTTCGATGCAATGAAAAGCCTTGCATTCATTATATCTTTATATGGTATGGTAGCCCGTTTATCAACATTTTGTGTATGCAGAGCAGATGAAGTCTTTCATACATCACATATAGCTGACAGTGTTAGGCGAGCATAACAATTCTACTCCAGCAAACAAGGGAGGCCTTGTCAATATGAAGTTAATCTACTTATGAAGCCTGTATTGTGGCAGCCTATCTTTGTGTGCTGAGATATGCTGCATAGTTGGGAACAGTGGCTCGATATCTTTTGAATTCCAGTAATTGCTGCGAAGAGAGCACTAGTGCTTAGATTTAAGTCCATTTACAACGTTAGAAGCACAGAATAAAGTAGGGTCATGTTGTAGTACTATAACTGCTGTAATTTTATGCACAGATTATCGTGCACCTACACAAATGTTTCAGACTAGAGAGGGTTTTATCTTGTCCACTATTTTGATATATGCAAAATGCAAAGGATTGAACAGAATACTGGGTACTTGATTCATCTTTCCCTGACAGATCTTGCCAATATCTAGGCTTCTCACATTTAAGACTACAACATCTGGTATAACGCTAACACAAAGGAGTTTGCGGACAGACTGAAACTCTTATGTACAGCAAACCTAACAACCCCTTTGCACATTGCAGAGGCTTGTCCTCCAGGCAGTGCAATTTACTGGCTTTTGCGGCCTCCGAACACAATTTAAATATGAAGATCCTACTGAAATTGTGAAAACAATGGTAAATTTTGTCATTATAGTTCATGGTCTTTATTTTTGTCATTTTTGCTAAGATATAATTCTATGTTGCTGTCACTACATACTATTTTTCAAACAATACTCTCAACTTAGTTGATCATTTTGCAGCTTCAAAGCTTTGTGTGGTCACGTGACCAAGCCACCTACACTGCTACGTGCCCAACTCAGTGCCACGAAATCGAAAATTCTCCTCGTAAATAAGGCGATATGAAAATGCTTAGCGGGAATAAATGAATCTTTCGTGCATTGTGCTTCTTTTCCCTTATTGAGAATTCACTCAGAAAACTGCGTGTAGCATGCCCTCCTATGGCATTTTCTAGCCATAACAGTTCACTGGATATATTAAGTTTTTTAGGCATACGCTACAAAACAAGCCTTCGTGCTGTGTGAACATTTTTGTGTGTGCGTGTTTGTATGCTGTGTGCACCATTTGCACATTTTAATGACGGCAGCAATAAATGACAGTGATTGTGACTTATTTATTACAATTTATAACTGCCTTAACATCATCAGACGAAAGAAAACTACATAGACTTGTTGTACTATTTACACAAACATATAATTACTGTTATTAACATCCCTGACACTTTTCTTGGCATGATTGCTACATCGAATGTCTAACAAAGAAAATGAGCCCTTAAATGTACGCTTATTTCCTTCATTCATAGCGAAGGGCTCCTTCTGAGAGACTTTGTGCATTCAGATAGTATATAGAAGATTACTGCCCAGTTGCCAGCTCATAAGATCACATACGTAATGCCAAATAGGCAGAAAAAAGGTCTTTCACGCTCGCCGTCATGGCTACAGGCAGTGCTGACTGATGCTCCCACAGAAAAGACGCCTATATAGATAGCCCAAGAAGTGGAAGGGGGCATAGCTCAGTTGGTCGCGTCACTTGGCTCATTGGACGCGTTATTCCAAGGTCACAGGTTTGGTCCCCGGCCACGACACGTCATCTTTTTGGCCACTTTTCTTCGGGGGCGGCGCCACGCAGGGAGCTGGAGCTCCCCAAAACTTGTTCGTGCCCCCCACCCCCGGTATAATAATCCTGGCACCGCCTCTGCTTCCCTTTCTTAACATAAGAATTGCTTCTGATACCATATCCTATACTTGGCATGACTAGTTAATAATTTTAACATACTGCAGCTCCGAAGGGCTATCGCAGGAATATGTTAGATCTGTTAATACTGCAATGTCGGCGAGATCTGATTCATAGTGCACTGCATACATTACTTCCGTGTGCGTGAGATCGTAGGCGTGCGCACAAGAAAAAGCGCGACTGCTTCTTTAGTAACCTAAATGGTGCTCGGATTCGGCTTCGCACCTGTTCCCATTAAGACGTTCCACGTAACCTTTAATGCAGTGTTATGTCCGTGCATTTTATTACGTCAATTGCGTTCAAATAGCCCACCGCACTAGAGCAGCGCATGCGCATAAAAACTTTCGGCAGGCGACATGTTTGTTTTCATTCTGGAAGTTAAGATGGCAGTTACACGTTGTCGGAGTCCTTCGCCGGGGTTTTTGACTTACACCTTCTGTTTGGAGCTAATTTCTACGTTTTGTGCGAGAGTTTTGTACATACAACAGACGTTTGCGTTGAAGTTGTGATTTCTTCCATACGCAGGAGTGGCGCGTTGATATTCGCCAAGTCAAGGCTGTCCTGAACAACGATCTCGGGTAAGACTCCTTTCTCTGGCCTGAACATTCTTCAGCTGTGTTGAGTTCTGAAGGTACAGGGACTATAATAATTCAGTGTCAAAGCTGTATGGGTGTACCTTTACTTGCATGTGTACAGAATGTGCCATTGCATACCTCTGAAGTTGCTTACGTGCCGTAGAGTGGCCAACCGCATCTGGCACCATAAATATGTATACTGACGGAGTCGCACTTGCCTAGAGCACCCAGCCGGCCGCTTCAGCTGCCATTTTCTGACGAAATGTGCCCATAGCGACACAGTCACGGTCGTTTTAGGTCCTTATGATGTAGTTCCAGCATGAGTGAAAGCTTGTAGCTAGGGTGAAGTAGCAGCTGCGAACACCAACTGCGTCCACAGCCACGCACTCCGCTGCTTTAGACAAGTGTCATCAGTGTTTACGGATTCAAACATGAGACTTTACTCGAATATTTGAGTCAGGGCAAGTATTCAATATCGCTGGAAGCATCAGGCAGCGGAGTGGAGTTCAACCTTGCTGTGTGCTCGTGCACCCGCGAAATTGAATCATGTTTTGGCTCGCGTCAGAACAAAGCGCCCCGGCATATTTTTTTAACATTTGCGAGATATAGCAGAGCACGTCGTATAGCTGCATTTTTACAGCTTTTATTCTTTGAAAGAGTTGAATGACAAGGTCAAACATTTTCTCAGAAAATGTTTTTTTAATTTGTAAGTGACTTCATAAGCTAAGAATTCCTTGAAACAAAAACACAAGTTCGCAGGGGAAAAATAACGGTGTTTAGAAGGACACGAAGTAGTAGTGCATGAACGTTGTCACGGACAACCTTCTAGGGAGATTAAAAGCGCGCATGTCTCAACAGCTTCTCTTTTTCCCTTCGAAGTTGGCCATAATCAGTGTCAGTTGTTTCTGTGTGCTTCAAGGAGGAGAGCCCAGCAGAATCTTGAGGACATCAGTTGCCAGCAAACCTTTGTGCGGCCCGGACATTCCCTGTTCTTGGTGTCATTACATAAGTTAATTTTGTTTTAGTCCCAAGCTTTGCTTCTCTCTTTGGTTTTCATTACATCAGCCATCGAGTCATAGGGACACTACAAACGTCATCTTCGTTTTTTAGTGTTCCGGTCTGACCACCTTCACCTTCTCGGTTTACGATAGTTTTGTGCAAAACAGTAACAGAGTGACATTTGAAGTCTCTCAGCTAAAGTAGAAATGTGACTACACTGAATTACATAGTGCTTTTTTTGGTGCTACACTGCTGGGGCATCAAGTTGCGTGTGGCATCTGTTTGAAGAGTTAGCATTGTGTTCATGACTTCACTGCTGCGTTTACTGTAGTTGTGCTCTTTTTCCTTAGCAATGCAGGCAGGCCCCTCTGATGCGTTTTCATCTTTGAGGAGATCGTGCATTGTCATCTGCTCACTTAACGAAGGCTTTGCCATCCTTGGCTTGCCTTCGTTAGTGGGCTTTCGTTTTTCTTAAAAGAATGTTCGCTGAAGCTGAATTGTTTTTTATGCCTTTTTTGTACTCTTTGTGTGTTCGTGACAGCAATAATCTTTGTAAGTGCCTCTTGCAGTGTTGGCTCCAGCCACAACAAAAAAGTATCTCGAAGTGGTTGTGGTAGGTGGCCACAGTGTGCCGAAGTAGCCCGCTCCTTTGGTTTTACAGCTCGAATAATGCTTTGCGGCAGTCATTAGTTTGTCTTCGACTGCTTGGTGAATGGCCGCCTTTAGGGGGGGGGGACAAAAAAACGAGGCATTCAAAAAGCTTTTTTACAGCAATTTGTGTGTTAGAGCAAGGCTAAACATGCACACAGTATACACATTTCTATATTCTCTTTTGTGTAGGATATATTCGCGACAGTTGTATGTTTCACCACTCAAGGGTTACCTCTGACATGTTGGCTGCTATTTCTCTAGTTCGTTTTAGTTATCATGCTGAGCCTGTTCTAGTCCAGTGCTTAGACAAAGGTGTTTTCCAAGGATTTTTAGTTTACCCTATCCTGTGTAAGCCGATTCCATTTTATTCCTGCAAAATTCTTAACTTCCTTCCTCCATCTAACTCTCTGCCTTCCCTGACAGCATTTCCCAAACCTTTGTACCAATTCTTCAGCAGAAAATATCACCGGTACAGTATCTCATCACCTTAACCCAACCAAAAATAGCACTTTAATTGCTTCAGCTGTTCGGTGGTGTTTGTAATGAGCAAACATGCAGCACACAAGTTATTCAAACATTTCATGCACTGTAATCTAGGTGTTTCATAAGAAAAATAAAAAAAGCCCGACTTTCGCAAAGGAGTGTAGACTACGCCAACCTCCGATTCTAGACATCATGCTGCCATAGAAGCACTATTGTTTTGACTGCTGATATGAGTTGCACTCCCTTTTTGTTTTGCTTACATGCATTGTCTTCAAGGGCACAGCTCAGCTAATTAAATGTATTCATTACCAACAATTGTAAAATTGTTCGAACAGCAACATTTGCAGTTGTGAACTGTTACAAAGACATGGCTACTGCCAACAAGATATGTTACACCTATACTGAATCGACACATTGAAATGTATATGTGCTCATAGTGACTGGTAGCCAAAGAATGGGTGAAATAGACATATAAATTATAATTTATTCACTTGTGCATCAACTTTTAAGGCGGTGTAAACAATGTCTGCAGGCCTAGGGAAATCTTTGCTGCATATTGCTTCCAGTCTTGAAAACCTGGAACAAAAAACATTGACAGCCTTTGCAGCCAGTTGGAATAAAAAAAATCACACAAAGCCAAAACATGCAGGCTTCCAAAACTCGCAATACAAGAGCTATTAGCTGAATTATGCCCGAGATTGACCAAATTTTACTAAAGTAATAGAGCATACGCCAAACATATCCTAATGAACATAACCATAATAGAGAATTTATTTCTCCTCATGGAGAATTTATTTATTAGTAGCGAATATGTAAATACAACCACCCAGTTGACCTGTCTCAACCTGTTTGACCAGTTGACCTGTTTCGAATTGTGCAGCACACTACTTCCAGAAGGCCCAGCGTGTGAGCTTGACAACCCCATAGTCACAATGTTGTGACACACAATCATCATTTGATCTATTTCTGCATTGTGATGACCCCCAAATGTAAGTTACCAGCATAGTCATGTTTGGTGTTTTGTGGTGCAAGGGCAATTTGATGGCTGAAGAGTGCCAGGTCATGAGACAAGAGAGAGAGAGAAAGAAATAGAGAGGAAAGGCAGGGAGGAGACACGAAGAACAATGATTATGATAATGCATGGCAAAAGGTCGTGATAATAAAACCATGGTTGAGGTATATGGCATTAGTGCAAGGGCATTGTTTATATAGCCACCACAGCAGTGACCTCTCAGAGTTTTTGCTACAGAATGCCTGGGTATATGACATTAAAAGTGATTCCCTACCAACCAACATTGCTGGCTGAAGTGGTATCTGTTGTCAGTAGGGTAATGGAAAGTGTTTTCTTCTGGTCGTGTCCGATACCTTGTATTAGATTGAAATGTGAAGCACTGTTAGTGCTTCACTATATCTCTCGCACAATGGTAGATTGCCACCAGACAAAAGGTATGAATGTGTAGTGTGAACTTGTCCTATTGTTAGCCTCGCAAGTCTTACTTCGGTGCGTCATGATTTTGATACTGGTGGCCAATGACCAAGTTGCGGCTTGAGGGGGAAGCAGGTTCGGTGACGGGGCACAATCTGTCGGTTTAAATGCCGACATCTCCGCTGCCCGTTTCTCCGGCCGCCTCGGACGACGTCGGCGATAGGCTGCACGGCACAAGGAGAGACGCAACCTTTTTTATGAACGCCAATAATGTGCAACAGCAGGAAGTGGGTGACGATAACATCTGCATCTTATCGGCGAGCTAGTGCAAGCTGCGAAAGCTCGCGACAGTACGCAAGGATTCAGACCCGTAGGAGGCTGGATCCACGACTACTCTGTAATTAATTAACAAGCTGCTTGGAAGGACTGCTAAATGCTGGGCGTACAGTGGGACTAGTTGCATATTCAGACTACTCCACTGCTGTTTTCGGAGGCACCTATATGCAAAGTAAAGCATTTTCATTTGTGTACAGTTTCTTAAATACACAGATTTCTTTTTGTCATTTTCTCAGTTTGTTTTTTGGCCAGCTGTCATTCTCTGCCGAGCATTTTTCAGCTTTGGTACACTAAATTTTAATAATTTTTGCCTTGTTCAAAAGCTGGATGTTCATCGAGTGTACTGATTGATGTGAATAGTTTAAAGTTCCAAAACTACCATATTGATAACATTCAAATAGACCACCCTTTACCGTGCCGCACAGAGACCATGGCAGCACGAGCACCTGGCCAGCCCAAGCTCGCATGCGTCCCGCACTCAAGGTTCTGGTGAAGGAGAAGAAGAGGTGTTCCAAGATTTTCTGGAACACCTCAGTTTTCTGACAGTCAACTGACAGTCAACTGACTGACAGAAAACGCAGTTTTCTGACAGTCAACTCGAGGGCGCAAGTTCGCCCTAATAAATTTGTTTTCATAAGCCTCTTTGCTTTAGTATCGCTACGATACGATGAGAGACGCCGTAGTGGAGGGCTCTTGAAATTTCGCCCACCTCAAGTTCTTTGACGTGCACCCGAATAAAGCACACGGGCGTACAGCATTTTAACCTACATCGAACGTTCGTCAGCCGCAGCTGAGTTTGTTTACCGAGTGCAAGAAGGTGCCATATGCAACTATAGGACAACACAAATTTTCATTAATAATAAAATAAAAAAATTTTTTTGTAGGAAAGCTAGAGCCATAAAACTTGCAGTTTGCCCTCTTTGCTAGCTGTAGAATAACTTCATTCAGCAGGATCTGTACAGCCAAATTACTGAAAAGGTGATCAAAAGAAACTTTAATGACTAATTAAAAATAATGGCAAGAACAGAGGTGCGACAGCTGCGCCAATTCGATACAATTCCCAATTGTTGTGCCACGCTGTGCCAAAATGCTCAGCCAGCCTCAGTTTTGTCAGGTGAACTAATTTCAGCGAAAAGTGCAAGCTACGTGCAGTTTGCGCCATCAGTCAGAGCGCCTAGACCTTAACTATATGCCTAGAATATTCATAAAACATTCTAGGCACCCGCCCTACACTCGTGAGACGCGATCGACCAGATAAAGTAACGCTGGCCGCCCATCCGTCGCTGACCGCAGCGCTATCGGCGGGACGACAAACTTCAAGACAGAAATGCATTGCTATAGCCACCAACGCTTCACCGGAAATGTAAATTTTCAAGCCTGAAAACACGGCTGTGGCTTGGTAGTAACTAAAGGTGAAAGCTTATGCCAGCATTGCCAGCGACCACGTAGATTGCTTAGCAGTAAGTAGCACATAATTTTTCTTATTTGAAGTTGCTTAATCCTGGCTACCGTCCTGGCGATAGCTATTCGGTACAGTCCACGAAAGTATGTGCAGATATATGTACAATGGACACGTGGCAATCTATCATCTGCCACTTCCATGGTGGCAGACACACTGCAGGAGCCATCAAACGGTGTTCAAGTGGCACACCGGTTTCCTCTTCTCGGCATCTCAAACGAAGTAACTAAGGTTGCCTCAACGAAGGCCAGGTTTCAAACCGAGCAAAACTCGACATGTCATGAATTGTAAAATGTGAAGGGCGTTCGTTGTCTGCATTCACTTACAAAGAAAGGACATGTTATATCTCTGCAGGGGTGCGACCACTCGGATTCCACAAACAGGATTTCAACGGGACTGGTGCGAAAAGCACCCATAGAGAGGTGAATGCCTAAATAATGTGAAGAGTCAAAAATGTTTAGGGCAGTAGGTGTCGCAGACTGATAGGTTATTGTCCCTTAGTATGGGTGAGTGCGTTTCAGGCTGCGATACAAGTTAATCAGACACTTCTTGTTACTACCCCACGTAGCGCATGACAACACCTACAGAACATTCACGGCTTGTATTCACCTGTTTCTTAAATACAGTAGACTCTCAATAATTCAAGCTTTTTATAATTCATACTTTCTGTTTATTAAAACAAATTTCATTTTTGGTCAGCCCTCCATTCTTTCAAACCACCATTCGGTTAATTAATACTTATTGATGTTCTATACCAGAAAACATTTGCTGCTTTGCCAATACTATTTTAAAATTTACATGCTTATGCATGGAAATCATAACAGTGTGAAAATGAACAATGAGTACCTCAGGCCTTCAAGGAAACGGGCTTTCCTAGTAAACAAAAGTTTGAAATGTAGCACTTGCGTGCTAAATCGTAAAAAAGCAGTTGGCAATTCACGATTTCTGAAAAAGGTCTGATTAGCAGTAAATGGCCAATAAACTTGTGCACCCTACATCTCTGCTTTCTGTTCATTGCATGCAGTTAGGGTACGAGTCCTACGCCTAATTATAATGTGTGGTGTCGCCTCACCTGAAGTTGTACATCTGAGAACTTTCGATAACTAAACAAAATTCAGAGGTGCGTTTGAGTTTGAATTAACAAGAGTCGACTGTGCCTGATGTGTGGTACGAGGGTTTGCTTGGTGTCAAGATTAGGCCTATTAATTTGTTTTTGGCATTACGAGACATTGACCATGCACTTGAATTTCAGGTTTGCAATGAATGGTTTTTTTTTTCGGAGAACAAAGCACACAGGCTTTTTTGTGGATTCAGCTGGAACCAGTTTTCCTCTGCTAATTCTGAAACATTCTTCAAACTCAGCTGAATCAGCCACTCGCACATTACCAGGTTACAAGGCAAAGCCAACCTGGACATTATCACTATACGTGATGTAAAATATAATGCTCAGAATAAACAAGCGCAAGGAATTCATTTTTATAATAAAAAGTGTACCACCTTGCTAATTATACCACTTTGCAGCACTGCCGCTTGGACAAATATTTGTAAAAGAATGCTGGCCACTCGGACACCAAATATCCGATTGGACAAGTAACTTTTCATAATAATAAACATTTTGCAACGCACATCATGGGGAGACAAGTCTCCTATTATTCCAAAGAACCTTGTTGTGCTTTAAGCCTTTTCGATATCGAGGTGCACAGAAAGTAAGTACTGTTTGTGGACAAAAATTTCTCGGATTTGTGCGTCTCCGCATATCAGGTCATCGGTGATGGATCTACCCTCTCGAAACCAGCACTGAAATTGGTCGAGCAGATTGTTTGTTTGAAGAATAGGTACAAGTCAGTGGTTTATCGTTTTTTCAAAAAGTTTACAGAGGCAGCTAGCAAGTGCCATAATGATCTTACAACCTCTAAAGGAGGAAGGATTCTTGCCCTGTTTCAAAATGGAAATAACAGTAACCTCTTTCTCAGTAAGAATATGTGCCAAACAACCAGATAGCATCGTACGAGGAAAGTAAGGTTAATTGTGTTTCAAGGGGTAAGTTTTTCAATATTTGGAACCTGGGGGAGAATTACTGCAGCAGTTTAGTGTTGTTAGTAGCTCAGCTAAGCTCAGAGGTTAGCTGTATGCCTCGTATTCTATACATTTAATTTCTAATTTCTGCTTTTGTATTTTGTATCTTCGGAAAGCCTCACTTATAGTGCGCAGAGGAAGTTCACCTGATCTTCCAAGCTGTCCCGCTGTGTGTTTACCAAGGAGTGAATGCGCATGGTCTTTCTGCTACCCTACTAACCATGTTTCAGACTTTTGCCTCCTGCGTGTGTGAATTCATGCTCGATAAGTACTTGTGCCAACTTTCCCTTCTCGCCTGTCGACGTGTCCTCCTGCATTAAGACTCTTTTTAAGGAGAGATGCTACTCGAAGACACTTTTTTTAAATATTCACCCTAGAGCAATGAAACATGAGCTGTTTATGTAACTTTTTATGCTGATTTCAAATGTATATTTAGTTTTTTTGCAGGTCACACACTTTTAGCTCTGCAACATGACAATTTGAAAACCTTAACCATTTAGACCCCCCCCTCTTTTCATCCGTAAACTTCTGTAGTTTTTTACTATTCATAGTTCATAATGCTTCAAATTAAGTGTAGAGTGTAAATAACTAATTAGGAAGCACATACAAAATATTACTGTCTGATCGTACCGGCTTAAAGCCGGTACGCACCGATGATCTCACCAGAGAAGGATTGGCCACCCTGGTGCAGTATCTGGCCACCCCCTCCCGTAGGCATTCGTCAATTAACTCACGGCCCTCAGTCCCCACCAGCTGCGGAGCAACTGACCACGGCGGCGGTCAGATCTGCAAAGCAGCAGAGGGTGCTAGGAATCTCTGGATACGGACAGGCCACCATTGGAACTTGAACTTAGCAACGTTTAACGTTAGAACGTTATCTAGTGAGGGAAGTCTAGCTGTATTATTCGAGGAGCTAGAAGGCATTAAATGGGATATAATAGGGCTGAGTGAGGTTAGGAGGACAGATGAGGCCTATACTGTGCTACAGAATGGGCACGTCATTTGCTATCGGGGCTTGGCAGACAGAAGAGAGCTGGGAGTAGGGTTCCTAATTCACAGAAACATAGCTGGCAACATAGAGTATTACTATAGCATTATAGAAAGGGTGGTAGGCATTGTAATTAAACTGAATAAAAGATACAAAATGAAGGTAGTACAGGCTTACGCACCTACATCCAGCCATGATGACGCTTCAGTTGAAAGCTTCTATGAAGACGTGGAATCGGCAATGAGTAAGGTGAAAACACAGTATACTATAGTAATGGGCGACTTTAATGCAAAGGTAGGGAAGAAGCAGGCTGGAGACCAGGCAGTAGGAGATTATGGCATCGGCACTAGAAACGCCAGAGGAGAGCTACTAGTAGAATTCGCAGAACGCAATAATCTGCGTATTTTGAATACCTTCTACCGAAAACGAGAAAACCGCAAGTGGACATGGAGGAGCCCTAATGGCGTAAATAAGAACGAAATAGACTTTATAATGACTGCACACCCAGGAGTCGTGCAGGATGTGGAAGTAGTTGGCAAGGTAAGATGCAGTGACCATAGAATGGTACGGGCTCGAATCCGCCTAGACTTGAAGAAGGAACGACAGAAACTGATACGCAAGAAGCCAATCAATGAGCTAGCACTGAGAGGGAAAGTACAGGAATTCAGAGTGTCACTGCAGAACAGGTACTCTGCTCTTAGCGAGGAAACCAACCTTAGCGTAGGTACAATGAATGATAATCTGACGAGTATCATCACGGAGTGTGCAGTGGAAGTTGGAGGCAGGGTAGCTAGACAGGACACCGGCAAGCTTTCCCAGGAAACGAAGAACCTAATTAAGAAGCGTCAAATCATGAAAGTGTTAAGTACAACAGACAAAATAGAACTGGCAGAGCTTTCGAAGCTGATTAATAGACGTAAAGTATGCGATGTAAGAAGGTATAACATGGAGAGAATTGAGCACGCTCTGAAAAACGGAGGAAGCGTCAAAGCAGTGAAGACGAAACTTGGGATAGGCAAAAGGCGGATGTATGCACTACGGGACAAAGAAGGCAAATTAACTACCAATATGGATAGGATAGTTAAAATAGCGGAGGAGTTTTACAGAGATCTGTACAGTAGCCGAGACAACCACGACCTTATTACTATAAGAACTAGCAGTAACCCAGACGACACCCCACCGGTAATGATAGAAGAAGTCAGAAAAGCTTTGGAGAGCATGCACAGAGGCAAAGCTGCTGGTGAGGATCAAGTAACATCAGATCTGCTGAAAGATGGAGGACAGATTGTATTAGAAAAACTAGCCACTCTATTTACGAGGTGTCTCCTGACGGGAAAAGTACCAGAGTCTTGGAAGAACGCTAACATCATCTTAATACATAAGAAAGGAGATGACAAGGACTTGAAGAATTACAGGCCGATCAGCTTGCTCTCTGTAGTATACAAGCTATTTACAAAGGTAATTGCTAGCAGAGTAAAGAAAACATTAGAATTCAATCAACCAAAGGAACAAGCAGGATTTAGAACAGGCTACTCAACAATTGACCACATTCATACTATCAATCAGGTAATAGAGAAATGCTCAGAGTATAACCAACCACTATACATAGCCTTCATAGATTACGAGAAGGCGTTTGATTCAGTAGAAATATCAGCCGTCATGCAGCACTGCGGAATCAGGGCGTAGATGAAATATATATAAACATTCTGGAAGAAATCTACAGGGGATCAACTGCTACCATAGTGCTTCATAAAAAAAGCAACAGAATACCAATAAAGAAGGGTGTAAGGCAGGGGGACACAATCTCCCCAATGCTATTCACTGCGTGTTTACAGGACGTTTTCAGAAGCCTAGAATGGGAACAGTTAGGGATAAGAGTTAATGGAGAGTACCTCAGTAACCTGCGCTTCGCCGATGACATTGCATTGCTGAGTAACTCAGGGGATGAATCGCAACTCGTGATTACGGAGTTAGACAAGGAGAGCAGAAAGGTGGGTCTTAAAATTAATCTGCAGAAAACGAAAGTAATGTACAACAACCTCGGAAAGGAGCAGCGCTTTGCGATAGGTAATAGTGCACTTGAAGTTGTAAAAGACTATGTCTACTTAGGGCAGGTAATAACCGCAGAGCCTAACCACGAGATTGAAGTAACTAGAAGAATAAGAATGGGGTGGAGCACATTCGGCAGGCACTCTCAAATTATGACAAGTCGATTGCCACTGTCCCTCAAGAGGAAGGTATATAACAGCAGTATCTTGCCGGTACTTAGCTACGGAGCAGAAACCTGGAGACTCACAAAGAGGGTTCAACTTAAATTGAGGACGACGCAGCGAGCAATAGAAAGAAAAATGGTAGGTGTAACCTTAAGAGACAAGAAGAGAGCAGAGTGGATTAGGGGACAAACGGGAGTTATGGATATCATAGCTGCAATAAAGAAGAGGAAATGGACATGGGCCGGGCATGTAGCACGTAGACAGGATAACCGCTGGTCATTAAGGGTCACCAACTGGATTCCCAGAGAAGGGAAGCGGGGTAGGGGGAGACAGAAGGTTAGGTGGGCAGATGAGATTAAGAAGTTTGCGGGTATAAATTGGCAACAGCAAGCACAGGACCGGGTTAACTGGCGGAACATGGGAGAGGCCTTTGTCCTGCAGTGGACGTAGACAGGCTGATGATGATGATGATGATGATGAAAAATATTAGACATAAAAAGTCTATACTTCACCTACCTAGTAAAGGTATACATACAATTTTTATTATACAATAAAATATTGAAATTTAAACAAGACAATTGCATTTGTGATACTTCGGATAAAATTTGGGCAAAATTTCATGCAGATCTGAGCACTAGAAGTGCCCGAAAAAGGAGAGACACATTGAAAAAAATGGCAAAAACTGTGTTTTGAGAAATACGAGTTTTAAAGTTAAAATTGAGTTTTTATTTATGAAAGATATCATTAAGAATAAATATTCACACCAAAATGAACAATCCTTCTTGTAGTGGCCACTACGGCTAAAATACACCAGCACCATGAGTTTGTTCCTTTCGGCTTTTTCGAGCAAACTCCTCACAGACATTTTGCTCACAGACAGGGCCATGAAACGCTTGCCAAACTTCGGCTCCATCTGGCAGAGCCTTGTGCCAACTGCAAGCTAGGAAGAAGTTTGACCGGACTGCGAAATAGAAACTAAGTCCAGTGTCATGCCATTTTGCAGCCATGTTTGTGCCACATACCGTAGTACATAATGGCAATGTCGTCCCTGCTAAGTTCTCTCACTGCGAGCTCTTTCGACCTCTCAAGATTGGTGCTGACGTCCTCCATTGCCACATCACGAACTTTCCAGCTGACGGGTGTGAATGACTTTCGATGCAGTTGCTTTTGCAAGCCAAGAACTGCCACAAATCGGACCTCACACACCGAAAAATGCATTTCTGGCCATGACACATTGTGAAAAATATAGTTGTTGAGCTGCTGGGCACTTATTTACTGTGATATGGTAAAAAGTATGGAACGCACATGCAGACGTCACATTTCATGCACTGTGTGCACACCGCGCTGTCTTCAGCTAACCTGCGCCTTTTGCCATCAGGCACAGTTCAAGGTGCGCTGTTAGGTCATACCATGAGCCAGAAAGAGCACTTTCACGAAGCGTCAACATTCTTCTACGACCAGGTTCGTTTGGCTTGTTGTTCCATCTCTTCAGGTAGCTTTGAGCAATTTGTATTCGGAAGTCAAGTTGAGCGATGCTTGATCGTGAGCTGTGGATAAGCACCCAGCCATTACTTATGGCTACGTCGCAGAGCCTAGTAAATATAGGCCACTACCATTTCTTTCCACAGCTTTCAATTCGGTAGGTACCTACGTTTGCGTCCACCTGAGAAGTGCCTCCCATAAGGCTGCTATGCTGAGTAACGCCATTAGGGTGAGGGACTTGATCCTTTTTTTCTGCGCGCGGGAATACCTATCTTCAGAGGACATGGGCTTTACGCCATGCACGGTGCTTGCAATTGTTACGACAGAGTTGTCCGTCCAGCGTGCGATCATTATCCCATCATCCCAAAAGCGTGCTCTTCGTATCCATGGGTCATGCGCTTGATCAAATCAGGCTGAGTGATGGGGCACACGGTTCCTTCGGCACACGGTTTTGCCTCACTGTGCCTGCTGCTCCATAGTTCTTTTCTTGCAGGCACTTGAGTGCAGGCTGGTGAAGGGATTGTCAAAATACAAAATGAAATGGTGGTTGACGAACTCCAACTAGAAATTCTACCTTTTCAAGGAAAGTCACTGCAACTTTTCCGAAGCCTTTTTTATAAGGCGTGCTTGTTACAGTGTCTTCCTAATATATTCCTTGGTATACTTCAAAGTTTGCAAGGTAGCCATTTTCCGCATTCAGGCAGTACACTTTGTAGCCAAAGCAGATAGGTTTTCCGCGAATTAACTGCTTGCAGCCATGATGATCATAATACTCTATTATGATTGATTGATTTGTGAGGTTTAACGTCCCAAAACTACTATATGATATAACCTCCCAAAACCACGCCGTAGTGAAGGGCTCCGGAAATTTTGACCACCTGGGGTTCTATAACGTGCACCCAAATCTGAGTACACGGGCCTACAACATTTCCACCTCCATCGGAATTGCAGCCGCCACTCGTTTACCTTGTTGACCTATTCACGTCACGCAGTACCAAATTTAGTATATGTGGAGCTAGCGAAACGACTGCGAGCACGCTACGAGTATGGTATGTTGTCATGTTCTTACATGACACGCGTGTCAGGATTATCATTTTTGCATCGGTCACAGACTTTTGTCATCCATTGGCGTCACGTAGTACCCAATTTGGCATATGTGAATCTGGCAAAACGGCGCCGAGTGCATCATCAGTGTGGCATGTAGTCATGTTGTTAAATGACATGCATGTCGTGATTATCACGTTTGCAAGTGTCATTTACCTATGTCATCGTTCGCGTCTTGTAGTACCGAGTCCAATATATGTGAAGCTAGCGAAACGGCTGTGAGCGCATCATGAGCGTAGCATGTAGTCATGTTGTTACATGACATGCATCTCATGTTTATCATGTTTGCACCGCTATCATACCTTCGTCATCCATTCACGTCCCGTAATACCAAATTTGATTTAAGTGAAGCTAGCGAAACGCCCGCGAGTGCATCATGAGCGTAGCAAGTAGTCATGATGTTACATGACACGCATGTCATGATTTTTATGTTAGGGTCTGTCGCTAGTGTTCGCCATGCAATCATGCCATACCATACCACTTTTGCAATATGCCATGTGAACGAAATCACTGCAAGAGCTGCAGGACCATGAAATGTAAAACATGACATTATCGACATATATGTCACGATTTTCATGTTACGACAAGTCAAATATGTTCTTCATAACGTCATGTTATGCCATACCAAGTTTGGTGTTGATACAATTATCGAAACGGCCAGAAGAGCTAAAAGTCGTTGGCAGCTAGATAGATAGATAGATACGCTCAAAGTCGCCGAAGTTCGCTAAGAAATCCTTCACATTTAATACTTGCTTTGCTGTATATATTGACCGAAGCTCTTCGAGTGTGGCATGAAGTGTGTGACTATGCTTGAAAACTATCAAACATGTTCAAGCATGTTCTGCAGAATTTAGGCGAATCCCACTACCCACCTCTCAGCATGATACACATGAGAACTACAGGGAGAAAAACATAGAAAGAAAAAATTGCAACTGCAAAAAATTCTTCAGAAGGCAGGATTCGAACCCGCATACCCTCTATCTGAAGGTGAGCATCTTAACCAATCGGCTATCCAGGCACACTGGCAGAGCATAACGTAGCAAGGGAGTGGGAAAGGGAAGCGAGTGTGTGGTAGAGAGATGGGTTGGTGAGCAGACAAAACGAAAAGCATAGTACAGGAAAAATTAGGGGAAAGAAATTGTGTGCGGAGGGCCATGGGGTTAACAAAGATCCTACTGACACACATTGAGCAGCCCAAGCATCTTGCAGCTAGACATGTTCGTTAACAGGAAGTAGGAGTGGCAACGGGCCCACGCTTTGCTGTGAACAACTTAATGCAAACTGTTCGGAATTTCTTGTGTGTTTGAAAATGTATTTTGCTAGATATTTGGCGATATGAAATTGGGGCGATACAAATATTTTCAATCTCCTCAATATTTATGTAACCAAGAGCCCACCACTGCATAAGCTATATCTCCTAATTCTATATCTGCGACATTTTCTGCATGCATCAATGTCAGGTTTAGTAAAAATTGGACCACCTTAAAGGAATCTACAAAGCAAGGAAATAGCAATAATGCCTTCTGAGAAGTTATGCTGATGTGTGGGATGCTTGGCACTTAGGGAGTCTTTTGATGTAGCACGCACTGGTCACACAGTGGCTCCATCTGCCCCCCTTCCAGAAGCAGCCGCTTTTTTCACATAGGTTTGTAGCTGCCACTCTTGCAGGTCCCTGAAATGAATGAAGCAGGTGTCTCAGCCCCCGACTCTCGTCACCGTAATCATGAACTAACCTTATACTAAGCTCTCAGCTCAAGTGATTCACCGTTCATAAAGGCCAACTGCAACGAAATTGTGCACACTTCAAAAAACCGTATATGAGCGGTCTTGCTGAAGACAGTGATGCCAGCCAAGTTTCACCTTCGGAATGCAAGTGGTTACCTATGGAAAAAAACTCGCCAACAATGCAATTTTTATTACCAAAACTAAAAAAACCAAATTATTATAGCAAACCAGAAATGAAGTATACAGCATCTTGACAGAGCGACTGATACAGGCAAATCGTCTACTCTGCACTCCAAACTATACGTTTTGCAGCAGCGCCCCAAATGATAACCAAAACGCAAAGATTGTAAACATTCACCATAAAGGATACATGATCAGAAAGGTTTTAAAGCGCACATCTGAATGACAGCTGACCACTTCATGACAACAGTCTTGTTTTGGTGTGTCGAGGAAAAAAATCAAAACAAAAGCTGCAAAATTTTTGGGTCCGTTCTCCTCTAAAACAGTGAAACAGTGAATGTAATTTGCCCTGCACCTTCCTTGCTTTCATTAACTGCTGTTTTTATTAGGGTATTTGTCGTAAGTATTCTACGAAAGCTTTAAACTGTTAATGTTGCTCTCACAGATGTTCCTTTGTTTGCAACACTCTTGTAAAGTGTTGCCAGCATCCAAGTAAAATCATGTAGCCTGACGGCAGCTGAAATTCTGCCATAAGAGATTACATCTATTAATAAGACAACTTGGGTGTGACAACTGTACAGAAGGTATTCCCATAAAGTCATTAGCAAGGAGTCCTAGTGCCACAGTGACCGTAACTGTGGTCACGTGCAATCATCTTAGTACCACAACCAAGTTACTTGGGCTGAGTGTATTGCTGTGAATTTTCGTTTCCTCATAATTTAACAAGACATCAAAGTTCATGTGTCAGATCACTGAACAACGTCTATTTCGGGCACGTCTGGGCACTGTTATGACCGGCGTCAGCAGGCGCCATGCTGTCGCTGAGAAGTGTAGCCGGGCCGCGTTCCCATGCCTGGAACCCAGGTTTTCTTGGAACCAGCGTCGAGGAGCGGCGCTCTTTTAATCCTCAAAGAAGTAGCCGACTCGCCGCTTGTCTATGCCGGCCAGGTATTGTCCCGGCTAGCCGGCGGATGAGACATCAGGTCGCCACGAAGCTGTTAGTCGTTCCAGAGGGGACAACAAAGACAGCATATTCCTTTGAAGAAACGGCGACCGCCGCCACAAAGTGCCCTGCTAATTGAGCGGACAGATTGGCGGACCGTTTGATGTCTGCTGTCCGAAGCTTGGGACCCCTCGAACAGCGACATACACGACGAGCAAGAGCCTCTCTGGCGCCACCTTTAAGTGCAGTGATCTTGACTCGAAATTGGATGTTCACGTGCGCCGTGCCTGCTCGTACCTTGCACCGGTTGTGTGTGTGTGATTGGTGTTCCACTGAAGAAGGAGGAGCCCGACAGTGCTTATAAGGACGCCCCAGAGTGCGGGACGTCGCTCTGGACCAAGTAAAGGTTCAACCACCACGTTCGTAGTTTGTGATGGCTCTGAACTGTGTAGCGGTTCAACCACCACGTTCGTGGTTTGCGAACTCTTAACTTCATGCTGTAAATATTTGTAAATAGTGCCATAAACCTGTTTGTTTTTCGTATCCCCATCTCGTAAGCGTTCGTTTCCTCAACCCGAAGCTACACCACGCTACCACAGCACCCCGGGATCACAACAACTGGTGGCAGCGGTGGGATGCGAACCAGCACCCGAGCCCCAACAACTGGTCGGCAGCGGTGGGATTCGAAGCTACAAGTGACAACAACAGTCGGCCCAAGAGAAGCAGCTGGCTCGAGACATGGATCACGTATGGGTGAGTGCTTGGCTTTTCCTTTGAGTGAACCAGGTTCTAAAAGAGGGTTAAATTTTAGAACTGGTAGTTAACTTTGCCGAAAGACTCAGTTTCGCCGTTTCGGGAAGTTATTTTGGAAGTAGCGAGCACTCAGTACGATCATGAACTTACGGGAGCTGCAGAAGCCGGACTTGTTGCTGTTGTGTGAGGAATTGGGGATCAATACAAAGGGTTTGGCACGGAAACCCATAATCATACAAGTCATTAATGATTTGGGGGCTGAGGATGAGGAGCTTAGTGAAGCATGGGACCTCATCAGTCAGAGACAGAGACAGCAGAAGGAGGAGGAAGAGAGGCGTGAGCGCGAAAGGGAGCGTGAAACAAAAAGACAGCAGTCTGAGAGAGAGAAACGCCGCTTAGAAAGCGAGCGTGAAATAGAAAGACTGGAGCACGAGATTGCGATCCGCAAACGAGAACTCGAGTTGAGAAATAGGTCGGGCAGTAGTCCCCAGCAAGTGGTACCTTATCGCAACTTGAAGGCCGAGTTCTGGATGTCTAGGTACATGCAGCCATATACAGATTCAGGGGATATTGGCTTGTACTTTATGATATTTGAGCGGAAGTGCGAGGAACTGTCATTTAAACGAGACACATGGTGTCATAGGCTACTCACGGTTCTGCCTTGCGAGGCAGATGAAGCTGTTGCGCGACTCAGTGAGCAGGACGCGAACAACTACGATGTAGTTAAGGCAGAAATGTTCAGGATATTCGGAACTTCTGTCTCTAGAAAAGAAGAGCAGCTCAGGCAAGAGTCTAAAAGAAAGCGCGAAGCAAAAATACAAGAGTCTGAAAGCGAGGCGCGTCAAAAAGCGCTGGACGTTGAAGCACGTCATGAAGCGCCAGGACCAGGGATCGCGCAAGAAAAGAACCCGCATATTCTCGAAGGCGTCAATCTAGAGCATGCAGAGAACAAAGCCTTGGCCGGTCTGGAGGTAGGGACGATGCCGAAAGACGCTCCTTGCGTGGATGAGGAAGGTGCCAGCAGCCCTAATGGGCCCAGTAAGATGCTGGAAACCTCCTTTGTGCCTCAAGGGGACCTTTCGACATTGTCAAATTTAGGCATGGTTAGCGCAGTGGCTGATGAGAGCAAGAGCGCCACGCTTCAGCAGTGCAGCGATAATACCGAGCTGGTTTGCAAACATCGCAGAAAAAGGAAGAAGCGGAGGCGTTCGTCACTGCGCAAGCCTAGGTCGGGCCCCACTCAGTCGCAAGAAAGACGAGAGGGTAGGCCATCAATCAGTTTTAGGAAACGTCAATGGTGGCGCTCAGCCTGGCACAAGCGGCGATCCAGCTTTGAAGGGGGAAAAAGAGGTGCTTCACCCAAAGGAAAGGCGCGTTTTAGTTCGACAACTTCAGGAAGGCGACCTTGTCCGAAGGGTCAACGTCGAAAGCATACAAAAGCTAAAAACCGCGTCGGGGCGAACACAAAAGGACAGTGGCCCCAGTTTTCCCCCTGTTTCTCGTGTCCCTTTCAAATTCCTACGGGGAACAGGCCAAAGTGGAAAATGAGGTGTGACGGCCGTGCACTGCTTAGAGTTTGTGCATTTTGTAGCTTCTGGGGTGCTCGAAAACTGCCGGGACCACGACCCCATCGTGTGCGATTCAAGCGAATCTAGTTAAGAAAAGGGGGTGGTCAGGTTGAGTAACACATGCTTATTTCGTATGGTTACTTAGTTTTACTTTGTAGGTGTAATTTCAGTACTTTTAATTTTGTAAGTAACGTAATGCGGTGTAAATTTTTCAGAAGGAAAACCGCCGAACCGAAGGCTGAAAGTTAACATCGATTTGCTTTAATCATTAGGGCTAATATATACCGAGAAGGTAAAAACTAAAAAAATTGTTGTTTTTTTAGTGTTTCAAAGGTTTAGTTTGATATCGTATGCCTTTACTGTCATGTGTATGTGGCGTGCATTGGCATTTAAGGAAGAAGATGTTAGCATAAACCGAATGATTTCATAAATTGATGAAGTTTGGCGCGACACAATGGAATTGTCGTTGCGCGCTATGAGAATTGAGAACCATTGGTCCATGGTTTTAGCATTAATTGTTGTGAGGTGCTTTTGATGAGTATTTCACCTATGATTACTTTTGGTTTGTACACGGTGTGTTACAACGTAACGTTCGAATGAACATTAAGACAAATTGTGAAGGATTAAGCTTTTGGTTAGTAGTGCCATGTAACTTGCAACGCTGTAGGAATGAGAGTAGTAATAAAAAGCTCAGGAGAGCTCAGTGTCTTTTTTTTTTCTCTCAGAAGCGTTTGCATAAGCTGGTAACTTTAACCAAATGAACCTTTTAAAAAGCAATGTTTTGTTGGCTATATTTTGAAGAGCGATCGGTCAAGTGATCATATGAGCGAAACAGTAAGTTTTTTTTAATTCTGAGAAAATTAAGAGTATTTTGGCCACAGTGTAGGCCAAAGATTCAGAAAAGCTAGATAGTTTTATGTCTCAGTGGTAGACAATTATGGGCGGCCGTAAACAAAGACGGACGTTAGGACAAAATTAGCGCTCACTGAATCCGAGTTCCTGACTGATGCTCTCAGCGGGACAGAACCGATGAAAGTAGTCAGCGTGAAAAAGAGCCTGTTGTTTTATATCAGGACGACAATGGTATCAAGCAAAGCTGCACTTTGCTTGAGCCGGAATTTGGGCTCTCGTGAGATAACGTACTACGCTTCAGGAAAGGAGTGCGCTTACCATGTGTAGGCCATTTCTACGTTGCAGCGTTATCTCGGAGGTGCTAAATTTAAAGTAGGGACAGACCATTTTCCCCTTACTTGGCTGCAAACCGTGACATCGAAGAACAGTCGCCTTGTGAGGCGGAGATTGATTCTTCGAAAATATCATTTTGGCATTAGGAAAGGGGCAAATTGAATGGAAACGCTGGCGTGCTCCGTCGCTCTTTCTAAACCATTCTGGAGTGCTCTTGGTGTATCAAAATTGATATTTTTGTTTTTTTGTCGTGCATCTTATTATGTAAATTTGTAAGGTAGCACGTCTGGTTTTTCAGCTCAAGTGAGTTCTGAGAGTGAGCTTTTGTTAAAGCTAGTAATTAAAATTGGTTTGTCATCCCTCTTTTGGCTTGGTTTGTTCGAAGGGGGCCGAGTGCTTGCTTGTGCATGTGGTCCAGTTTCAGAAACGGTGTCGAAGATTCGGCCTTTACTCAGACCATGCCACAAGCGAAGACAAGTTCTTGGGATTCGACTACGGACCCTTTCGTCGTCCCTGCGAGCAGCAGTGTTGACCGCTGCCCTCCGTGACTCATCTGGCGAGGGGGAAGCTGTTATGACCGGCGTCAGCAGGCGCCATGCTGTCGCTGAGAAGTGTAGCCGGGCCGCGTTCCCATGCCTGGAACCCAGGTTTTCTTGGAACCAGCGTCGAGGAGCGGCGCTATTTTAATCCTCAAAGAAGTAGCCGACTCGCCGCTTGTCTATGCCCGCCAGGTATTGTCCGGGCTAGCCGGCGGATGAGACATCAGGTTGCCACGAAGCTGTAAGTCGTTCCAGAGGGGACAACAAAGACAGCATATTCCTTTGAAGAAACGGCGACCGCCGCCACAAAGTGCCCTGCTAATTGAGCGGACAGATTGGCGGACCGTTTGATGTCTGCTGTCCGAAGCTTGGGACCCCTCGAACAGCGACATACACGACGAGCAAGAGCCTCTCTGGCGCCACCTTTAAGTGCAGTGATCTTGACTCGAAATTGGATGTTCACGTGCGCCGTGCCTGCTCGTACCTTGCACCGGTTGTGTGTGTGTGATTGGTGTTCCACTGAAGAAGGAGGAGCCCGACAGTGCTTATAAGGACGCCCCAGAGTGCGGGACGTCGCTCTGGACCAAGTAAAGGTTCAACCACCACGTTCGTAGTTTGTGATGGCTCTGAACTGTGTAGCGGTTCAACCACCACGTTCGTGGTTTGCGAACTCTTAACTTCATGCTGTAAATATTTGTAAATAGTGCCATAAACCTGTTTGTTTTTCGTATCCCCATCTCGTAAGCGTTCGTTTCCTCAACCCGAAGCTACACCACGCTACCACAGCACCCCGGGATCACAACAGCACTCACTGACCACACACTTGCTAGATGAGCTCAATGAATACTCTATAGGATTTTGCAGCACTTTTTAAGCACTGAAGTGGCTTTGTAGCAGAATGCTCGAGTGCCCGAATTCAATTTTGGCTTGAACCCTGTCTTTTCTAATTTATTATATTTTTATTAACCTCACCAAGGTCATGTGAAGTTTCGTACTCCACACAACATTTTTTAAAGGGAATATTATGCTTCACAAGGGGCGCTTAAATCTTTCGTCTTAATAAACGCAGAATTCAAACTACTATCAGCGAAGCCGTAAGCCAGGCACAACGTATAATTAGCCCATGACTTCGACGCAGTCAATTAGTGAGCATGTTTAATAGGTTACACTTATAGATGGCATGCTTTGATGTCACTGAACCCGCTTTGTTGAGACAGAAGTATGTGAACGCACATCACTTGCCATTTCAAACAAAAGGTGTTATCAGACGTTTTCCGAAAAGCTTCAACTGCATGTGTATTCGGAATCGTGGTCGTCTATTCGAAACTATACCTCGACAAAGTTCATTTAATCGTTACATTCAATTCCCAGCTCACGTCGCTTTAGGTTGGCAAAAGTCTCTGCCGTCGACAAAACATGGCGACCCAGCCACGGTTGACCGAGGTTCGCGGCATCACAAGTGATGCGGCATGGTATGACGACGCATGCGGTATGCGCAGTGAGGACTAAGCCACTGAGAACACGCTGCAGAACGCAATCCAATGAAACCAGCAAGAAACAAACTTGAATGTGGCATCAAGCGAGTGAAGGCAACACGTGACAGAGCGCAGATTTACTTGAAAGCAGCAATAAGCGGATCACTCGCTGTACTTCTATGGTATACACAGCTGAGATCACGAGAATTGCTGTTATTTTTTGGCTATGTCCTAGCTTTCTAAACAATCTGTCATTTTGGAGCAAACAAAGGATTCCGCTCTGTTAATAACTTTTCTTGCCATGACGTTTGACTGACGTCTCATATTTATTGCCTATGGTGATAGGCAAGGCCCCGTGGACGTTTAGGAGCTCCAGAGATTCAAAAGATTATGAATAATTATAGAGAGATACTTTGGGACCTGTATGTCTCATCTCTAATGAAGCAGGGTAATTTACTGCCAGGAAGCTTCATTTTCGTTTCCCGACTCTTTTAATACCATCAAAACATCTAATACATCCTTCGTTGGACATGCAGACGTTCTGGCCACATCCCTTTCGCAGTGATGCCCCTCGTTCGCTGTCAGGCTCAATTGTGGAGTGCCAGTACATTCCGAAGCTGCACCCATGATGTCGCGGGTGAGTTATCTATTGGCTGACACCCTAAACGCAATTAATGAAGCGTGTCCCATTAATTCTAGACCTAATGCTACAGACAAAGTTTCCAGGTACGGGTTTGCCTGATTTTACTGTATACAATTGCGTGCATCAGCTCCTCATGCTTCCCCACTTAAATCAAACGACGCATTTCTAGAAACGCTTACAACTCAGTGGCACCAAAACTACGCAGCTCAACAAAGATTGCCACCTGTAGTGAAAATAATGTTCGGGCCATCGGCAAATTTCCTCTCGCCATAAGTGATTCAGCTTCGAAACATTACGCTTCCAAGAATTGAGCCAAAATGTTTGATATTTGCATTTTTTTCTAAGGCAAGACTGTACTTTGTATGAATATCTGAGCAATGAAAACTTACTCCCCAGAAGGTATATTTTGCGAAAAAAAATATTCTTAGATCCTCAAGTAGGTAAAGTTTACCAGAAAAAAATCACGAATTTCACTATATCGACACCTTGGTCCACACTGAGATGCAATTCGCACCATGTGGTGGGCCAATTACAACCTACCTTTATACGTAAATCAAAAGCAAATAAACATTTGTTGTTATATGGCAAGCTCTATCATTACAATTTTGGTTTGAAATAAGTGAGTAAATTTTTAAATTTCCCATTGACGGCCATGGGAAACTTTTGGACACAAGCCGTCATACACTAAATGGGAAAACAGCCATCAATGGTCGATTTCAGAACTTATTTTCTTTCTTAAAACAAAAGCTCTAATGACATGACTTGCCATATAAAGAGAACTGCTCTTTTGCTTTCGCAGTGGCAAAAAATAGCGCTAATATTACTCAGAATCATGCACTATACACAAGCACCTTTACCTAATATCTAGACCAAATTTGGTGAAGAAAGAATTAGGAGTCGGTAATTTTAAAATACTTTTTTTCATAAACAACACCCAAACGACATCTTGGGAAGTTCAGAAGGCACCAAGGTGACCAAAAATGTTGTTCTGTCTGATATGTTTTAGCAACTCACTGTTTTCAATACAGTAAATGAGCACAGTATTTTTTCAAATAATTTAGGATTGTTGGCAAAATGGCTGGCATGTTTGGTGGGGAATTGCCCGACTGCCACTATTTATTCTTCCAAAGTTCAAACTATCCCCCTTTCCTTACTGCCATCCTTACATACATTGTCGGCGTAGGAAAGACAAAAAAGGCAGGTCAGACAAAGTTTGCAAGGTAAGATATTTTCATATTGGATAAATAAATTACCATACACAGCAGCAAAGCAACATTAATTCTGAGTAGCCCAAAACACAAGATATGTACCAGTATACAAGAGACAAGGGCAAACTTTTCATTTGATGATGTGTGGTGATAGACAAGAAGCACTTATTTCAATGATCAGCCTGTAATCAAACTGAATGAAGTTCAATGCACTGTTCAATGCAACACCACATAGGGATCTTTGCTATAGCAAAGCCATGTGTCACTGATTGATGCTCTAGACGAGACAATGCAAATGTCAAAAAAGGTGAAAAAAAAGGTGAAAAAAGAAAAGAAAGAAAAACAGAGAAAGAAAAGGGGGGATGTAAAGTAGGAGTAGTGGGCTACAAAGCAGTGGCCGCTATAGAGACACGAACAAAAGTAAGGAGTGGTGTAGCCCACTGTTTTCACTTTGCACCCTCTTTTCCTTCCCTTTCCCCCAACCTCCGACAAGAGAACACTTTCGATCATCGCAACCTAACTTGAAAGGAAGTGAGGGGTGCACTCTTCTGCATCATAGATTTTTTCAGACGAACATTACCAACAAGCACACTCGCCTACACCAAAAGATGAGATCACTACTAACCTCCTTAAAACTAACACACCAAGGATGACAGGGTGACTTTTACAAAAATAGGTCCTCCTATCGTAACGTCGGCCAGCCTGTATGAGGCACTTCCACTGTTCACCCTGATACCCCACAAGGTGTTTTCATCTGTGGGCTCTCATCTTCATTTTAGATAACACTACGATGAGGTTACATCAATGAATATGCACGAAATTTTAGTGATGTATCCTGCATCAGATTAAGCAACTGTGTTCATCAAAAATTATTGATATGTTGCTTCCTGGCTTATTATACTACAATACGGTGCTTGAAATCCCCTCAAACTGCGTAACTGTCTATGCACACGAAACAGATTTACAACGTAATGCAGAACACGCTTACAAAATCTTGCGAGAAACATGATGACCACGAAATGACCGGCCATCCTAATTTTTGCTGTACATGTTTAAAATGATCATGTTCACCCAAACGACGTGCTTATGATAATAAGCCGAAAAAAACTACATGTAGGGCCTTGGGGCCTTCCATAAGTAGACTTGTAGCATTTTTTCTGTGGGGGGCTCAACACCCACAAGTGAGGAACAAAACTCTTGTACAATAAAGAATGTTGGCAGCTATGATTTTGAGAAAGAACTAATGCAGCTAATCTTCCCTGACACATCTGTATATTTACAGAGGTGACGAAGCTTCCGTCATTTGCGGCAGTAACCCCAACAGGACCAGTGCGAAAATTGGCACTACTTGGCTAGGCAAATGTCCACACATGTCTTCCCGACTCCCTCTAGCCATCCTAGCTAATCTGACACATGATTTCAGGACTGGTGGCTGGACAAAAAAACACTGAACCACTCACAGTGCACAGCATGAAGTTCCTCTGGAGTGGTTCCATTCCTCTTCCATGATGAAAGAGCAGCACAGTGTCATGGCAAGGCACTCCTTGCAAAGGCTTTCAATGCCACACAGTGACTTTCTTGTTCAGGTCAAAAAGAGCTTAGAGAGCTTGGGGAGTGCTTGCTCTTATCTTCGGGCTGCTGCCGCTGCTCGTTTCCTGCTTAAGATCAACCTGCGCAAAGTTGTAGACGAGGCCTTTAGAGTTGTATATAATGATATAAAAATTTTTTCAGAACACGCATATCCTCGTGGCACACTGAGGAATTCCTTCTAAAAATTGAGACCTTGTAAATGAAAACATTTACACTTGATCCAAACATGCACTTGACTTTAAAGGAGCACGTTTGTTATGTACTGTATATAAAAAAGTCATTTAGCACAACCACAACTACAGTTGCACACGGAAACAATATTAGCTGGACACTGTGGGCAGCTTTCATGGCGTAGCTTAAGCTGACACTGATCGTGCAACTATAAGAAAAATTATGCGAAGATTGCTGGATCAATTTCAAGCAGTACTCAAAGGTAGGGCACGAATGGAAAAAGCTCACAAGGTATTGTCTGTTGAAGCACACGAGCCTGTCGTTCTACTCATGAGCAAGGCGCAAAATTCAACACCAGTACCAACCTTTTCAGCTAAAGATTTTCATTGGGATTTCTTTATTACAGAGACTGGCAAGTGGCCACAATGTGTGATTGGAGGTGGAAATAAAAATCCGTGAGTTGGACAGCATTCTTTATTCAACTTGAGTAGCATCTCCTTTTTAACCTGCATTTAAATTGCATAGAAATCGGTATGTCATGCAGCCAGTCTGTTTACTGCAAATAGTCTGATGCTTCAAGGTGCAAAACGATAAGTTGTCAAAGTTACAGTATATATCCATATAACGTGTGCCAACATTATTTGGTACTACTTACACAGAGAGTCAACCCTCAAAAAGCACCACTACCGTCGTGGCAAACTGTGGGAAAGACGTGTATTTCCCATGCACGTGAAATGCATGCTTTCGCAGCAAACTGTAGTGCACAAATATATAAAGCTGTCATGCTGACCTCCCACTGTGTGCAGCCCTTGTTGTGTGACACTTCATAGCAGTCAGAGATCCAAAAAATCTTAAAATGTTTCTAGCACTTTCTGCATTACCGTTCAATGTCCTCATGAAAGTAATGTCAAACAAAAAGAAACAAGCCCTCAAATGATCTTCTTTCACTACATAATTATACACTCTGACCAGTAAGCTTTCCATTGCACACAAAAAACAGCTACTATAAAAATTGATATTCCGTCCCTTTAACTGGTTTAAGCTTTAAGCCATGTTACCATGTTAAACATGTGTCCTGTTACACATAATATGGTCTGCATGAACTCTTGAACCGGGCACCATATATGCTGAAAGACACAGACAGTTTGAATAAACCTAGTTTCCTGTTGAGCATCTTTATGCAGAAGAACAACACATCTCGATCTAGTTAGTTGATCATAACGAGGTGAAAACAGCTCGCACTTCACAAGGACGGGCAGAAGGAATAATGCCTGCACCATGTGTTCCTTGTCCATCTTCGTTGAGGGTGCAGTTTTCACCTTATCCTTATTCAATTTCATACTCATAACATTGCTCGCTGCATGTTCTTTGTGGCATTAAAGTCAGTGATACCGTCATGTCTAGCCCATGTAGTGTATCAAAATAGAATTCAAGGTTGATCGATTCAAAAAACACAAAGTGCATCCAGCACCATGTCCTGTAGCCATTCCTTAGGCAAGTGGCAGAATGATTGATTCTTCTTCAAAACATATCTTACTTGTATTCACTACAAGAGTCTACTCTGACACTGGCACATTCTCTTAGCCTCTTCGATTATAAGGTACCTTTTGTAGCAAACACCAGGAATTCCGCAAGAAGAATAGAAGTGTACATTTAAAGGCTGTTTTTCTTTGTTAGGCACAATAATAATGAGAACTAAAAGACAGTACTGTTAGGGAAAGTATACAAAATATTTTTGGAAGTATTTATAATGTAATTGTGAAGAACAAAATATAGAATAAAAAATATAACCTGCCCTGGACAGGGGCAGAACCTGCGACCTTCGAATAACGCGTCAAATGCTCTACCAACTGAGCTATCATGGCGGTTATCCCCCCTTACACTTTGTACGGTATATGTGTGCATTTAATTGCGGGAAAGTCAGTCGGCGCTCCCTGTTACCATTATGGCGAGAGTGAAACACCTGTATTTTTTGGGGGGCCTGCTGATGTCACGAAGCACGGTATATTTTTACGGGCTAACAGCTGACCTATTATCCCTTGTATACAACCTCATGACACCGAGCTTGCCAGAACAAGTTCCTCAATACGAATGAAAGAAAGAAGTGCACGTTTAAGGGCTCGTTTTTCTTTGTTTGAAACAATATTAAAGATAACTGACAATGCTGCCAAAAAAAGTAGAAGGGATATTATTGAAAGTTTTGTAAAGTAATTGAGAAAAAAATAACGTGGAAGAAAAGGTAATTTGCCGTGCACAAGATTGAATCTGTTACCTTTTAATAATGCTGCTGATGCTCTACCAACTGCCCTACCACTACAGTTATCTCCCCATTCACTTTATAGGGTATATATGTGCATTAAAAGCGGGAGCGCCAGTCAGGCTGCCAGCTTGTAATAAGATCACATGCTGCGTGAAGCCAATAGAAAATAAAAAGTGTCCCACACTAGCCATGATGGCAACAAGTGGGGCTGACTGACTCTTCGAGGATTAGGTGCACATATATACCGTACAAAGCGGAAGGGCAATAGCCGCTGCGGTAGCACAGTTCGCAGAGCACTGCACGCTTTATTTGTAGGTCGTAGGTTCAGTCCCTTGCCACGGCAAGTCATCTTTTTATCCACTCTTCTTTCTTAACAATTACATTACAATTACTTCAAATAATATACCCTATGTTCCCTTGGCAGCATTATGCGTCTGTTATTTCTCATAAAACCTGCAAGTCACATGAAGTGGCAATGGTGTACCCTCCCACCTAAATACATGTAAACAAACACACGCACAACTGATTGAAAGAAATCCCCAACTCTTAAAATGAATGGGACTCAGTGTTTCAGATTATTCAGTAAAAGGAAGAACTCTAAATTTAAGGGCTCTTTGTCTTTGCTGAGCACTATATATTGAGAACTAACAAACAATGATGCCAAACAAATTACAGGTGATGCTATCAAAAGTAATTATAACAAAATTGTGAAAAAAGCAAACAAAAGTATTACTTGGTAACAAGTAACTAATACATTCATGTTTTTAGAAAATTGCGTTACATTTACTTTTCATAACATACCTATATTTTCCTGTGTAGTGTCGTCCGTTAATTCTCATAATTAGAGAGGTGAGTAGGCCACCAAAGGAAGGATATGGCGTTGATACTTTTTTTGAACACCAAATATTGTGAGTACATTAAAAGAGTGGAAGCTAGTTTGAGTATGGCCAGAATATTTAGGTCGAGTGAAAAACAAGTACACGCATTTTTACCAGGCTTTCTAACATATATTGAGACATGAAAGTGTATGCCGCCAGCAATGTTAAGTATTACTATTTTTGTCACACTATGCTCTGTAGCAGTTATAGTTAGAATGGTGATAGTGACGCATTAATCAAGCATGTAACCGAGTGCGTTCACATCTACGGTGGCATATTTTAATTTTAAACCTGCTGTAGAGAAAAAGATTTAGCATTTATTATACCGACTGTGTAAGCGCATCATTTGCATAAGACCAAACTTATAAAGCCATTCATACATTATATCTATGTTAAGCAATTTCAGGGCAAAGTGACAACAGTTTGATTAAAAACCCTTCTTGCATTAGAAACCCTCCTTGATTAAAAACCCGCTTTTCTTGCATAACGTGCAAGAAAAGCGCGATACCAGAATATCTTATAGTGCATGTATTGTCGAGACTACTAGACTGTCTATTGACCTTTTAGAAGCTGGTATCTCCTTCACGTTCAAGGGGCCTTCACTTAGCCTTTTCCTGTGCTTTTCTATGAATCTTTCCTGAATTTAGGATATTATCATGACTGATTTATATTAAATACATTTTGCTTACACACTGAAACCTAGTTCTGTATGTAACTCCATTAAAGGGTGCCAAACCACCTCAAAATATTTTTAACATCACAAGCAACTGTGTGCAACGAGTTCAGAATAGTGTCCTAATCAACAATGACAACTGCAATAGCACAACTAGCCACAGGTGCATAAAAAAGTTCCGAGAAACAATCCCTTCTCCTTTTTTAGCCTTTTGGAAGTGTTGGACCCCTCAGTGCTCCCCTTACGTGAACATTGTTTAAAATACATGTTTGTGTGCCACTGCTCTTGCTCCTTGCACAGTGAAGAGGAGGACACGGCAAAAAGATGAGACAAGCCAATGAGTGAAGCATAGCAAAAAAAGCAAAATAAGCGAGGACTTCTTTTGTATCATCCAATGTTTGTAACATTACTATTGAGACAGCATATAGACAAATTATCACGGCTATGGATCCATTGTAGACTCATACACAGCTGCAACGCAACGACTAAATTTCAACCTTATGTTGATTTAGGATCCCTTTATAGTGACCATCTTGAGATGTCTGCATTTTTTGGACACATGTTAAGACGCAGTGATATGTGATATGGTAAACTCATTTAGAATGCACGTTATATGGCTTTACTGTATACGTGGCCACAAAGAACTCTGGTTGCAAAGTTGCATGGCACAGTTTAAACAGACGTCACGAACCGCTCCAATCTGAACTTGCATTTGCTACTTGCCCAATAAAACTACAGCCACAAATGAACAGTTCATTCAGCTATAGAGATGTGCCAGCTTATGCTAAGAACAAAGTATGAAGGGTGTCTTATTCATTATTGAAATCAGTTGTTTGTTCAAGAACACTTGCTGTCAAACAAATATATTGCTCTGAAAGCATCAAGACCCATATATAAAGAAAAAGAAGTGTCACTTTAAAAGTTACAGGCCACACAGTGGAAGATAAATATCTGATATACTTGGGATGTAAGGCACGCACTAGAAGTGCTGCCATATTATTGTTGTCCCTGTGTTGCAACCTGCTTGCTTTACTCACCCAACACATCTGCAAAGATGCCACAAAAACACCAAGCAGCTGATGCAGCATGAACTAACAAATGTTCTGGAATTCCACCATTCATATTGACTAAGCAGCACTGCAGCCTCCACAGTACTGCAAAAAATTTTTAAGACAAATAGAGTTTTATGCAACGTTTTTGTTTGCAGATATACATTAGGATGCGTAACCAGTCTATAGGAAACTTGCATGATACTGTGGTGGGTAGCAATACGAATGGTAATATCAAGTAAGCCTCCCAGCCTGCCGCTTCTTTCTCTCCGTTAATAAAAATTAATTATACCATTATTAATGTGAAGTGATACTGGCAGTGTGGTGAGGAATCGGAATGTATTTCAAACCCATTACAATGACCCGCCGGTCACGGGATCAAATTCCGGCGGTGGCGGCTGCATTTCCGATGGAGGCGGAAATTTTGTAGGCCCGTGTACTAAGCTTTGGGTGCACGTTGTAAAACCCGAGGTGGTCGAAATTTCTAGAGCCCTCCACTACGGCGTCTCTCATAATCATATGGTGGTTTTGGGACATTAAACCCCACAAATCAATCAAACAATCAATCTTACTTTGTGCTGCAAATCACTAGGCATTTAGTCACCATAATCTTTAAAAGCTAATTTTAGTGTTTTCTCTCATATTGCTGACAACTGTGTTGTTGCGTAAAATGGGCAAAAAAGCACAACAGCAAGGCTGTCACGATAAATACACCAACATAGGTGTTCTCCTGCAAACAAAAGTCAGTACTGGTCTTGTCATTACCCGTCTTTCTTCTCTTTTTGCCTTGTTTGTGCTGAAACAGCCAAACACCTGATGAGTTAGATGAGAAATATTAATGTATCAAAACTTTAAGTGCTTGCATCAGCAACTACACAACAGCGTGATAACCGCACCACTGCCACACAGCAGCGAAACATATTTTGAACATGCTGGCAGTATAGTATTTTATAAAAAGCAACTCTGGCAGATTACAAAATCTCACATTGTGCATGAAAGTTTTCTTCAAAGTCAGGCGTACAATGTTGGTGTTGGTCGGTATATAATCAGTTACAAGCAAAGGCGTCTTCAGGTGCACATACAGATTGCACGAAAACATCTTTCTATCCTACACTAGGCACAAACATTATATCTTTTAACAAGCATACGACACTGTTTAGGGGAATAATAACGCTCCACCGCGAACGTGTGCTTATCAACCCACTTAGGCGGTTGGCTAGCTGAATCGAGCCAAGTTACAAATTGTATCACCCGCGAACGTGAACAAAATGCTGCTTTGCATCAAATGGCACTGCAGGCTTCGTTTAATCGACAACGTAGCAAGCGCCGTGTGCGTCTTTCTCACTACTTTGCACATATGAAAAAATCGATCACCATGCACATGCATGTTGCCGCAGTTGTCGCGAATTAGCTCCAGTAAGGCCGCGCCTATGCGCCATGGCTCCGCTGGTGTTAGCGTTGTCAAAGCGAATCGGTAACCGCACTCGCAAAGGCGCGTAAGGCTGCCATTTCACGATGCCTCGTTCGAGTGCGGCAACACACACCTGCACTTGGTGGCATACTTAGTCTACATGATAAAGTGTCCCCCTTACCTTTAGTTTCTTTTACACTGTCCTGAGGAAAGAGACCACAGGCGTCAGCCGTTACCTCGGAGTCCTTCGAGCACCTGCACAATCACCCGATTCCTTGGACGACTCGCACTTGTTCCACACTCGAAAAACCGCGGCAATAGCGCGCAATCTTTGCACATCGCACGAACGAGTAACAGCGCTTCCTTGCGTAAATTTAATACTTCGTGCTTGTGTGTGTAGCAGCGCGAACACGCGAGAGACGCACGGAAACGGCATGCCCACAGAAACAAAAAAGACAAGCAACATGTGGCTTTAGCTGTGGATAGAATTAACTTGAATATCTGTGTGAGAAAAATAAAAAAAAACATCTGTCGCTGCAATAAACTGAAAATTGTATGTTATCTGGCAAAATAATTATAAAAGTGATAAATGATTATTCAAGAAATAAGTTACAAATTATGAATATTTTCGCAGGTTTTTGCTGCTGTTTTTGTTCTAGCAGACGACAGCCTCCTACTGCTTCTACCACAGAGGTAGTGTGGTTTTACGTTCGGTGCGTGTCGCCGACGTAAAGCTCTATAGTAGTCGTATCAGAGTTATCAATTCTCAATGAATCATAGGATGGCTACAAAGCAGTAACAATTTGACATAGTGCAGTACGTAATCTTTCAAGGTATGACATTTCTTTGCTCTGAAGCAAATCGAAGCAAGCCGGCTGTCACACAGGTCCCGTAAATTAGGGAGGCGATCGCCGGGCTAATTCTAAGAGCCGAAGTATCGGCCCCCCGAACCGCACCCCGAAAGCGTGGACAATTTAGGAG
The DNA here is from genome assembly GCA_013436015.1 of Rhipicephalus annulatus. Taxonomy (NCBI): domain Eukaryota; kingdom Metazoa; phylum Arthropoda; class Arachnida; order Ixodida; family Ixodidae; genus Rhipicephalus; species Rhipicephalus annulatus. Next base: position 95,669 of record WOVY01004703.1, read on the forward strand.
TGGTCCTTATTGGCGCGCCAGCAGACGCCGGCTGTGGCCCAAAGAACAAGTCAGAGCCGAGAGTTGATAAACAAACAAAATTATATTCTCAATAATGGCAGATCAGAAAAACAATACACCAATATGCTCACTCCACAAAGCTGATTACAATATGTCACAAATCAATCAACACACTACACAGTACAATTAGCCACACTCGAACAACGGACACAGACAACAGTACACACTACAATGCAGTCGCATGCATTGAACAACCAAGACCCTTAAAGACTAAAGAAATAGAAAACCTATTCCGTCCAAAGTCCTTGGATGATGATGATGTGTGGTGTTTTATGGCGCAAGGGCCAATTGATGGCCAAAGAGCGCCATTTCAATGAGTATAGAGATGCGGACAATGTTTTGTTGCGTAACTGTATAGGGGCCTTAAAATTCCTCGCGATAATGCGGGTAAAAACATAAGTATTAAAGACATGACAATGGCGTGATATGCATATTAAAAATGGTGACAAAGGTTTTGATAATAAAAACATGTAAAAATATTTGGCACTAGCACACTTGCCTCATCAGTGCCCTTGTGTCCAAGGGCTGCGAGGCAAGTGCTTTTAAATGTAATCACAGCAGCAGCGACCTCTCTTGAGAGGTCACGCTACGCAATGCCTGGGTATAATACATGGTAAAAATTAACATCTCTTAAAAAAGCTAACAATGATTTATGGGTGAAACGTGGTTCCCTACCGAATAACATTGCATGGTGTAAAGGTATATGTTGTCGGTAGGGTAATGGGAAGTGTTGTCTTCTTAGAGTGTCTAACTGTTTACATTGGATTAAAACGTGAAGAACTGTTAAAGCCTCACCACATTTATCACACAATGGTGGATCACCACCGGATAAAAGATGTGTGTGTGTCGTGTATGTGTGCCCTATCCTGAGTCTTGTTAGTATTACCTCTGTTAGACGTGATTTTGATACTGGTGGCCAATGGCCAAGGTGTGGCTTGATAACGTGTAGTTTGTTTTGTGTGTGTGTATCCCACTTGCTCTGCCAGTAGTCCCTGAGGTTTAGTTTGAGAGACGGCTTAAGATCAAGGGCCGGGATTGATATGGATGTAATGGCGGTGCTCTCATGGACGGATGCAGCGAGCTGATCCGCCCTCACGTTGCCTTGGATCTCACGGTGCCCTGGCACCCAGCACACTACAACATGTTGTTTGTGCGTGTAGAGTGTGCACAAAATGGAGTAAAGTGAGACAAGGACTGGGTTTTTTTTGTTTTTTAAGACTGTGCAGAGCCGTTACCACACTGAGGGAGTCTGTATAAATTACTGCTTTTTGTATTTGTAATTGTTTGATGTGTTTAGCTGCCACCAGTATCGCGTAAGCTTCCGCTGTGAAAATACTTGTGCGTGGGTGTAGAGGGCCAGCATCCGAAAAGGATGGGCCGACAGCAGCGTAGGACACAGAGGAGTTAGTCTTGGAGGCATCTGTGAAGAACTCAGGACATGTGTATTTGTGTTGAAGTTCCAGAAAGTATGTTCGTATATGGGCAATAGGTGCATGTTTTGTAACCTCTAGGAAAGACACATCGCAGTCTATAGTCTGCCACTGCCACGGTGGCGGGTATGCTACAGGAGCCATTAAACTATGTTCACGTGACACTTCAATTTCTTCAGCTAGACACTTCAGGCGAATTGAGAAGGGCTGCCTCATCGAAGGCCTGTTTTGAAACAGAGCTGAGCTCGACAAATCATTAATTGTAGAGTATGAGGGGTGCTTCTTGTCGGCTTTCACCTTAAGGAAATAAACAAAGGACATGTAAGTTCTCTGCAGATGAAGCGACCACTCATTTGACTCAACATAAAGGCTTTCTACGGGGCTGGTGCGAAAAGCACCCGAAGAAAGGCGGATGCCCAAATGGTGCACGGGGTCAAGCATCTTCAAGGCACTTTGAGTGGCAGATTGATAGACAATGGCCCCATAATCTAAGCGGGTACGAATAAGGCTTCTATAGAGGTTCATGAGGCATTGCCTATCACTACCCCACGTAGTACGTGACAACACTTTTATAACATTCATGGCTTTTAAACATTTTGTTTTTAAATACTTGATGTGCGGTACGAAGGTCAACTTGTTGTCCAAGATTAAGCCTAAGAATTTATGCTCGGCTTTGACGGACAGACGTTGCCCGTTCAGCCGAATGTCAGGTTCCGAGTGCATGCCTCTCTTTCGAGAGAACAAGGCACACGTGCTTTTTTGTGGGTTAAGTCGAAATCCGTTTTCGTCTGCCCATTTGGAGACCTTATTTAAACCCATCTGAACCTGCCGCTCACACATGGCTAAGTTGCATGACTTGAAGCCAAGCTGAACGTCGTCGACATATGTACAATAGAACATCATGCGGGGAATGGACAAGTGCAAAGAATTTATTTTGATGATAAAAAGTGTGCAACTAAGCACACCACCTTGTGGCACGCCTGTTTCCTGGACAAATGTTTGGGAGAGCACACTGCCTAGACGGACACGGAATGTCAGGTTTGACAGGTAACTTTCGATTATATGAAACATTCTTCCGCGCACACCAAGGTGGGACAGGTCTCTTAGAATTCCGAAACGCTATGTTGTATCATACGCCTTTTCGATATCGAGGAACACGGAGAGAAAATATTGTTTATGGACGAAGGCGTCTCTTATCTGTGCCTCGATACGAACGAGGTGGTCTGTGGTGGATCTACTTTCTCGAAACCCGCACTGAAATGGGTCGAGCAAATTGTTTGTTTCAAGAATATGTAGAAGTCGGCAGTTTATCATTTTTTCGAATACTTTGCACAAGCAGCTTGTAAGTGCTATAGGCCTATAACTTGAAGCTAAAGAAGGGTCCTTGCCCTCTTTCAAAATGGGAATAATAATAGCCTCTTTCCAGGAGGTAGGGATAGTGCCAGAAAACCAGATAGCATTGTATAAACAAAGTAAGGTTTTTCGTGTTTCGGCTGGTAGGTTTTTTAACATTTCATACACCACACGGTCAGAACCTGGGGCAGAAGTACTGCAGGAGTTTAGAGATGTTCGGAGCTCAGCTAGACTGAAAGCTTGGTTATATGCCTCGTATCTAGTGGATTTATGTTCTAGTTTCTGCTTTTCTATTCTTGTTCTGTATTTTTGGGAAGTGTCAGTATAGTGGGACGAGCTGGATACCCGTTCAAAGTGTGCACCGAGGAAGTTTGCCTGATCTTCCAAGGTATCACCCTGAGTGTTTACGAGTGGAAGTGTGTGTACTTGTTTTCCTGCTATCCTACCGACCATGTTCCAGACTTTAGCCTCCTGTGTGTATGAAGTGATCCCTGACAAAAACTTCTGCCAGCTTTCTCTTCTGGCCTGCCGACGCGTTCTCCTGCCTTGAGACTTTATTTTCTTAAAGCTCTCAAGGTTTTCCGCTGTCGGCGAGTTGCGCAGCAACCTCCATGCCCTGTTCTGTTCCTTTCGCGCATTACGACACTCTGTGTTCCACCATGGGACGTGTCGCTTGCAGGGCTGTCCAGATGTTTGTGGGATGCATTTGGCTGCTGTGTTAATAAGGAGAGCTGTGAAGTACTGCACAGCTTCATCTATGCTTAGCGTACATATGTCAGTCCAAGATAAGTGAGCTTTGTTATGAAACTGTTCCCAGTCGGCTTTGTGTATAAGCCATTTGGGAACTCGTGGAGGATATTCGTATGATGTTTGTGTACTCAAAATGACAGGAAAATTGTCGCTTCCGTAGGGATTATTTAGAACTTTCCATTGGAGTAATGGTACAAGTGATGGAGATGCGATGCTCAGATCTATGGAAGAGTAGGTTTTGTTGGCAAGGTTATAATATGTTGCCTCTTTCCTATTCAACAGACAGGCGCCGGAGGAAAAAAGGAACTGTTCAATGGGACGACCTCGTGCGTCGCAGCGAGAATCACCCCATAGACTGCTATGAGCATTCAGGTCACCAAGGACCAGATAAGGTTCGGGTAGTTGGTCTATTAAGGACTCGAATTCTCGTTTTCCAAGACGGTGGTGTGGGGGTATGTACAGAGAGCAGATGGTGACGAGCTTGTTGAAAAGAACTGCCCGAACAGCCACTGCCTCTAGTGTTGTTTGCACTGGTAAATGTGTGCATGCTACTTTTTGATTAACAATAATGGCTACACTGCCGGATGATGCCGCAGCATCATCTCTGTCCTTTCGGAAGAGAACATACCGACGCAAAAAATTCTTGTTTTTAGATTTTAAATGAGTTTCCTGTACACACAGCACTTTCGGCGAATGTTTGCAAAAGAGCTCTTGAACATCATCGAGGTTTCTGAGGAGTCCTCTGACATTCCAATGTATTATTTGTGTTGCCATATTGTAGGTAACGTAGTGCTGTGTGTAAGGAACAATGGGTGTGTCTGCTTCTTAAGCTAAGCGTTAAGACTCAAAGAACAGGGCCGTCGCCGGGCCCCGTTATTGGTTTTTATTTCGTTTGGCGCGCTCCAGGAGCTACGCCGATCTTTCTGCACCAGGGGTGCAGTGGTGTCCATTGCCTCCTCAGAGGCACTGCATGCCCGCATTTGCGAGCTGATGTTTTGGGCTTGGGACCTCGCCTGGTGAGACGAGGCCTTCATATCGGCCGACCCTGGGGTCTCCTTCACCTCGGGGGGCGAAACCTTCGGTCCTCTTGGGCTAGAGGTCGAAGGAACCTCCTTTGGTGCTGGGATACCTTGGCCGCTGCATGAGCTTGCAGCGGCCTTGGTTGTCGCCGTGGGGACGAGTGGCAGGGTAGCCTTGGCTGTTCCCGCCGTGGGTGGGGGCATGGGCGACCGCCTGGGCACACTGTGCCTGGCATGGGCAGTTGCCGCAGGCCGTTGTAGTGCTGCCCCCTGTTGCACTACATCGGAAAACGATGGTTTGTTTGTGAAAAGCCCAGATACTTGTTGACGGGCTTCTCGGAAAGTAATGTTTTGTGTGATTTTGATTGTAACAATTTCTTTTTCCTTTTTCCATGTTGGACAGGTTCTGGAGTATGCGGGATGGGCACCATCGCAGTTTGCGCAGTGGGCCCCATCCTCCACCTTACACTCGTCTGTAGCGTGTCCTGTGGTGGCACACTTTCCGCAGGTGAGTTGGCCGCGGCAACTCTGAGAGCCGTGACCAAAACGCTGGCATTCGAAGCAACGTCGTGGGTTGGGAATGTAAGGTCTCACATTTAACTTCAAGTATTCTGTTTCGAGATGTTCAGGCAGGGTGCTGGTGCAAAATGTCACAATTATGTGTTTTGTTGGGATTTCTTTCTTATCACGCCTAATTTTGATTCTTTGTACTTGTGTCACCTGCTGGTCCTTCCAGCCCTCGAGGAGCTCACCTTCAGTCAGGTCAAGGAAGTCTTGATCAGATACAACGCCTCGGGAAGTGTTGAGTGAGCGGTGTGGTGTAATTGAGATAGGTATGTTTCCAAACGATTCTAGTTTTGAGAGGTTTTCGTACTGGCTCTGACTTTTTACCTCAAGGAGGAGATCCCCACTGGCCATTCTTGTAGCCTGGTAACCTGGTCCAAGTGTAGTGGTGAGGCATTTGGAAACAACGAAAGGCGAAATAGTTCTGGCGTTCTTTTCAGCGGTTTCACAATGGATTACATGGTAGCGGGGAAAGGTTTCTTTCGGTTTGCTGAAATACTTGCAAAAGTCTTCGGTGCGCCCTCTCTTCGGGAGAGGACGATCATGCAATGGAGGGAGAGAAGAAAAAGCCATAAACTAAATGTGAGTTCGGCAGCCATGCCAGCCGCCCACCATGGAGCCCAACACGGGGACGTGACAAGTCCTAAATATATATGAGGCATGTCAACGTCAGCTGTACACAGCCGCTATAACCAAATGTATTGTGCCCAAGACAGAGCACATACACAAGGTTAACCCTTGCCGCCAGGAAAAGTCGGAAGTAAATGGAAGAGAGAAGAAGACAGGATAGATTTAAAGACGAGAAAAGACTAAGATGTAGAGAGAGAGAGAAATAGGAAAAGGCGACTACCAATTTCCCCTGGGTATGTCATCGTGCCGTCTACGTGAAGCCGGGGCCAAAGGGGTGTGTTGCCTCTGCCGGGGGGCCTTAAAGGTCCAATCACCCAGCGTCAGCTCAACCCCCAGGATCCCCTTTTCCCCGGACACGGCAAAGCCACGCACGGCTAGGCGTGGGAGGGAGTAGAAACTCCCCCGTTAGCTCGGGTCCGTGGTGTCGCTACACACCAAACGCCTGCTTTAACAGGCGCCCCTGCGGGGCAAAGTCCTTGGAACCAAAGTCTGAATGATACTCTTCCGAGAATCACTCACTCAAAGTCCAGCGTTGTTGCCGCTCCGCTGTCCCGAAGTTTTTCTTCCAGGAAACCTCGCGTTTTCAATTGGCCACTCTCCAAGCTTCAAACTTCTTCGCCGGAAACACGTCGGCTTCACACACGCAGCTGTTGCCACGCGTCTTCGCTCGATAGCGGTAAACACACACTCTTGCCTGTAGCTCGAGCCTTCACCCCTCAGGCGGAAATCCTCTTCTTCTGCTGCTTGGTCCCAACGGACAAAACCTCCGCCGACTACACGGCGGAATCCCTACGCGCGCTCTGGCGCTCACTTCCGTCTCCTCCTGATCTCTCGTCTCGGCCGCTCGATTAAATACCTTCCGTGCGAGATTCCAGAAGGTTCTCGTCATTTCGTCGGCGCGATACGCAGCGAAGGCTGGGGAGAGGCGAGACGGTTGGAATGACCTCCACGGCGGATGACTCAACTCGGTATGACCACGCCCCTTTCCATCTAGAAAAATCGCGGACTTGCTGGGCCGCCGATATGGGGTGAGGAGGTTCGTCGGCGAAGCCACGCTTCCGAGGGGAGAGCGCGCGCCCGGGGAGCCTTGGACGTTTGCTTTCTTTTTTTTTCTTTTGACCTCGCGGCGTTTCTCCCGCCCGTTATCGCAAGAATTTGGCGGCACGCCCGTTTTTAGCGCTCGTTCTGTGACACTGCCCCCCACTTTAAGAATATTATCTCATAATATTCAAAACCCCATAGACGAGCGCGAACAGTCACCACACACTCTCACAGACTGTAACACCATCAGTCGCTCATGACACTTCACATTCACAATAGATCACTTAATACAATTGTACATTGTAATTCAATTACACAACACGTGAAAACACAACCACAAGCACATGAGTACAACACTCCACCACACATCCCCAATAATACAAGTGTACAAAGATCTCTCATTACAACAATGGTACAATACTATACATCACATCACAGCACAACACTTCTACACTTGTGACACAGGATAACACAACATTAACACAACATATGGCACTCAGCACTGCCCAACACATTCTGATTCGACTTAAGCACTTAAACTGTGTACTTTGAGCGGCGCTTGCGCCCTTTTTTGCGGTGCTCGCTCAATTTCTTCTTGTTTTTCCTTGTTCTTTTTCGGCGAGCCTTTTCCAACGACGACATCTGAGGCGGCGTCTCAGCCATCGTTGTCACTTCCGACACCGTTAACGGGTCATAACATTCAACGGGCCCTATCTGTTTATTTACCAGCTCGTTCATGTCATGGCCTTGGGCTTGGCTGGCCAACTCCGTCACCATTACACTGTCGGTCGGTTGGGGTCGTGTCGACGTACGTCCAGCTGCCCAGCACGTGAACTTATTCGACACGATCGTCTTCTCCTTCGCTGTCTCTTGCGCCGCGGCTTCACCTTGGGCTCTAGTGAGATCAGTCACGGGATGCTCCTCCACAGTATCTCGCGGTCGCTGGGTTGGCGAGGGCTCTATCTTAGGGTCTTCTCCCGAACCTTCCGGATCATTCGGTCCCCGCGCCACGTCAATGTTTCCGATGACAAGGTCGTACAGGGGGGTCGTCATGCATAAAGCAGTAACCTTCCCGCTGAAGTACGGGGTTTCAACCTCAATTTCTGCTTCGGGAAGCATCCGAACTGTACGGTCAATTAAGCAAACCGGTTTCGTTTTGCCTGTTAACTCACTTTCCCGTACCAAATCTCTCCGCACGATAACAGTGGAGCTACCGGTATCTCTTAACACCGTAATCTTTTTGTCCGCAACTTTTCCAGGCAGCGTTGGCATTCCTTTCGTAACACCGGTTGGCTGTTTTGACATTACAGCACCCACAATAGGAATTTTCTCCCCATTTTTCAACTCTACGAATCCATCGGTGACGGCATTATTATCAAATTTTGGTGCCACTTGCACACAGGATACCTGGTGAGTTTGACTCACTCCGTTCCGACAAGCGTCTGCTTTGTGCCCAGGCTGACCACACTTGAAACATTTTACTGCCGTAGGCCTCGTAAAGATCGTTCGACAGTTTTTCGCGCGATGACCCACTCGGTTGCACAGAAAACATCGCGGAATGCTCTCTGGTGCACGCTTCTTTTCTTCGGGAACCAATTTCTACGAATCATCGGGAGACTCCTTCTTTACCTTGGCCAAATTAGTTCCACCTTGCGCTTCCAAGAATTGATCAGCCAATTCAAGCATTCCTTCAAGTGACTCAGCCTTCCTCTATTTCAAGTACAGCGACAGGCTCGGGTGGCAACTAGTAAGAAATTGTTCTCTAATTAGGAGCTCTCTAAGCTCATCGTACTCCTGCGCTGTCCCTGAAAGTTCAAGCCACCTGTAGAAATAATGGCTAAGTCGGGCGGCATACTGCGTAGCCGTCTCACCATCAGCTGGCTTTCCTGTCCGAAATCTGTCCCGGAATCCTTCTACAGTAAATCTAAATCGCTTCAGCAAAGCAGCTTTCACCTTTGCATAGTTGGCTGCATCGGTCGGCGTCAGCCTACCGTACACACTGAGCGCTTCACCACTCAAGCAAGTACTCAAAGCAGTTGCCCATTGATGTTCCGGCCAATTCTGGCTCCTCGCAATCGTCTCAAATATGTGAAGGTACGCATCAAGGTCGTCCTTCCTTTCATCAAACGCTACGAGCAGCTTGCTTGGGTTCAAGCGGAAGCCGTGGTCCTCCCGTTCGCTGCTTTCAACTCTAGCTTGGACGGGAGTTTCACTTCACTGTTGCAAACGGAGCCGCTCGAGTTCCATCTCGTGCTGTCGCTGCCGTTCTCTTTCCTCTCTTTCTTCTTTCGCCCTCTCAGCTGCCAGTCTTTCTTTCTCCAGCTCCAACTTCAATTGTAGCTCTCTTTCTTCTTTCAGCTGTCGCTCCCTTGCCTCTCTTTCTTCTCTCGCCCTTTCAGCTGCCAACCTCTCTTGTTCCAACTCAGCTGCTTTTTCTTCCTTGGCTCTCTCTTTTTCTTCTTTTTCCTTCTGGGTGACCCACTTCCGTAGTTCGGCGCCAGAAAGACCCATCTTCTCACAAAGAGCGACTAACTTTTCGAGATCCATTGTGTCTCGCAACTAAAAGCTCGCCGCGTGCAAAAAGTATCTGCCTAAATCAGTCTATCGGAACACTCCCCTGCACTCTTTAACGAGAACACTGAACAACCCACAAAATCGTTCCGATAACACTATCAACCACTCGAGGCTCTTTCTCACTACTTTGGACACACTGTGCACCAAAAGGTCCTATGTCGCGGACGCCAGATTGTCACACAGGTCCCGTAAATTAGGGAGGCGATCGCCGGGCTAATTCTAAGAGCCGAAGTATCGGCCCCCTGAACCGCACCCCGAAAGCGTGGACAATTTAGGAGTGGTCCTTATTGGCGCGCCAGCAGACGCCGGCTGTGGCCCAAAGAACAAGTCAGAGCCGAGAGTTGATAAACAAACAAAATTATATTCTCAATAATGGCAGATCAGAAAAACAATACACCAATATGCTCACTCCACAATAGCTGAGTACAATATGTCACCAATCAATCAACACACTACACAGTACAATTAGCCACACTCGAACAACGGACACAGACAACAGTGCACACTACAATGCAGTCGCATGCATTGAACAACCAAGACCCTTAAAGACTACAGAGATAGAAAACCTATTCAGTCCAAAGTCCTTGGAACCAAAGTCTGAATGATACTCTTCCGAGAATCACTCACTCAAAGTCCAGCGTTGTTGCCGCTCCGCTGTCCCGAAGTTTCTCTTCCAGGAAACGTCGCGTCTTCAATTGGCCACTCTCCAAGCTTCAAACTTCTTCGCCGGAAACATGTCGGCTTCACACACGCAGCTGTTGCCACGCGTCTTCGCTCGATAGCCGTAAACACACGCTCTTGCGTGTAGCTCGAGCCTTCACCTCTCAGGTGGAAATCCTCTTCTTCTGCTGCTTGGTCCCAACGGACAAAACCTCCGCCGACTACACGGCGGAATCCCTACGCGCGCTCTGGCGCTCACTTCCGTCTCCTCCTGATCTCTCGTCTCGGCCGCTCGATTAAATACCTTCCGTGCGAGATTCCAGAAGGTTCTCGTCATTTCGTCGGCGCAATACGCAGCGAAGGCTGGGGAGAGGCAAGACGGTTGGAATGCCCTCCGCGGCGGATGACTCAACTCGGTATGACCACGCCCCTTTCCATCTAGAAAAATCGCGGACTTGCTGGGCCGCCGATGTGGGGTGAGGAGGTTCGTCGGCGAAGCCACGCTTCCGAGGGGAGAGCGCGCGCCCGGGGAGCCTTGGACGTTTGCTTTCTTTTTTCTTTTGACCTCGCGGCGTTTCTCCCGCCTGTTATCGCAAGAATTTGGCGGCGCGCCCGTTTTTAGCGCTCGTTCTGTGACACCGGCCGGCGCAATCAGCTGATGTCGCCGCTACGCGAGGCATGGTTGTGCGCAATAGCGTCGCGCCCCGCGCTCAATTTGTCTTCAAGCGATAGAGCTACTAAGTGGAACACAGCTAGATGCAGGGATTAATGGCGTATCACTCTAATTCCCTGTAGTGGCCGACTTAATCGCAAGAGAGCCCCGGGAAACAACCTTCAACTGCTCAAGCTTGTGTGGGAGCGTAAACATACTTGTTTTCATCCGCGAGGCACCGGCAATCTATAGTTGAAGTACATGCCAAGAGCATGTGACGTAGATACAATCACAAAGCATATGCACACAATAATGGGTACAATCGCATATCGTACATAAATATGCCAACACATAGCGTATAAACAGCAAATTTGTATGTATTACTTGAATTAGTTTACACGCTTTGGCACGCACGGTTTAGCAAGTTAACGCACTAAGTTCGCGCACGCGAGCACGGCTCAGTTGCGCAGGTTCGAATCCCGCATCGTCTTAAATTTCTTAGTTTTTTTTCATTGTTCTTTATGTACTTCTATTTTTTCTAATGCGTTAGGTAATACAACAAAATAAAAGCAATAATGCGTTCGAGTTTGTATCTGGGACTGTGTTTTTTGCACAACAGTTATTAGTCTTTTTATTTTAAATATTACATTTTTATATATTTCATAATATAAATAAATTAAGCACTAAGGGGAACATTGGGTCTGCTTGATTGTGAAGGGACTCGAGAAGTTAGAGAACTCTAACCAAAAATTTATTTGAGAAAAAACTGAACATTTCACAGCCGGCCAGCTTCTTCTTCAAGAATAGGCCCTAGGTGTGACCGAGACTTGCTATGACTCATCGCAAGCTGTAGCAGTTGAGGGAAGGCAATATCACTGAGAATTTCTAAAATATATTTTGGTTGTGGTTTTTTTCATTCCTCCAAAATAAGGGCTGCACAATTGAGATCGAGCCGAACCAAGAATTGCGGGCTCGAAGTCATAAGACAGAAAATGAACAATGTTCATTGTTTGAAAAATTACCCTTAGTAGAAGGAAGAGTCATGGCGCACTACATAACATCCCTCGCAGTAGGAATTCTAGGTGTACATATAGATAGTTTAAAACAGCCAATGTTGCACACACAGACATTGGTTAAATTTCTTTGCAGCACAGGTGAAGCATCCATGGAGAACTGAAGCGTAAAGAGAAGCTCATGCATCCTCACTTTATTGCGCTTTACATTGCTTGTATGTGTCAATGCAGTCATGATATATTTTAAAGCGTTTGTTTCATCTATAATCTTCTTATTCTATAAAGCAGGCCCATAATGGAGGCGTAAATGTTGTAGGCCCGTGTGCTCAGATTTGGGTGCACGTTAAAGAACCCCAGGTGGTCCAAATTTCCGGAGCCCTCCACTACGGCGTCTCTCATAATCATGAAGTGGTTTTAGGACGTTAAACCCCACATATCAATCAAAGCAGGCCCATAAGTTGTGTCTTATATAGCACTACAATTGAAGCGTAATCTGCACGGTGGGCTGAAACAATGCTTTTGAAAATCTTAAAACGACACAGCTCTATACACGACCATCCGTGCATCAATAATAAGCACCATTATGTCTCCGTACATATCAGTTGTGCCCTCACACTTAATTATTTTTCTGACCACTCCCTCTACACCTACCTAAGCTGTAGGGCAGCAAATCATCAACCTGCTTGATCTACCTGCCTTTCGTTTGTCTTCTTCCTCTCTCTTTTCTGTTCCATTTCATTTTCCTGTGTACTTCACAGAGGCATTATTCATGTGCATGAAGATTCGCTGCCTATCGTAAAGTAGAGCAGAGAGGCAATTTTGCTTCATGCGTCTGTACTGTAAATTTGCCATCTTGATAACTTGCATGAAAGCTAATAACCAAGTCGCTCGAAATGTGCGCGGTCGCACCACAAGATATCAGGTATACATCTCTTACTTCACGTTCTAGATAACTTTATAGACCTGAGACGTTCATTTTGTCAATTAGTTTTTTTGTCACGCCGCGCACGCCGTGTTGCTTGTGGATATGGCAGGCCCTGCTAATCAGTATTAACACAATAGCTTTAAGTAACTACTTTCACGGAATTCTGGCGTCGAAGTCGGCGTCAATGCCAGTGTGGCCGTCGTTGGTTATGCGCAAAAAATCATCGTGCTCATGACCAAAAAATCAAGAAAGATGCAAATAGAATAAATAGTAAGATTCCGGGCCCGAGTGAGGATGCAACCCAGGCCATTTGCGTAGCGAGCAGGCGTTTTACCGCAAAGCCACTCTTCTCCTTGGACATACTGTGAAAATAACTTTGTGTGCTTGGAACTACAGTGAAAATAACTTTCATGCTTTACAAATACACGCGTCTTTTGTAAAGCCTTAACAATACAAGTGATGATATGTCAGGTTTAACGTCCTAAAACCACCATATATATGAGTATGAGAGACGCCGTAGTGGAGGGATCCGGAAATTGCGACCACCTGGTGTTCTTCAACGTGCACCCAAATCTGAGCACACTGGCCTACAGCATTTCCACCTCCATCTAAAATGCAGCCGCCACTGCCGGGACTTGATCCTGTGGCCTGCGGGTCAGCAGCCGAGTACCTTAGCCACAAGACTACTGCGGTGGAGGGATACAACTAATACCACACTAATGATACGTGGTGCAAGCGTACGTTGCCGTCGGGCGTCACAACATGTGATTATCATAGCGGCTTCGTAATTTGAAAACACGAAAGGCAAACACGTGACTGCGCATATTCCCTTCACACTCCATAGTGGTCGCATCGCAAGTTTGAAAACACTTCACGAGCATGATTGCTCGTATTTTAAAGCATGCTACCCATTACACAGAAAGCAGCCGCATGAAAAAGCTTCCCCCCCCCCGATTTCCGATATCGCGTTTAGTTCTTAAAGGCGAAGTATAAAGGTAAAGCTGGTGTCATTGCTCTTTGAACATTACCGCATCTATTTCATAACATCATCTTTATCCTGACCTATACGCAAACTGAGAAGAGTCATAATCTCAATCGCCGAGCACTGAACCCGACCATCTATGCTGTCCTGAAAAACATTCGGCCAATTTCACTTATTCAAATTTAGTTAAAAATTGAAAAAAATTCTTCATAGAAGGCTTCATATGTGACTGCTGCTCGATTCCGCAGACGTACGCTTATGCAAGTCTTTGAAGGTTCAGCACTAACAAACTCTACAGAATATCGCCATTTATTATATCCCTGGCGAAGAGACTTTTGCCGCACTCGAAGACAAGAAGTATAGCTGTAACAAGGCTGCGTTGCCGGGTACCAAATCTAAATTTCTATAAACACAGGTCTGCTCAAGCACCTTTGCCACTGTGCGCATTCTGTGATGAACTGGAAACAATATACCATCTATTTTTGACCTGCAGGCGGTTTAACACATTACGAAAAACCCTATTAGATATACCTTTACGTGGTATTGTTATGGACTTATCTCTGTCTGTCATTTTGTCTTTTGGAGCTTTCATTTCTGGTTTCTCTAATGCGACAATATGCGCGGCCGTCCGGGACTATATTGATGAACCTATAGGTTGACTAACTAACCAGTTTCATTATTCTAACATGTCCACATAATTATATAGATAAAATCAGATTATTGCTTTATTCTACGAATAAATTCGTTTATGTAAATATTTTTATGCATCACATTAAGCACCACACTGTCCTAGGCTATCGGTAATCTTTCTGTTATACCTCCATCATTCCAAATCTTAACAGTAAATTTTAAAACCACTTCATTCTTGGCCAATCCCCCACAGTGGGTATGCGCCACTAACAATAGGAGAACAACAACAACAACATCTTGGGCTCCGATCGACTACGGGTGGCGTCCGTCAAGGAGAGGCCAGACGATAAGGCAAGCAGGCACAGCTAGGTGTGCGACCAACGAAAGAGCTGGTTGAAGTCATCAGCAATCAGACGGCCTTGACCTCATCGCGGACGCCTAAAAGTGAGCTCTCGTACTATCTTTGCCCTCGCGCTTGCACAGCATCACTTGTCAAGTCATGAAACAAAAACGCTAGGACCCCGTTTACCGCCCGAGTATTTTTCAGAGGGCCTGTGCTGCGCATTATAAAAAACGTTGGATCATCTCCCGCTAATGAGAACTATGTGTAGATGCGAAGCAGCGGACGCTAACGCTTGCACTGGCGGCGACGTTGACGCTGGCGCTCATGAAGCAAAAGCTAAATAAAGACGCCCTTGACGGAATTCCGAACGCGCGATCCAGTGCCTATATATAGTGGTAGCTAGTGAACGGTTGTGCAGAGCGAGCAGTCAGTTTTTTCCCTACTAGCAAAATTTGCTTGGGCTAAGCACGGTAAATGATCAGTGGCCAAGCTGT
Organism: Rhipicephalus annulatus; assembly: GCA_013436015.1. Taxonomy (NCBI): domain Eukaryota; kingdom Metazoa; phylum Arthropoda; class Arachnida; order Ixodida; family Ixodidae; genus Rhipicephalus; species Rhipicephalus annulatus. The sequence goes on from WOVY01004703.1 coordinate 110,789, forward strand.
CCATGCTTGTAAAGTTATTGGTGGCCAAGGTAAGTATGTGCTTGAGAAGTGTGACAAGCCTACCAATGGCCAAGCAAAGGAAGGCAGTGCTTGGAAAATCATTGGAAACAGCCCTTTCCATGGTTGGAACTGCATTGCAATACCATGCAATAGCCAAGTATGTTCTTGGCATGGGAGCCAACCATTTTGGCTAATGCCATTTCTGGCTCATTTAATTATTTTTGTCTTGGCTACAATTTGAGGCCCCGGCTACTTTTTTTCTATATTTTTCATGCCTCCTTTTCCCCCCACAAGAAGTACCTAGACCATTTCTTTTATTTTTAGAGTTTCAGGTTTATTTTACACGTAATATATAGAAGGCAATATGCCATTTCGCCATTTCGCAAACTCTTGTGATTCTGAAGTGTTGCTGGGGCTTCTCTCGAAGTCGTCTATCGTAGCGGCATGCCTTCTTGCATAGGTGCACCTTCTTGATCTGAAGCAAACATGAGCCATCCTTTTGTTACGTCCGGAAACGCTGAGTCAATTTTATAAACAGAGTATGTCTCATCTGTAAAATGGGAGAAAAAAATAGTCATGAGGTCTTTTTCTTTATTAGGCCATCTCTTAAGCAACTGCTTTCACCAATTTTCAACAAAACACACACAATAGGAACATTGTTGGGAAAGTAATAGGTTATTCATGATTATGAAAATGGCAGCACCTGTGCAGACGGGAAGAAAATGCTTGTTGGACTGCATGATGCATTTTTAAATGAAGAGCATTAAAAAATATCCCTTTATCCTCACACATTCTGGAACATATATTCTCTCAATTAGAAAGAAAAAGGTAATTTTTTTTACTGAAAGCATTCTGAAAGCAGCATTGGGGCAGAAGCAGTGTTTGTGTCCCTGTTTCTTTCTTGTATGTATATTCTTCTATATTTATAAACATTACTGAGGTAGTCAATGCACCTTTAATTACGAAGGTTATTTTGTCGTGTAGCTTCTGTTGTCACTGCTTCATTTTATTTCAATGCTCATTATTGAGCAGTCCTGCCGCTTAATCGTGCAGCTGACTGTTTAATCGATGAAATTGGTTATGTGCTCTGGCTCTCCAAAATTGGCAAGCTGATAGAACAGGAAATAAGATTATAGAACATTTAAGTGGTGAATATGGTGACAGTGAAACTGTTTCAATGCTCAATCTTGCTCCAGATGACGGAAGCTGGCTTTTCTTAAAGAGGGCAGCATATATAAACTGAAAAAAAAATTGTATTAGTGGTCAAGTTTTCAAACAAACATCAGTGATGCAGTATGTGCAATACTCTGGTCCTAGTGAAACACTGTAAAAAACAGCTACCAAAATATTACAGCATTGACATAACAAAAGTCATAAGAATGTTGGCATAAAAGGCAAAGCAAAATCAATTTATTTGTTTTCTGTTGATGCTCACCAAGCAGAAGCAGCAGCACATTTGCAGGCTTTTAAATAGAAAATTGTTCTCAGTGCCCCAGCAGTACTTCTTCGTAACCACATTAGTACAATATGATGGAGCTTTTTGTGCACATCATATTCAGCACTGCTGACATTCTTCAGAATAAATAGCTGACGTGTAAAAAAAGCAACTCATAAATTAGTAAGTTCATAAATGTAACACATGTTTAGAAGCTTTGAAAACGTCTACTATATGCAGTGGTTGTGGTGCCAACAAAAGGATAACCTTGCCAAAACAAAACAGCATCAATTCATTAAAATATTTATTGGAGATTCTACAAAACAAAGTATGCCTTCGTTGTAAAAATTGTGAATAAAATTCACAAAACCCAGTAAGTATTTAGGCCCGATTATTTTTCGTAAACAGTATTTGGTGTAAGCTTCCTAAAGGTTCTGTTGGACAACTGGAAGAAAACAAGTTTTTTTGTGTAATTTATAAATAGTCTGACGGGCAGCACTCACTCCATGCAAGAAAATAGAGAACAGATATATGAAACTAATATTACATTTAGCTGATGATAGATCATCATCAGCCTGACTACGTCCACTGCAGGACAAAGGCCTCTCCCATGTTCCACCTGTTAAGTCAGTCCTGTGCTTGCTGTTGTCAATTTACACCCGCGAACTTCTTAATTTCATCTGCCCACCTAACCTTCTAACTCCCCCTAACGCGCTTGCCTTCTCTGGCAATCCAGTTAGTTACCCTTAATGACCGGCGGTCATCCTGTCAACGCGCTACATGCCCGGCCAATGTCCATTTCCTCTTCTTGATTTCAACTACAATATTCTTAACCCCCATTAGTTTTCTAATCCCCTCAGCTCTCTTGTTGTTTCTTAAGGTTACACCTACCATTTTTCTTCCTATTGTTTGCTACGTCATCCTCAATTTAAGCTGAACTCTCTTTGTAAGTCTCCGGGTTTCTGCTCCATATCTAAGTACCGGCAAGATACAGCTCTTATAAACCTTCCTCTTGAGGGATAGTGGCAATCTACGTGTCATAATTTGAGAATGCTTGCCAAATGTGCTACAACCCCCTCGTATTCTCTTAGATACTTCAGTTTCGTGGTACGGCTCCGCGGTTATTACTTGCCCTAGGTAGACATAGTCCTTTACCACTTGATTGATTGATTGATATGTGGGGTTTAACGTCCCAAAACCACCACATGATTATGAGAGACGCCGTAGTGGAGGGCTCCGGAAATTTCGACCACCTGGGGTTCTTTAACGTGCACCCAAATCTGAGCACACGGGCCTACAACATTTCCGCCTCCATCGGAAATGCAGCCGCCGCAGCCGGGATTTGAACCCGTGACCTGCGGGTCAGCAGCCGAGTACCTTAGCCACTAGACCACCACGGCAGGGCGTCTTTTACAACTTCAAGTGCACTATGACCTATCTAGAAGCGCTGCTCTCTTCCGAGGTTGTTGTACATTACTTTCGTTTTCTGGAGATTAATTTTAAGACCCACCTTTCTGCTCTCCTTGTCTAATTCCTTAATCATAAGTTGCAATTAGTCCCCTGAGTTACTCAGCAATGAAATGTCATCGGCGAAGCGCAGGTTACTCAGGTACTCTTCATTAACTCTGATGCCTAACTGTTCCCATTTTGGGCCTCTGAAAACCTCCTATAAGCACGCGGTAAATAGCATTGATGACATTGTATCCCCCTGCCTTACACCCTTCTTTATTGGTATTCTGTTGCTTTCTTTATGAAGCGCACTATGGTAGCAGTTGATTCCCTGTAAATTTCTTCCCGGATGTTTATATGTGCTTCATCGACGCCCTCATTCCACAGTGTCTGCATGACTGCTGATATTTCTACTGAATCAAACGCCTTCTCGTAATCATTGAAGGCTACGTATAGTGTTTGGCTGTATTCTGAGCATTTGTCTATTACCTGATTGGCAGTATGAATGTGATGGATTGTTGAGTAGCCTGTTTGAGATCCTGCTTGTTCATTTGGTTGATTGAATTCTAATGTTTTCTTAACTGTGTTAGCAATTAGCTTTGTAAATTGCTTGTATACTACGGAGAGCAAGCTGATTGGCCTGTAATTCTTCAAGTTCTTGTCATCTCTTTCCTTATGCATTGAGATGTCGTTAGCATTTTTCCAAGATTCTGGTACTCATCCAACCAGGAGACTCCTCGTAAACAGGGTGGCTAATTGTTCTAACACAATCTGTCCTCCACATTTCAGCATATCTGATGCTAAGTGATCCTCACCAGCAGCTTTGCCTTTTTGCATGCTCTTCAAGGCTTTTCTGACTTCTATCATTATTGGTGGGGTGTTATCTTGGTTACTGCTAGTTTTTATATTATTATAGTTGTGTTTGTCCCCGTTGCTGTACAGATCTCGGTAAAGCTCCTTCGCTATATCAACTATCCTATCCATATTGGTAGTTATTTTGCCTTCTTTGTTTCTTAGTGCACTAATACATCCAATTTTCCCATATCCCAAGTTTCCTCTTCACTGCTTGGACTCTTCCTCCAATTTTCAGCGTCAATTCTCTCCATATTATACATTCTTACATTGAATCTCTTACACTTATTAATCAACTTCGAAAGCTCTGCCTGTTCTTTTCGACTGTTGCACTTGAGAAGTTCATGCTTTGATGCTTCTTAATGAGATTCTTCGTTTTCTGGGAAAGCTTGCCAGTGTCTTATCTAACTACCGTGCCTCCAACTTCCACTGCACACTCCGTAATGATACCCGTCAGATTATCATTCATTGTATCTACGCTAAGTTTGGTTTCCTTAGTAAGGGCCGAGTACCTGTTCTGAAGCGACTCTAAATTCCTGAACTTTCCCTCTCAGTGCGAGGTCATTGATTGGCTTCTTGCGAATCAGTTTCTGTCGTTCCTTTTTCAAGTCTAGACGAATTCGAGAACAGACAATTCTATGGTCACTGCATCGTACCTGGCCAACTACTTCCACATCCTGCACGATGCCTGGGTCTGCACTCATTATAAAGTCTATTTCGTTCCTGTTTTTGCCATTAAGGCTCCTCCATGTCCACTTGAGGTTTCCTCGTTTTCGGTAGAATATATTCAAGATCCGTAAATTATTGCATTCTGCGAATTCTACTACAAGCTCTCCTCTGGAATTTCGAGTACCGATGCCATAATCTCCTACTGCCTGTTTTGAAGCCTGCTTCTTTGTTAACTTTGCTTTAAAGTCTCCCCTCGGTGTAGTATACTGTGTTTTTACCTTACTCATTGCCAATTACACGTCTTCAACTGAAGCGTCATCATGACTGGATGTAGGGGTGTTAGCCTGTGCCACCTTCATCTTGTATCTCTTATTGAGATTAATTACGATACCTACCACCCTTTCAATAATGCTATAGTATTTCTCTATTTTGCAAGCTATGTTTCTGTGAATTGGGAACCCCACTCCACGTTCTCGTCTGTCAGCCAAGCCCCGATAACCAAGAACGTGTACAATTTGTAGCACCGTATAGGCCTCAGCTGTCCTTCTAACCTCACTGCGCCCTATTATATCCCATTTAACACCCGCTAGCTCCTTGAATAGTACAGCTAGACTTGCCTCACCAGATAAGCTTCCAGCGTTAAACATTGCCAAGTTCAGGTTCCAAATGGCGGCCTGTCCGGATTCAGATATTCCTAGCACCCTATGCTGCGTTGCAGATCTGACTGCCTCCGTGGTCAGTTGCTTTGCAGCTGCTGGGGACTGAAGGCCGTAAGTTAATTGACGTATGCATGTGGGAGGTTGTGGCCTGATACTTCAATGATAGATCATTTACGACAGATTACATAATGAATATTTTTAATAAATAAATTACATTCAGAAGAGCATCACTCGCCAACATTGCGTACTCATTGACTAACCACAACTTTCAAACTGTGCCAACATCTGAAATGACAACTGTCTCAATATCGATAAATGAAATCCCGAAGTTGCTAGAGCTAAAATTTATACATAACATTTTTTAAGTAGAATTCCACTAAAGTAGACCCAACAATAGCGATGAACCTTATTGCGTCAAAGCATTACGTAAAAAAATACAATAGAGGCGCGGCTGAATTTAGATGGTAGATTACCCATGACTTTCTCGCATTTGGCACCAGCCTTCATATCTATTTTCCCTTATAAGTATGACCACACGCACAAGTTTATAATTTCGAATTAACTAATAAACCAGTGGCGTCAACCCTAAATTTCATGACACATTAAGGATGTTTCACATGCCGCGATTGCAGCGAAAAAAATTGTTCCGTTCGCTCCAAACGCTTTCTTTGCAACCGACACTGATGGCGGTATCGTTTCGCATGAACCGCGAACGGTCCGCCACTTTCGCTCTGCGACTGAAGCGGCGAGCAACATTTCTTGCCACTGTTCGTTGTGGCAGGCAATCGAATTTTTCAAATATAATGTTACAATCTGTGCGTCGTGATATTATTATGTTTCCATGAACGTAACCAAGAGCACTTATGTTTCGTCATTTAATAACACTTTCAATCTAACTGCACTTTAAAATGCGCAACAGATGCCATTACCAAAACAAACACGTCGACGCAATTTCGGCAACTTGGCCCGCGCGAGACTATTTCGACGGGTCCCGAACAGAACTCACTCTCGCCGCAGCGATCAGAGCAAAAATTTCCAACATGTTTGTAGCTCGCCGCATACCGTTGCGGTGGGAGTGAACTGACCTCTTTTTTTTTGCTACGAGGGTATTCGCCGACTGAAAATCGCTATTTTTTGTGTCATGTGAAAGGGCCTTTGGCGAGATGCACTCGTCCGCGCACGACGCGTCCACATGCACAACCAGCGGCTGGGCGCCTGTCCTTAGGAACCCTGTCGTTTCAGTTAACTTGAAGTTTTACCCGAAAAAAGTGCCGAAAACAGTGTATTTTTCATTTAAAACTACGCCGAATCGAATCGGTGCTCGAACACTGTACCGAAGAAGGTTTCGAATATATCCGGTTCTTACTTGTAACAAGATTCTGTAACTACGCAACGTGCAACCTCGCCGAGACGAGCTAGGACTAAAGCTAGGACTATGCAGCGCCCGCTACCTAACACATCCCCTATTTTCGCCGCCGTAAACCTCACATCCAATTCGCATATGCCACTGAGATAACAAGGGAATACAAGTACTGCTGATAGCTACTCACGACCTATTCAAACTTGAATAAACAGCTTGACACTGCACGGCTTGACGGCCATGACGTCCATCCAATGTGCGAACGAGGTGAAGACGGCACGCAGTCATACACGTAACACGCTGTGGATTGGAGAAGTGACCATGAACGGTGCATACGTTTATATTGGCCTGAAACTAAATGAATTGCAATATTTTGATGACTTTTGTACTATTACGTAAGTGCTTTACAGCCGTTCCAATTATTGGGCTTCTGAATATTGCCTATCTTTGGTGAGCCTTGGTAAACTATTTTTCTTAAGCGCAGTAGGGCTGGGCATGGACCAAACGGCATGCGCGCGGTAAAAAGTGTGCAATTTAAATGCCACACTGAGCACTTGCTGGTACACGTTGGTCCTTTGGACGAAAAGAAACAAAAAATAGGTATTCCGTAGAGAAGCCAGTGCGAACTGAATTAATGACCGGAACAAATGAGCGTCCATGGCTATTTGGTAGCTGTTCGTCTGACTTCACGCCGAAGTGACAAAAGAAACGGACACATCCGCTCTAACCACTTTACTTTTTTTACATCTTGAACGTGCTCGCATGCCATGAATTTCTGCTGAATAGTATATAATACACAAAACTAAGTAAGCTTGATGAACAGACAAATTCTGTGAGCGTTGGCCAGTAACCACGGTATGTATTAGGAAAGCCCTTGGCCTCCATGTTAAATATCACAGATATTTTCCAAAGCTTTTGCTTCGTTATAATTATTGAGAAGGGCATACAACTAAGAGAAAGGCGCACTTTAAAAAAAAGATTTGAGGCTTTCGCAACGATCTCGCCTATATTTGGCTTGTAGGCCATGCCTTTTTCTGTCAAGCTGTCCGGGCAGTGGCCAATGATAACGGAAGTCGATGGGAATCCAAGCTGTTTCTAATCATCGGTCATCGGCCACTGCTGGTAGGTTTACTAGTAGACGGCGCTGCGAGGCGAGAGGGGGGAGATAATTAAGGGACAGTTTTACGGGCGTACCACGCGGCGAGCGGCGCCAGGCTAGGGAGATAGTGAGGTCAACACGCGCGCACTACGAAGTAAGACGTGACCTACTTGGTGCCACCCTAACACTTGCAGCCAGGGAAGCGCGGTGTGGACGGAGGGACAGCGTTACACAGACTAGTAAAAAAACTGCTTCGCATCTAAAACCAATAATCGAGGCTTCTTCAATTCTACACTTTAAGCGGAAAAGGACTGAAGTAGGGTAGCCATTGGTCCTTTAGGGGACTAAATGGGCTGCCACAGATTTTGAACCGATTCCGGACTAACTGCGGGAGCAACTGCAAAGGTTCAACTGTTACTGCCTGGCATTTAGCATTTACTTCACTTGGTTAAAATGTTGGTCCTTATAAATAATCCAGTGGGACTAACAGATGACTCGGCTCTGCCGCGGTTGTCTAGTGGCTATGGTACTCGGCTGCTGACCCGCTGGTCGTGGGTTTGAATCCCGGCTGCGGCGGCTGCATTTCTGATGGAGGCGGAAATGTTGTAGCTATGTGTGCTCAAATTTGTGTGCACGTTAAAGAACCCCAGGTGGTCGAAATTTCCGGAGCCCTCTACTACGGCGTCTCTCAGAATCATATGGTGGCTTTGGGACGTTAAACCGCACATATATATCAAAATAGTTGAATCGTCTGGACGAATGGCAAAAAAATTGCGACGCTGCACTTGTGAGTATGTTTAATCTATTTTATACAGCACTGACGAACCCAGTATATTGGTCATGCAAAATATATATACGCACTATTATTTCAAAGTGAAACACCACAAACACTGACCGCCCGCGCTACACTACAGAGAACTAACTATTGGATATATATAGCACAGTATTCTGACCTCAAATGTAGTGCTAATGGGTGACTTTTATTCAGCTTAAAAAACAGTAAACGTTGACATTGTAATGTGAAACATCACATGGGCTGATTCATAGCCCCGAGCCGCACCGATATTTTTATTATGAATTCATTTAATATTCAACATCCCTATAGTCAAAGAATGCGAACTATCAGCTGGCATTTGATGATGTCGGCTGAACCAGAGTTCGCAGTGCTGGTGCACGAGTTCGCAAACACCTACATAGCAGCGGCGCTCATGCAGAAAAGCCGGCGAAGCAGCCAGGCGCCCCGCCGATGCCATACCGTATCGGCTTGCCGACGGCGTCGCTGGGCTTACTATCCGTACGGCTAAACGACCACCGGTGATCGCAACACGCGGCTCGTCTGGAATTTTCATCGTCATTATATTATAGTCGCAAATGAACAATAGATAGGTGTCCAATGTTCGCAGTGTCTCATGGAGTGATCTAGATACCTGTATACTTACAGTGATGAGACCGTTCGCAGGCACCGTTCTTTAATATAAGTGCTGGTAAGTCGCTCACTGTGTGCCACCGGCGACACGCTTAGTGGTATCCGCGATCGCCTTCACGCTTGATGTTTGACAACGATTGTCGCTTGAAGAAAATACATAGGTTAATCTGAGCTTTAATGCAGGAGATATTTTTTTCTTCGAAAGAAATTGTATGCCACGTTTCCTTTTTTTATATATCACTTTGAAGCTGTGGCCACTTACGGTGCGGGTACACGACCACTGACAAACTGTTTACTTTTATTAGCATTGTCAGCGTTCTTCGTAGTTCTAATTGAGCACATTCAAGTGAGTTATCCGCATTGCCCGTGTTTGCGAAAACTTTCACTTGGTTTCGGCCCGCCGTGCAGGCATGGTGGAAACACGAGGGCCCTTGTGCTGTGTGCATTGACTGCGCGCTATACTTGCCTCTCATAACATCTTCTATTTGTTTCATAATGCTATAACTTGTTTTCGTGATCGCATGACCGCGCCGAGCATTGCTGTGGAGCACCGACCGAAGGCGATCGCAACGCAGTTATCCTCCCCGTTGGTCCCTTCAATGCCGGGCGTTTGCGCATGACACGCACTGTCACGCATTTAGTCCCTGTTGGACGAACCTTTCGTCCGTTACCTTCACGACTGCAGTTAGTCCAATTTTGCCGAAATTCGGCTTAGAGTGTAGGGTTGTGCGCTTTATGTTGCAGTGTTGCTTTTCACGCTTCTTTTAGCAGCCGGGCGTTAGGAGCCTAGAAACATATTATTGTGAGCCTTACGTGATATTTGTTACGTAGCCTTTCTTACAATGCCAATATTCTGAGTGCGCAAACACGGTGAAAGGGCGAGTTATTTGTAGTGGGGCTCATTTTGTATTTGCAGCCTCAGCAGGACGGGTTGATGCTGCAAATAAAAGAAGTATAAAAGAAGTGACATATGGATGCCCATATGTCCCTTGTAGTAGCTCCATGTAGCTCCTAATATAAATTTCAATTTCGTTTACCTACAGAGCCTCTGTGCGGCCCATCGGGCTTTATAAGAAACGACGTTTTTGGGTAGGTCAAGGGGCTGAGAACACCTGAGCCATTTCTTCAGTCGTGGGCGATCTTTCTGGTTCACAAAAAAAGCGCAGACTTCGAACATGACATTTTTAAACAGAGAGGCGGCCGTGCCACCTGCTGTTAAACTTTGACAACATCGGACTTATTCTTATAGAGCGCTGCAAGATTTGTTCAATCTTTCAGTCTAGCCAACGTGCGGCATATTCACACGTAACTGTCACCTAAGATATTTTGTATAATGCGTAATGCAGTGGACATACTTGCTCTCTAAAAAAAGTGCACCGCCGAGTTTCCGCGGCATCAACGAACAGTGAACGAGCCACGCGTAGGCTCACACACGCGCATCGTACTCAAGCGCACGCACACGCGTTGGTGGCGATGAGCGCATCAATAATACGTGGTGATTGCGGAACAGATTTCCACGTTTGGTGGGCTTGTCACCATCTGCGCATGTGTACGTATGGTTCGGTCGTCATACGTGCGAAATCAGAAGGGATCATAAGAATTGGACCAACAAGCGTACGAAAGCACTGCAGTGTCGTATAATGCGGGTGTATCTTAAGTAAGAAGGGTGTGCAGGACTGTAGTTCTTTAACTTTTTCAGTGTGCTTAGAACAGTTGTAGCGGTGTTGAGCTTTTCCACCCATCATCCCCAAATTGTTGTCGAAAGTTTTAATAGCATTTGTAGGAGATTAACACCTGAAAATAAAGTTTGCTTATGATGGATGTTGCAGGAGAGGGCTTTGGATATTTTGGCTGTGATGGTTTATCAGCACAACACATAGCCGCTAAGCTATCATGTCTGATGTTTCGACTACTCATTTTCTGCCCCTATGTATCTTCTCCCATCAGGGACGTTTCAAGGATAATGGAGAAGGCCAAGGTGAGAGAGGAGCCTATGTACGAAGACATGGTTGATGTGGTGCTAGAGCCTACTACTAACAAGGGCGTTTCAATGATAATGGAGAAGGTCAAGGTGAAAGAGGAGCCCATGTACGAAGACATGGCCGATGAAGTGTTCGAGCCCGCTACCATCAGGGACGTTTCAAGCATAATGCAGAAACCAAAGGTCGAAAAGGAGCCCATTTATGAAGACATGGCCGATGGAGTGTTCGAGCCCGCTACCATCAGGGACGTTTCAAGCATAATGGAGAAACCAAAGGTGAAACAGGAGCCAATTTATGAAGACATGGCAGATGGAGTGTTCGAGCCCGCTACCATCAGGGACGTTTCAAGCATAATGGAGAAACCAAAGGTCAAACAGGAGCCCATTTATGAAGACGTAGCCGATGAAGTGCCTGAGGCCGCAGCCGGGCCTCGCCATCTGGCGATGCCCGACTCTGCGCCCATTGTGAACCCCAGGGCATTCAAAAATGCTACTTTTGGCTATCATGCTGTGGCCACCAAAAGACATGCCGCACCACTGGTGGCTGCGACCCAGCTACGCCATAAGGACGAAGATGTGCTGTTTTGCCTTAGCTTAGTTGCAACACTAAAACAGTTTTCGCCCGAGAAGCGCCACGTGGCCATGATGGCACTGCAGCGAACTGTTTCCGAAATGGAAGGCGTGTACAACAAGGCCCCTCAGGGGAACTGCGCGCCGTCGGGCATATAAAGACCCTTAGCCATACCAGGCATGCCATTTGAATAAAGCATCGGCCATTCTATTTCTTCTGTGGCATCAAATTCTGTGCTATACCGAAAAGAAGGAAGACGCCGAGGCAGCATGCAGTGGCCTCTCAGCCGGACGGAAAGTGTCTTTGCTAACTCAGGCCGAATAACTAAAGGATAACTAAAGGATAACTAAAGGACCTTAACGCTTTGCTTTTAGGAGTGGAACGTGATAGCGAAATCCTGTTCCTAGTGCGTACTTCACACACTTCGTACATTGAATTTGCTATATACCCACTACGTGGCCTTAAGTAAACAAGCGCAGTAGTGTTTGTGCTTTTTGTAATGGGGTACCAGCTTTCAACCAGAAAGCCGTTATGATAATCACATATTCTGACACGCGTTGCTATGGACGCTTGTAATACGCATTATTACTACAATATTTTATGTTTAATTTTGAAGCGTAGATACAGAACGCGTGTGTTTGTGAAGCATGAAGGCTACTATCACTGCATTACCAAGCAAAGAAAGTTATTTTCACAGTTTTCACAAGCAGAAGTGTGACCGTGCGGTAGAACATCCGCTTACCGCGAAAACGACCCGGGTTCGGTCCCCACTTGGACCCAAACAACACTAGTTCGGTCCCCACCCTGCTCCAAGTTTTTTATCATTCATTCATGTGCATCATTCTCCATTTTTCGGTGATGCATAGGATGATGATTTTTCGCTCACAACCAACGACGCGGACACTGACGCCGACACCGGAATTTCTACAAAACAAGCTGTTTAACGAATTGACGTTATGTGAGGTACGCCGAAGGAAGGTGATTGTGTTATATTTTGTCATTGACTGACAGCTCATGAAATGAGGCTAACTATATGTGTAAATGTTGCACGCACTGACATATGTTGAAATGCCGTTGTTTATATAACTAATTTGCACTTGCGCAACGATGCGAACAGGAACATGAGTATTAGCAACACCATAAGCGAAAAGCTGATATGAAGTGCTGTTACTCGCGACGATGGTCCCTTTACACGTAGATATACGTAAATCAACTCCAGCACAAGGAACCCAACTACAATTGACGTCAACCCGATGTGACGACTGCATCAAAAGATTGAATATGTCAGCTTTTTAAAATCAGATAGCCAGCATTGCAACCACAAGTGATTTTCACGAACATTAGGGTCTATTTCAAAAAGAGTTCTGGGGCCTGATTCACAAAACTCACTGATGAGCAAATTTTTCCTCAACAGAAATTTTGTCCCGTAAGTCGATTCACGAAGCGAAAAAAAAAGTCGTAAGAGACCATCGTTTTCACATTGGCTGCTGTGATAAAGCGCGCTGCTTCTGCTGTGGAACATGTAAGCAATGGTGAAGCAGTTGCTATATTTGCTTACGTTACCGAAAAGTGCTCCTAAGAGGATTCACGAAGCGAAATTGCGCGTAAAAACAGTGTGGCTAAAAATAAATCCTAAGAGTAGTCCGGGCCACTCTTAAAAACAATGTGGCTATTTAGAACCTGCCACTGCGGCGGTATACGTTGATGCCGTGGCTGGTTTTGAGTTAATTCACGTCCATATGTGGGGCTGCCTGATGACTGCTGGTGCGTTTTATTTATTTCAGTGCTTTGAGTTTCGTGCATTGTTTCCCTGGTACGCAGTGGATGGTATTGACAACCACCATCGACCAATAGGTTCGTAGTCGCAGTATTGAAGAATTCTATTGGGTATCAGTAGCGTAAAATTATGCGTGTAAAATTTGTGGTTGGATGAAAGCCATTGTGCTACGTGAATGGTCGGTGAATTCGAACGCGGAACGGCATATGATCCACCATACTTGTTATGTTATTGTGTTGCACCCTACCTCATCCAATTAAAAATACAACTCGAGATCCTTGCCTTATTGGTGGAAACTACCACGAAAGAAGTTAACAGGAGCACATTCCTTGCACGCTATTGGAAATAAAAATGAGTGAACCTTTTCATTTAGCGGCTCATGAAGCCCATTCTGTGGGTGTGCTCTAGTGTACTTTGATTGGCTCTAACTGTCTCATGGGCACGATCTCTAAAATACTGCTGTCGATACACTTTGGGATTATCTAGAACAGGCACATACTTAGTAAACCTGAACGTATTAAGGGTGTGCGTGATAACGCATGGAACAACAAACAAATCAAGCGTTCCCGTCTTCCCTGTTCTGAAACCGCTATGGGCCGTGATAACATGGAGAGCAGTCGGGATAAAATGAAGCTAGTAATTTTAAATGTCACTGGAAATTTGCAAACCCTCACGACTCTGGAGCAAACCTTGGCTGAATTCGTCCCTGTGACAATTACCAGCCATTTATCTTGGCACACGAATATCGTTCAAAGGGAGAGAGAGTCATTGACATGTATTTTGTGCCGCGCAGCGATCACTTGACCTAGGAATAATTGCGTTGCGAAGGCAAAACCCCCGTAGCATGCTCTGGTCGAAGGAGAAGACAAACGCGAGCAGACGACGGCTTGGTCGACATGCACAGCTTGTGATTGGTTGTGAAGGAATACTCTCAACATCAGCTCATGCCATGACTTTAACAAAATGCTTCTTTCATGAAGAACCACTGTTGCGTTCGCCATATCTTCCCCCTCACACATAAGAGCAAATTTTGTCTTATCATGAAAACACGCAAGTGTTTTTAAGAGCTCATTTCCGTCCTTACGTGCTGCGCAGTAGTCTAAAACAACATGGCGTCGTAAGCGTTGTAGGCACGGAGTAAGGAAAGGTAGGAGAGGCCCTGATGTCACTTGTTGCGAAGCCGCGATGAAGCCGGAAATCGGCCATATTCACTGGGCGAATTCCCCTCTCTTGTTTACATCCGAATGCAAAGCAGAAGGCACGACTCTCTTTCCGGCTCGGAAAGCATGTGAGCTACGCAGCGCGCGTGTCGTGACGATCCAAAACTAATAGAACGGGGCTCTACACTCTGGGCCAGCACGATGCCTTCAGCGAATTAATTTCGTCCGAGTATTAACAGCAAGTAACAGCTCACCGACAACGAAGCAAGTACTTGAGAACGTGCGCTGGATGCACTGACAGCGGCGAGTGTTTTCACGTTATTAATTCGATCAGCAACTGTACAGACAACACGATCGGTCGTGCGCCTTCTACGGTTGCTTTCCGTCACGCGGCCGACGCAGCGTCCGGCCACTGTGTCCGTGTTCTGCGTGAAACTCACCGGCGTCAGCATTCTGCAACCATGGTGACTTTGAGCACGGTGCAAGTGACACATGAACGCGGTTGCGGTTAGGTTGAGATTACATGTAATGCTGAGAGAGAGTATACGAAGCGGAGCAGAAAAGGTGTTTTAATACGCACATGCAAGTTGTCACTTTACACGCACGAAACGAAACTACGTATGTGCAGATGCTCCTCATTGCGTCTTCCTGGGCTCAAAAGCGTCATCCGTTCTCACAAGCAAGAACACTGCCCAACCGTCACTGTCCTGCAAGGCATTCGTCATCGTTCCGCTTCGTCATGGTGCCCAATGCAATTTTTCTGAACACTAATTGCTTCATACGCGTCATTCGCCGCACGACACATCGATATGCAATCGTTCTACGCACTGTTGAAACCCCGTGATGGACAAAAGGATTTGTAAACGTTGCTACGAGTACAGTAACTGCCAGCAGAACACTGCGTAAGCAATAACGTGGCGCAGAGCACGGACATTGTCAGTTACGGCTCAGCACGAGTCCTGGAGAGGCACACATGCCGCCGCCAACCGCGTCACCTCACTGCTAGACCAGCTCCACTGCGTAACACGTAACCATAGCAATACCGCCATTGTGCCTAGTATATATGGCCTCCATGATGCCATTTCCTCCACATTTTTCACGTAGCGCGCCGGCTGGGCACGCTACGTGAAAAATGCTCTACCTCTCCTACCTTTCCTTCGTTCGTGGGTGTAGGCGTGTTGCGGCCGATTTTAACAAACGCTTCTCGCATGAGTTACTTCAGTGTTCGTCCGAATGCGTTGTGATTACGGCTGCTTTTTCGGTGCATCTAAGCAGTGTGGAAGGCTGCGGCATGGTGTACGGTGAAGAGCAGCGAAGCCTGCGTCGGTGTGTTTATCAAGCGGGGATCGGCGCCGGTGTATTGGCGGCAACTAGCACTCGAGAAGCCTGCAATGTGTGTTTGTGTGCTGGTATCAGTTCGTTCGCTTCACTTTCCAGTCTCTCAGTTGGGTGCTGTGCGACATTTCTGATTGACAGCGTTTTGGCACGTTACTTGAGTGCCCCCAAGTACGTACGGAAACGTATGAACTACGCGCTGTGTTCGGTTCTCGCTTCGCCACTGGTTAGTCCGTACGCTTCTATTTCCTTGGGAGCGGTCTAGTGTTCGGGAGTGAAACGATCTCCGTTGTGAACAGCGGTACTGTGTTGACGTTTCCAAGACTTCTGAAGAAGCTGTGCTCGTGTGACCGAAAATTGGAAGACAGCGTTGATAACTGTTTGCCCTGCGAAGTTGCGGTGGTGGGGCATGGCGTTTTTTGTTTGTGAACTCGTCACTTCTCTTTTTGTGATTATTATAGTCCGAGCCCCGCCGCGGTGGCCTAGTGGCTAAGGTACTCGGCTGCTGACCCGCAGGTCGCGGGTTCGTATCCCGGCTGCGGCGGCTGCATTTCTGATGGAGGCGGAAATGTTGTAGGCCCGTGTGCTCAGATTTGCGTGCACGTTGAAGAACCCCAGGTGGTCTGAATTTCCGGAGCCCTCCACTACGGCGTCTCTCATAATCATATAGTGGTTTTGGGACGTTAAACCCCACATATCAATCAACCAATCAACCATAGTCCGAGCGCCGTGATGTGATGAACCGAAGCTGCGAGATGCTACATTCTGTTGTGGATCGTGTTGCTTGGGCAGTGTGCCTAGGCTGTTGTTCGGCAAGAACTTGAGAGTTCTATGTGCCAGCGAAAGCCCGGAAACGTCAAGCTTCCCTCTGGCCCCCAGAAAGAACAAAGACTAACCAGTGTCTTGCTTTGGATGAAGTTGTAAGCCAGTACCGGCTAACTACAGGTTTCCGAGTTCGTCTGGCCATAGCTTTGCAGGGCACTAGAGCCTTGACAACAGCCGGTCATGGCCAGTTCTTACACTATATCAATGCACGTGCGCGCCTGGCCAGCCTTTTATTGCTGTCATCGGCAGCTTCCAGTCTTCTGATGTTCTTTGCCTGTTGGCCCTAGAGCACACTTGGTTCCTGATGATAGTGACGGCTACTAAATGCTGCCATCGGTGGGTTGACCTTGCCGAACTAAATTTGTTGCTATTCACGCAGTACTATTACGTGTGCAAGTTTTTAAGCCCATCAGATGTAATTTTTCTCTATGTCAGGTTCAAGCATGAAAACTTTACTACTACTGCTATATAAATTCATATATTATGGAGAGGTGAGCAAATACATCAGCAGTTTTTTGTGATTTTATATAACTGAGCTCTTGTTTAATTATTAGGATGGGCCTGTCCATCTACCACGTTTGACAGTTGGAATGTTAATGTGAATTTATTTTCCAGGAGTCAAGTTGCACTTGAGGAATTCATGTTATTTTGAAAAATTAGTTCTATAGACAATTAGCGCTGCGGTAGCACTATACTTCATTAGGACATATATATTGTGGTACGTAAAGTTTACATGGGGCTTCAGTTTGTTTCAAATAGATTATAGTATACTTGATCACTATAACGAAGTGATCGCTTCGTCAAATAAGTGTTAGAAGTGAATACTTTTAATGATAAAGAGTGCTTAACAGCGCAAACGACCGAAGGGGATACAAGAGACGAGACTGAGCGCTGATCAGGGCTCTGTCTCGTCTCTTGTATCCCCTTCGTTCGTTTGCGCTGTTAAGCATTCTTTAACATGTTATGCTAACACGCCCAATTCTACTCTCTCTCATGCTTTTAACAATTGTTTTTAAATATATCGTTTTTGGCCTTTCACAGATTGTAGAGTTTAAGGTCCTGTGATTCATTCATTGCACGAACTGGCACATCAAGCCTCATCATGACTTGGAGAAGCTTTACAAAAATAGGAAGGACACGTGCTCCCTAAATGTGCAAATATATGTCACTGTTGGGACTGCTATCATTCAAAGGACCTGAAAGTGGCCTGGAAGCATGCATGGTAGCCTCAGCTGAAAAGACTGAGATCTGCTTGGAAGCTTCGAGGGCACAAAACTGCCTAATGGCTGGTTGCAAGGTTAACTTTTAATACATACGATTAAGCAAACACCACTTACTGTGCACAAATTGAAAACCCAAGCTTGGTTGCTTGCAGTGGATACCTGTATTATTCTCACACATAATGCTTATGGAACTTTATTAGAACTTAATTGCGAGATAACTGAGAATGTTGAAAGTTAAATCCTGCAGCTGGTGAAGGAAACTCCAATTATCTGAGGCTCAAAAGCTCATGCTTTTGAGCGAGCACAAATACTTTGATTCCCTATTAAGCTCTCGAGCTTGTGACTCACTCTGTGGATCAAGTGCTCTGGAAGGAAATAGCAAGTGGGTGAAAATCGCCTGGCTGCTCACAACTCGCAAGGAGAAAGACATATCGTACAATCCTCAGACGACTAGGACCAGTAACTGCATCTTTTACTTGATGTAGCTTTTTCTCTCTCAGTATTGTGGCATGTTGTGCTTCAGCCAAACGTATTCACTACAATTGCATAATAATATTTTTTTTCTACAAATTCTACCTGACCTAAGTATGCATTGTTCATCGCTAAAGGGGACGCTCAGTGTGCCTCAAAGCCATGGCTCCTCACCTTCCTGTGTGGGGCTAGCCTACTTCAGCAGCAGTACGATGCAGCCAGCACACATGCAAGCCAAGTCATGGAGCGCTCCTTTGGTGTTCTGAGCAGGACAAAACATATCCATCCGGCAAGACACTAATATCAATAATAATGATGAGTGTTAGTGGTATGTGTAGGAGCCAGTTGTGTTCGTTGCATATGATTATTCCCCCGATGAAGTGCACTTTTGAAAGGTTTTCTTCATTGGTAATACTAGATGTGAGCAACAAGCACACTCATAATCCACAAGTGCTTTGTGTCTTCTAAACTGCGCATTTGCTCATATACACTGTATGGTGAGCTGGCTATGTTAGCTAGCCTTACAGTTGTGAACATTATCTGTTGTCTTGTAACGCAGTCTAGCTTGTGTTCCCTAGTGAACCTATTTGTTGTCTACTTCTCGCACCTAGTGTAACGTCGAAATAGAAGAAAATTTATTGGCCTATTATGCCGGGCAGAAGTTTCATGCCTTCATCTATAACATGGAAGTTTTCCTCTTGTATCATTATAAAATATATTTTCAGTCTTCACTGTTTGTGTGTGTGTTGAGACTTTGTTTATTTTTGTTCTTTCTGCATACTTGTCATCTGCTTCTGAAAATACGATATTTGTAAATATGAGCAAATTTTTACAATCGTACACTTTTGCATGTTCCATAGTTGTAACAATGATCTGTATTTTTCCATGTTCCAGCAGTAACAAGAGAACCGTGCTCCATGGTCATGCACAGTGTATCAAGAACAGAGCACAGAAGACCAGCAAGTAGAAAGGGACTGCCAGTGATTGTTTTCCTGCCCAAAGTTCACGACAGCAGAAAGAGCACACTGTGATGTCAGGAGATTTTTGAGTTGTATACGTAGTAACATTCTGTGCAGCTGCAGTTTAACTTCTTAGCAGTGCATTATTCAGCAGTTCCTTTGCTTGCATTCCACAATTATTTAAATTTTGCATGCAAGATACCTTACTATGACACTAATTTAAACGATGCTCCAGTGTTAGTGGCCAAATAGTTTCCAGGTGAAGTTTTTAACACGCATGTTAATCAAAGTGCCCGCGTGTCTTTGTATTTAACAACCATAAATCACAGCATGCATGGTCGGCAATGGTAACTGTGTTTGCATTATTTGTAATACGAGAAGTAAAGCCATGGACGCGGTAGTCTTGTACTTAGTTGATATAATCCTTCAGTATACACTCATTTGTATAGCATCAATGATGTCATGTGTATAAGCTCTAGGAAGTGCTTCTATATGGATTATTTTATTTGGAAGGAAAAGAATAATCACTGCTCCTAGTATATCTAACACTAAGTTTTAGTACTTGTGTAATGTTATCCCACTGCCTGCCCGTCCTTCAACAGTCTACTTCTTTGTTTCTACTGTGTTAATGTAACTTTTTACTGTAGTCTTTGCTTAGATAGGTTTGTTATCATCTATGCAGCTTTCCTCATATTAGAAATAAAAGTATTTATTTTATTATATATGCAGCTATAGCACGCATTTATTTATTTTGTTCTAGGTGTCTGTACCATTGTTGAGCACTACAAGGGTACTGGTATATTCTTTTATTGAAGGTGTCATCTTAAATTATTTTGTTAGGAGAAGTAGCAATGTGTTTATAACCCTTAATACTATTCTCAGATGAGCTGTGAAAACTCCCCGAAAATTTATTTAGATTTTTTTTCACTGTGTGAATGTAAATGTTCTTATGTTCTTTTATTGTGGTTCCTGTTTCATGCAAATGACACATAATTACTTTGTAGTGGCAGAGTATTAGTTGTGGTATTACACATATGTGCTGAGCAACATTGCAGTGAAGGCCAGCAGCAAGACATACATGCAGTGCACTGAAGCATCACCTCGGATACTTATTGCACAGTCTCTGCCCACCAGCGAACTGTGTTATTTTTCAAGCAGACTAACAGACAGCTGTATGGGAACTGCCCTGATCTGCAAACTTTGAAGCCTTTTTGATGAGTGTTTTTGGGAAACGAAATGGGGTTCAGAGCTGTCAATATTGCCACGTTCCATTTCCCAAGTTTTGTTATCGTCCGAAAACACTACAGAATTTTCAGCGCAAACCACACCTGCATTTTTCGAGAAGCTTCCGGACAGTAGTAGATCATTTCGATAAGATCAAGCCTACCCTGCGAACTGTACAGACTATTCTGGAACCTACGCCACCGCCAGCGATAACGCTAGAACATTCGACGGCAAGAGTATAAATGCCGATGCGCTTCGCCGCTTGTCAGTAGTTGATGGACGGCCGACGCTTCGTTCACTGCTATCTGTGCAAGACTGCTACTGTAATAGAACTTTCCGTTTAACGCGTACAGGTTCACCCAAATAAACAGTTATATCCCAACATAAAGACTTCTGTCTTCGGCCACGTCACGACCCCGTGACATCTGGTGGAGGTGCTGCTTCGTTTATGTACCGGACGCCCCCGTCAAGCCATGAACCCAGCCCACGTCGCGGAGAAGACACCGACGCCAACCAGGAGCAGCAAACAAGCCGCCGACAGCAAGGGCTACCACCGGAGTACGGGCTTCTACAAGACAAGGCGCGGAAGACCAAGGCCGTGACCGCGACTGCAGCAACAATGACAACCGCAGCGTCCCAGCCCACGATGGTCATGCATCAACCCAGGGAACCACTAATTTTCCATGGGTCATCGTTCGAAGACCCGGAGTCCTGGCTAGAAACATACGACCGTGTGGCTGCCCTCAACCACTGGGACCATGACGAAAAGCTGCGTCGTGTGTTCTTCTATTTGGAAGACACCGCAAGGACCTGGCTCGAAAATCGGGAGTCCACGCTCCGAACGTGGGATGTTTTCTGCAGCGCATTCCTGCAAACGTTCACGAGCGTCGCTCGCAAAGAGAGGGCCGCTGCTTTATTAGAGACCCGGGTTCAGCTACCAAATGAAAATGTCGCCATTTTCACAGAAGAAATGACCCGACTATTCCGTCACGCTGACCCTGACATGCCTGAGGAAAAAAGTTCGTTTCCTCATGCGAGGGGTCAAACAGGAGCTCTTCGCGGGACTGATGAGAAACCCACCAAACACCGTCCAAGAATTTGTAGCCGAAGCGACCACTATCGAACGAACCCTGAACATGCGCACCAGACAATATAATCGTCGCCTGACTGCAGTCTGCGCTGCTGCTCAAGCCAGTAACTCCGGAGACCTGCGTGAAACGATCCGAGCGATCGTGCGGGAAGAGCTGCCCAAGCTGTGGTCTTCGGCGCAGCCTCAAGTGGATTCGATCGCCGACACTGTGCGAGAAGAAGTTCGGCAAACGCTTCAACTTCCCCAAGCACCGCTGCCCGAGCCGGAATCTATGAGCTACGCTGCTGCACTGCGCCGCAACGCTCCTCCCCATGCTCACCAAAACGCCGCCCCATCGCACATCCGTCGACAGACGCCACCGCCGCCACCACCCCCACCGACGTCATACCGTTCGCCAGCGCAATGCACCGAGGAAGACTGACGCCTGGCGCACCCCTGACCATCGCCCGCTCTGCTACCACTGCGGCGAGGCCGGACACACATACCGCCGTTGCCAGTACCGACAGATGGGACTGCGTGGCTTCGCCGTCAACGCACTGCGTCCACAGCCAGGAGAACGACCACGTGACATCGCCGACTACCTGACAGGAACTCGGCGGACACCACGAAGCCCTTCGTGTTCACCGTCGCCCAGCCGCCGCACGTCACCGCACCACCGACAGTACTCTGGCCCAACTCGGGGCCGGTCTCTTAGCCCGTATCCGGGAAACTAAGGGCAGCAACCGATGGAAGTGCGGTTGGTGTGCGACGAACTACCGAAGATCCTCCGACGACGACGACGCCGCGACGGAGCTCTCCGAACACAACGCCAACCAGGCAAAGCCCTGACGGTGAAACCTCACTTACCGAAGGTGACCTGACGACGCAACATGAAAGCAGCGGAACAAGCCGACGCAGCCGTGACCCGACGCCACCTCTAACTGTAATGCGAGATGGCGAACTAGCGACCTCGACGTTCTTATCAACGGCCACTGTGTCACCGCTCTCGTCGATACTGGAGCCGACTACTCCGTCATCAGTGGGTCGTTCGCTGCGAAGTTAAAGAAAGTTAGGACAGCTTGGGAAGGCCCTGAAATCCGCACAGCCGGATGTCATCTAGTAACGCCTGCAGGAATCTGCACAGCGAGAGTCACCATTAACGGCCGTATTTATCCTACAGACTTCATAGTCCTACAGCGTTGCTCGAGAGGTGTCATCCTTATCATGGACTTCTTATGCCTCCATGGTGCTGTCATCAACCTAAAGACAAAGTCGATAACGTTATCCACAGAAGAAGCACTACCGCCGCACACGCCGTCAGGAAACCATGCCTTGAATGTGCTGGAAGAACAAGTCACCATTCCGCCTCGCTCAAGCGTCATTATTTCAGTCGGCGCTCCTAAATCACCTGACTTGGAAGGCGTCGTTGAAGGCAGTCAGCATCTGTTGGTCACCCGAAATATTTGCGTCGCAAGAGGAATTGCAGAGCTGCGGGGAGGCAAAGCAACGGTTCTGCTCACGAATTTCAGCAATGAGTACAAACATGTGAACAAAGGAACAACAGTCGCATACATTGAAGAATTTGTCGAAGCCACCAGTGCTTTCGCGCTTGCCGATTCTGCGGAACCTGCTCAAAGGAACCGAGCCCCTCCCATAGCTTTCGATGTCAACCCCAGACTTCTGAACCATAAGCAAGAACAGCTCAAGGCCCTGCTCCTGCAATACGAAGATTGCTTTTCGTCGTCATCGAAAATTCGGCAGACCCCAATCACGAAACATCGCATCATAACCATAGAAATTGCCAGACCACTCCGTCAGAGCCCGTACAGGGTTTCGACTCGACAACGTGAGGCCATGAAGAGACAAGTTGATGAAATGCTGCGGGATGACATTATCCAGTCGTCCAAGAGTCCATGGGCATCCCCCGTGGTGTTAGTGAAGAAAAAGGATGGGACCCTACGTTTCTGCGTCGATTATCGCCGCCTGAAGAAAATCACAAAAAAGGACGTGTATCCTCTCCCACGAATAGACGACGCACTTGATCGGCTCCATAACGCCAAGCACTTTTCGTCAGCCCCGCCGCGGTGGTCTAGTGGCTAAGGTACTCGGCTGCTGACCCGCAGGGCGCGGGTTCGAATCCCGGCTGCGGCGGCTGCATTTCCGATGGAGGCGGAAATGTTGTAGGCCCGTGTACTCAGATTTGGGTGCACGTTAAGGAACCCCAGGTGGTCTAAATTTCCGGAGCCCTCCACTACGGCGTCTCTCATAATCATATAGTGGTTTTGGGACGTTAAACCCCACATATCAATCAAGCACTTTTCGTCAATGGACGTCAAGAATGGCTATTGGCAAATCGAATTCGACGAAAGAGACCGAGAGAAGAAAGCGTTTAAAACACCAACCGCCTCTTCGAGTTTAAGGTGATGCCCTTCGGTCTTTCCTCAGCGCCTGCTACTTTTCAACGCGTTATGAATACAGTACTGGCACGATTGAAGAGGCAGACTTACCTTGTGTACTTGGACGACGTCGTCGTGTTTTCCTCGAGTATCTACGAGCATCTTCAGCGCCTTGAAGCTGTACTTCAAGCCATCAAGACGTCCGGACTCACACTGAGGCCAGAAAAGTGCAAATTTGCGTACGAGGTGCTTTTGTTTCTGGGGCACGTTATTAGCAAGTCTGGAGTTCGTCCCGACCCATGGAAAACAGCCGCCATCGCCGACTTCCCGCCACCCACTGACAAAAAGGTGGTGCGCCGATTTCTGGGCCTGTGCGCCTGTTATAGGCGGTTCGTGAAAAACTTCGCCCGCATCGCCGATCCTCTCACTAACCTTACCAAGGCCGACGTGGAGTTCAAGTGGGAAACGCCACAGGAACATGCTTTCCAGGAGCTTAAACTTCGCCTCCAGACGCCTCCGTTACTTGCCCATTTCGACGAATTTGGCGAGACAGAAATACACACTGACGCAAGCAGCGTAGGTCTTGGCGCCGTTCTTGTGCAGAGGGCTGACGGACTTGAAAGGGTTATTAGTTACGCCAGCCGATCGCTATCCAAAGCAGAAGCCAATTATTCCACGACAGAAAAGGAGTGCCTCGCCATCATCTGGGCTACGTCGAAATTTCGCCCCTACTTGTAAGGCAGGCCCTTCAAAGTTGTGAGCGACCACCACGCCTTGTGTTGGCTAGGCACCTTGAAGGACCCTTCAAATCGCCTCGCGCAATGGAGCCTGAGACTTCAAGAATATGACATTACTCTCATTTACAAGTCCGGCAAGAAACACTCCGACGCGGACTATCTCTCTTGTGCGCCTGTCGACCAACCACCACCCGACGACCCGGATGACGACTACTTCTTGGGAACGATAACTCCCGACGACTTCGCTGAACGACAGCGGGCCGACCCGGAACTTAAGGCCCTAATAGAACACCTCGAAGGCAGGACCGCCGAAGTCCCGAAGGTATTCAAGCGCGCACTTGCGTCGTTCTTCCTGCGAAACGGTCTTCTACAAAAGAAAAACTTTTCACCGCTTCGAGCAAAGTACCTCCTTGTGGTGCCTTCAGCTTTGCGACCAGAGCTCCTGCAGACCCTGCACGATGATCCGACTGCAGGGCATCTCGGTGTTTCTCGCACGCTCACGAGGATACAAGAAAGGTATTACTGGCCACGTCTTACCAACGACGTTACTCGTTATGTGAGGACATGCCGGGACTGTCAGCGACGCAAGTCACCGCCGACAAGGCCAGCGGGACTTCTGCAGCCAATTGAACCACCTTGCCGACCTTTCCAGCAGATTGGTATGGACCTACTGGGGCCGTTCCCGACTTCGGCTTTCGGAAAGAAGTGGATAGTGGTAGCTACCGACTACCTCACCCGATACGCCGAGGCAAAAGCCCTTCCCAAAGGCAGTGCATCCGAGGTAGCTAAGTTCTTCATCGAAAATATCGTCCCACGTCACGGCGCCCCGGAGGTCTTTATCACCGACAGAGGAACGGCATTTACTGCCGACTTAACTCAAGCGATCTTGGCATACAGCCAGACAAACCACCGACGGACGACAGCGTACCACCCACAGACCAACGGCCTCACCGAGCGGCTTAACAAGACGATCGCCGACATGCTGGCAATGTACGTCGATGTCGAACACAAGACGTGGGACACCATTCTTCCGTACGTGACATTCGCATACAACACGGCGGTGCAGGAGACGACGCAGATATCTCCGTACAAATTGGTCTACGGAAGGAGCCCGGCAACGACGCTCGATACCATGTTACCCAACGTCACCGACGAAGAAAACCTCGATGTGAGTGAGTACCTTCAACGCACCGAAGAAGCCCGACAACTCGCGCGTCTCCGTATCAAGAATCAACAGACGACCGACAGCCGCCGTTACAATCTTCGACGACGCTTCGTGGAATACCAGCCCGGTGAACGTGTTTGGGTGTGGACGCCGATACGCCGACGTGGACTAAGTGAAAAGCTTCTGCGACGGTACTTCGGACCGTACAGGGTGGTTCGACGTCTCGGCCCACTTGATTACGAGGTTGTCCCTGACGGCATCACGAGCTCTCAACGACGCTGATCGCGACCTGAAGTGGTCCATGTCGCGCGCCTCAAGCCCTTTCATGCGCGTTAACAAACTGAACCAGTGTTTTTTTTTGTATTATTGTTGTATTGTAATTTATTCGTTTTACTTTTTTGCATTATTATTGTACTTTCATATTTAGTTAAACCATCGAGACGATGCCTTTTTCAGAGGGGGGCAATGCCACGTTCCATTTCCCAAGTTTTGTTATCGTCCGAAAACACTACACAATTCTCAGCGCACACCGCGCCGGCATTTTTCGAGAAAACTTCCGGACGGTAGTAGATCATTTCGATAAGATCAAGCCTACCCTGCGAACTGTACAGACTATTCTGAAACCTACGCCACCGCCAGCGATAACGCTAGAACATTCGACGGCAAGAGTATAAATTCCGACGCGCTTCGCCGCTTGTCAGTAGTTGATCGACGGCCGACGCTCCGTTCACTGCTATCGGTGCAAGACTGCTACTATAACCGAACTTTCCATTTACCGGGTACAGGTTCGCCCAAATAAACAGTTATATTCCAACATAAAGACTCCTGTCTTCGGCCACGTCACGACACCATGACAATATAAACACTGTTTGCACCGAGGAGCTTAGTAGCTTATAATTGTACTATGCATGTATTTTCTAGACTTTATTGCCGCTGTGCCTACTTTTCAGCCCAAGTATCCTTACATGCAATGTTACTGTATTGTGAATTATCCCAGCTATGTGAAAAAAAAAGTTATATTGCAGACATGTACCAAATTGGGATGCACATCCATGTTCTTTAACTTGACATTGTAAAGGGCTTTCTTCCTGTGTTCCTTCTAAAAACTGCTTGTCACTTGACAACAGCAGAAACTACGAATAAATCTTTTTCAAGATGGTTCGAGAAACACTGACTCCAGACATAACAGTGCTGGGTGATTTCACTCGTAAGTTACTTTCTGTGTATTCAAAACGAGTGTATTAGAAATATTGCTTCAGGGCCATTCATCTTAATATTTGTACCTCAGGGTGTGTGTGAGTGTGTGTGTGTGTGTGTGTGTGTGTGTGTGTGTGTGTGTGTGCATCGTTTAAATGACAATTCGTTTTTCATTGATGAGTAAGTTTGCTAATGATTTGGTTGAAGTTCTTTCTAATTGTTTTTCTTCTGAGGCATTGTACTTTTCAATTTGTCTTTTACTGCTTACACAAAATATGTGCATTAAAAGAGGTTGCTTCATTTGCAAACGTACCGTCATGAGCAAGAAAATGGTAAAAGAAGAGTGTGTGAGTGAGGATTTAAAAGAAGGCAGAGAGGTCGGCCTGAACTAGTTCGCTCTAACCTGCTACTCTACACAGGGGATAAAGGAAGGAGGAAGGAAAAAGGGATGAAGGATGATGAGGACAAGAAGAGATGGTGCGTGTGTACAGTAGCCACTTAGCATAGTACCTTACAGTCTAGTATCTAGTACAGTGCTTTCGATAATGTCTAAAACTGCCTTTGTAGCAGTTTTTGACAGTGTTTGGAAACCAACCAGAAAAGATTACAGCATAGCTCCTCTACCTGGCATATATTGTACATATTGCGTTGGTTGAATATATCGACTTCAACATATCAACTTCAATCAGAACAAGCTACCACCACCCATGGTTGTAGATGTGTGTGATATTTATGCATATTGTAATACCTTTTCGATATTACTATTACGGGCGCAAACTTGTCAAGCTGAATACACGGATTTTGTGAATGCACCTTTTATCTCTACTGGAACGGTTTTTAATTAAAGAATGAACTTGGATTAGACAATTTATATTAGTAACCAAAAGCAGAGTACCTCTCTATGACGTAAATCAAGCTGAATTTTTCTGTTCCGCCCTGGACAGTTGGGGCCCTCTCAGCAGAACTCGACTAGCTCCTCTAGTTCATTTTAGCCATTGAATGCAACCACTTTAGCGTTCAACATGGCCGGTAGTGAGGGAGAATACACAGACTAATCACTTTGTGTCTTCTCTATCTGTCCGTGCTCTTTTGCATTGCAGCATGTATTGACTCTCACCAAACTAGCTCGAAAACGTGTCCCGACAAAGGCAGTCAACTTGGCAGCAAGCAATTAGCTCGCTGCATGCCTAGATTTTCTTCAAAACATTGGGATGACTGATCGCTGGTTGAATATCCAAACACGTGGAAAGTAATGTACCAAGTAGGTTATTGGTATTTCGGCAATGGGCACTCATGCGATAACAAAGGATAGTTGGGGGAAAATATGGGCCCTAAATTTGGTAATTCATGATGGAGCACGGCACAGCGCTTTTGGGTCAAAAGGGGAGTGAAAGAAAAAAGCGCGAAAGCAACTTTCTCAAAAAATTAGTACCCGCCGCCATGCATAATATCGGGCAGGACAACCTTAAAAAAAGTGCTCGGTGACACGGCGAATCAAACCCAGTACCTCCTTAGTTGAATGCTGTAACCGCTCATCCACTGCCTCAGGGCTTGAGATGAGAGCTTGCCACTGCAGCGTTTACCCTGTTGCTAATATATCGTTAATGCTTCAAATGACGCAAAATGCAAATTTTCCGGAAAAACTTGGTCAAAAATAAAAAAAGTAATTATAATGCGTTCGCCCAAGGTTACTAGAAGGTAGAAATCACAAAATGTGACTGTAAAACTGTGCATTATTTATGTTGTATATAATTGCCATGATGTTGGGATAGCCGGCTCTAACTTACGCTACTTTGCCATGTTTAGCCAAACATATATAGGAATATAGAGGCGTATGACAACGCTAATCAACTATTCGGAATTCACTGTCACTAGTGTCGCTTTCACAAAATGAATACTAAGTTTTTTTCATTATTGTTATTTAAGGAAGATTTGGCTAATTAACTCACAGCTCTCCTAATTAGCAATGATTCTCACATCTGAAGACAGTCACGTTTCATCTCGCTTTCTGTGTGGCTGTCGCTTCCATAAAACGCGTACTCCACTTGTTTATGCTCTTTAAGCATTCGATGCTCCTTTGCGGAAACTTTCCCTGACGTCTGATGGGCCAAAAAATTGTCTTTAATATCTATCACTTCGATTTCAGGCTTTCGCCGACACAAAACGAGAGTCTCTCTTTCTCTCTTTTTTCGTCCTTTTCGCGCGTCTGGTAACGTCTTTTGACTTCAAGACTCGTATACACCTCCCTTGCTTTGTTTGCTCACTCAAACACCGCTGGACGAAATAACTGCACCATGTTTTGCGAAAAGCATTAGCACTAAAACACCTCCCGACGAGACTCCCTCGTTTTACGCAGACACATACCTGAGCGTAAACGTATCCACGTTCTCACATTCCGGCTTTATCAAAATGCTGCGGTGCATGGAACCTGTGAAATCACGCTCACATTTTCATTTGATTACTGCTCTTCTATATTTATGCAGAATTCGTCCGCAGTCACAAAAGCCGATCCTGTGTCTTGTAATAAGTTTATTATAAGAAAGGCAGCCTTTTACATGTAGCTACAAAACACCCTTACGTTCACCACTATACCGTGCTCGATTACACCGGATTAGTTGAGTAGTAGCTTCATTAAAATGTAAGGTAACTTGTCGCGTTAAACCGTGTAAGACATTTGGGGCACCATTTCAAACATTAGATGCATCAATTTTGGCGTGGTTTAAACTATGTGGTGAACCTGGAGTGTTTTTCATTTGTACTTAGCGAGATAGTGCATGAATTGCTACTTACGGCCATCGAACAATTTCTTCTTTAGCTATGCTCACTGATGAAACGCGAGTGTTTGGCTTTGCAAAGCACACCCAGACGTCTATTACAACGCGGCATCACGTAAACGCTGTATCAGACGCCTGCGGAACCGAAACTGAGATGCCGCAGCTCATTGGCTATCATCGTATACTCTCGATGCTAGATGCTTTGCGTGCTACCTTGCTATTATCGGCACACACTTCTTTCTTTCCTTGTCGTTTTATCGGTTATCGTGTGTCCTCCTCGCCCTCTTAAGTGCCGAATAAGTTAAATTCATGCCCGTGCTATCTAATCCTTCGAGATAAGAGAATTTTGGCTAATAAAATGCGTAGTCAAGAGGAAGTTTCGTGAATGCGGCTCCTGATGTCTGGCGCGGCTCTGTCGCAGAATGCTTGATTGCGACGCAGAATGCTTGGACTCAATTCCTGCTGGGACCCTGACATTAATCATTTGCATTCGTTCGGTCAACACAGCCGATGTCAGGTTTTTCGTAACGCCCCCGCATTGAAATTGCCCAACTGTCTTCTCGTCGTTCCTGGGTGGAAGCTAAGTTTCAATCACCTGTGGCACATACCCGCCCGTGGGTATGTTCCACTATCTGGCAGGAAGTGTTTGACAATGTACGCAACTGGATTGTGACATTATTCTTGTGTTAACCAGCGCTTCAAATTTGTCATACCCCTTTACCCTCCCATACTAATATTGGTTCACCAAAAGTAGAGGGTAATCACTACAGCACCCGGACGTGAGCGGCCAGATAGATAGATAGATACGCAAATAGACGCCGAAATTGCTTACAGTACGCAAACAAATGCTTCACTGTAAAAATTAAAAAAAAACAGATACGATAGTTGGACCAATAGTGTCTTACTTGCTCAAGCTGATTAACTATTTGTTAAATTAGACTATCTCACTTTAAAATAATGAACCGGTCATTGAAGCAAATAATGAATTTCATGAATTATAGAAGCTGTCATGTAAAATTGAGCTCGACCTTCGAAAGCAGCACCTACAATTCTTTCTAGCTCACTAATCTCGATAGATATTTTTTCAGCGTTTCGATTCTACGAGGAAACGCATCCGAAAGTGTGCGACCTGAGCTTGCGAACTCGCTCAAGTGCGGAAATTCCACTGTCCTCTCGGGAGAGTCCATCGCAAGCAAAAAAAAAACGTGGTCTAAAACCCTAGGTCTTTGCGTGGCAGTCAGGTGTTCCATACTGAACAAAAAATGAAAAAAAGAAGGATCCTTAGGTTTCGTCTTCAAGAGTTGAACGTTGCAGTGATATCCTGTAGTACATGTGTGCTTCAACCACTTGGCACTAACTTTTTTATTGTATGACGTTACTCGATAACATTGAATTGGGGAATAAGACAACGTGATTTGAAGGTGGTTTTGCATATTACTGCACTATGTATAGTGGGTAGCATATCTTAAATCACAATTGATCACGCGCGTTAAATAATTTGTAACTTGCTATGCACTCGCTATGTGGTCTTGAGGAAATACGCGCAGTAACTTGTGGACCTTTTGTAATGGGTCACCGGCTTCAAAGCACGAAGTCATTGTGATAATCACATGCTCTGCCACGCGATAAAAATGTACGCTTGTACACACCATATTACTGAGATATTATATGTTGTATTGCGAAGCCTTTACATGGGACGCATTTTTTTTTGTAAAGCATGAGGTTATCATCACTGTATATGCTTTCCCGTATTGGTATTGTTATGGTCACAGGAGGAAGTTGCTGATGATGGCAATCCCACCGCTGCCACCAGTTGTTAAGAATGCAGGCCTACCTGGTCTCTTGTGGTAGCGTGGTGTAACCGGGTGGAGGAAATGAACGCTGACAAGAAGAGGATACGAAAACAAACAGGTTTATGCCACTATTTACACATACTTACAGCAAAGAAAGGTTAGGGGTTTCCCAAACCACGAGCGTGGTGGTTGAACCGTTACATGGTTCAGAGCGACGTCCAGCACTCTGCGGCGTCGTT
Organism: Rhipicephalus annulatus; assembly: GCA_013436015.1. Lineage (NCBI taxonomy): Eukaryota > Metazoa > Arthropoda > Arachnida > Ixodida > Ixodidae > Rhipicephalus > Rhipicephalus annulatus. Next base: position 142,634 of record WOVY01004703.1, read on the forward strand.
TTACGCCCTGTCGGGCTCCTCCTCTCCGAGTGGATTACCAATCACACACACACAACAGGTAAGGGGGGACGAGCATGCCCGGTCCACGTGAACGTCCAACATTGAGTCGTGATCACTGCAGAGTGGCGCCAGCGGGGCTCTTCCCCATCGTGTGTGTGCCGCTAGTCGAGATGTCCCAAGATCCTGACAACGTACATTTCACCACCGTCAAAACGGTGACAGCACACCGCCGGCAGCGGCAAGCAAAACGCCATCTAAGCCTTTTTCCGACAATTTTATTGGTAAGATTTGAAAATGGTAAGCATTAAAAACTGTTTCTTTTTAAATTTTGGGCATTACGAAGCATTAATAGTGTGAAAGCGTAGAAGATTGGAAAATTACGCACTTAAGATGGCAGTGTGAACCAGAAAACACACAGTCACGCCACGGGAAAGGCACGCGCGTATGTTGATATCAATTACAGAACGTTTGCCTCACGGAGGAAGGAAAGGTAGGAGACGGCATGCCCAGCCGGCGCACGGCGTAAAAAGTGTGGAGAAAATCACATAATGGCGGCCATATTTACTGGACACAATGGTGGCATTGTTATGGTTACGTGTTGCGCATTGGAGCTGGTCTAGAAGTGAGCGGCCGCAGCTGGCGGTGGCATGTGTGCCTCCCCAGGTCTCGTGCTGAGCTGTGGCGGACAATATTCGTGCTCTGCACCACGTCATTGTTTACGCAGTGTTCTCCTGGGAGTTACTGTACTCTTAGCAACGTTTTCAAATACTTTTGTCCATCACTAAGTTTCAATAGTACGTAGAACGAGTGCATATCCATATGTCGTGTGACGGATGACGCGGATGAAGCAATTAGTGTTCAGTGAAATTGCATTGGGCATCATGATGAAGCGGAACGACGACGAACGCCTTGCAGGTCAGTGACGGTTGGGCAGTGCTCCTGCTTGTGACAACGGACGACGCTGTTGAGCCCAGCAAGACGCAATGAGGACCATGTGCACATACGTAGTTTCATGTTGTGTGTGTACAGTAACAACTTGCATGTGCGTATTGCAACACCTTTTCTCTTCCGCTTCGTATACTCTCCCCCAGAATTGCATGTAATCTCAACGTAACAGCAACCGCGTTCAAGTGTCACTTGCACCATGCTCAAAGTCACTACGGTCGCAGAATGCTAACGCTGGTGAGTTTCACGCGGAACATGGACACAGTGACCGGACGCTGCGTCGGCTGCGTGGCGGAATGCAACCGTAGAAGGCGCACGACAGATCGTGTTGTTTTTACAGTTGCTGAATTAATGACGTGAAAACACTTGCCGCTGTCAGTGCATCGAGCGCGCGTTCTCTTGTACTTGCTTCGTTGTTGGTGAGCTGTTACTCACTGTTAATACTGGGACGAAATGATTTCGCTGAAGGTGTCGCGCTGACCCAGACTGTTGAGCCCCCTTCCATTAGTTTCGGATCGTCACGACAGTTCACGCAGCTGCGCAGCTCACGTGATTTCGGAGCCGGAGAGAGAGTCGTGCCTTCTGCTTTGCATTCGGACGTAAACAAGAGAGGGGAACTCGCCCAGTGAATATGGCCAACTTCCGGCTTCATCGCGGCTTCCGAAGCCGCGATGACGTCACTCGTTGTGACAACGAGTGACGTCAGGGCCTCTCTTACCTTTCCTTCCTCCGTGGTTCGCCTAATACTGTCAACAAGTTGTGAGACAACTTCAGCTACCGAAGTGCAGGAACGTAAGCGGTATGCCTTTACTTACACCAGTGAAGGTTTCGTGGAGGGCGATGGATATATCAGCCAGTGCTGGACAGTTTCTGTGCTCTAGGCATCTGCGTTAGGCCTATGCGTAGTACGTGCCTTGTTTGCACATGAACGCTGCATGATGCATGCATATCTGCTGTACATGCTACAAAGTTACTTCAGTGACCTTTATTTTATGTTAACATCGATTGACTCACAATAAAACAATTTATTGCGGCAAGTTTGTGTGATCAGCGTTGTCGCTTCGCTCGGCCTGTATGCGGCATCACTCACTTACTAAAGTAAGTATGCAGTATACTTGTGAACTTCTATTAAGTAGTTTACTGCAATCTCTTATATGAAAACGAGAGAAATTTAGAAAGGGAGCTGCTGGAGCGAGCGAGTGACATCCATGGCGCAGAAGCACATGACGATGGTGTCGTCTCCTATGCTGAATGCCAGTCGCCATATCAACCCGCCCTTGTGTTTTTGAAAACTTTTTTTTTCATGTTATGCGCTGCTATATCATATACAAACAATATTTGTGTTACCTTAGTGCGCGAAAAAATTTGAAATACAAAAGCGAGACACTTGGACACAACGTACAACACATAGAAAAAATCCGGAATAACTAGTAATATACTTGTGAAGGGTAGACTGCAAGGCGAGTTGGTAATTCACCTTAAATGAGTGTGGGAAAAATTTTGAAGAACAAAAGAAAAACACCTGGATACAGCACACAGTCCTTTTTACCCTATACTTCAAGTTTACATTTGTACTTCAAATTCGTTCACGCACTCCGTTATTATGATTTACCAACTCACCCACCAGTCCGTGCTTCTCAATATTCGAAGTTGTTATCGATTCTAGTAGCTATTTATCAACTGTTATTTGAGATTAAAAGATAACAAAAGCTTTTTCAAATACAGGTAAAACAGTAATTTTCCGCTCTTTTTACAACTGCTGCCAGAATCCAGACAGCACTACTATGGCGTCCAATTTTCTTCCCCATTGGCTCTATCGGCATGTCACTTCCTTGGTATTCTGTTAGCAAAGCGTAGGAAACACCCGTCTTTTCGTGCACAGTGTTGCATTGTCAGTGCAGGGTAATAAACGCTGCGCTCATTAGAACTACTTCTGTATGGCTTTTTTAGTATAAAGAGACCTATTGCAGCGTACTGAAGTGTTGATGTTCTGCCTCAGATGTGCGCAACATTTGCTTTTTAATTGATAATACTTACAAGAATAAACGCAGAAACTAGAGCAATATTGGTGGCCACTGAAAAAATGATAATTATGCTATTTTATGTTTTTTTTCTACTCAGGACAGTCTTGGTTTTCCTATGAATTGTGTCAAGGATATAGCAGTTTTATAACGTGAGATTGTTATAGTCTGAGTACTGTAGAGAATTGAACTCAGTAGTCTCAAGAGTTAAGCACGTGTATATAATGAGCTCCCTGAGTGATTACTGCCCTGTGAAACAGATAAATTTTTTATTGTAGTGCACAGAAACACGTGTCAAGATTACGCTCATTGCGTGTTTTTGCCGAGAAATGTCTCTATGTGAAGTAACCAGGAAAATTATAGAAGAACACAGTGAATGTAGGACTGAACTTATGGTGAGGTGGCACGGTTTCAACACGCTGGAAACGCTGTTATAAAATGAGACAAGAAGACTATTCTGGTGTTTCAGTCTTTTCGTCATGCCCTTTACGTGAGAGCGAAAAAGTGACAAATAGATTTGACCGAATGGGGAGCTGACCAAAAGAACAAAGGAAAGGCGTAGCTATCAGCCAGTGATAGAGCGCCCGCTTATATATAATGAAAATTTTGCAACAGTGATTGCAAATGCCGAAAATCAAAAATATACCACCAACTATCAAGCTGCAAGTACAATAAAGATGCTACAGACTTGCAGTTGACCCGAATGATCACATGTATGCATTCAATGCGTGTGCAAAGTGAATTTGACATGTAAATCTGTCTCAGTGATTGATTGATATGTGGGGTTTAACGTCCCAAAACCACTATATGATTATGAGAGACGCCGTAGTGGAGGGCTCCGGCTGTCTCAGTGGCAACAGGTGCATTTAGGCACTTTATATGCAAATTCACACAACGAGCTGAAAAATACCCTAAAAGATAGTTAATGGTGATTTTTACTTACAACTAAATTCAGAACTTCACCTCAGAGCGCACAATTTTAAAGCTTTATTTAGAGTCAATTAGCCTGAATAATGTCATTAAATATAAACTAGGGATTTTTCTTGCAATATAGGGTTTTTCTAGAGTCAATCTAGAGATAAGACGTCTCCCAAGAGACGTTTTTATTTTTGGATGGACCCATCCACCCGAAACTAGTAATTTGATGCCAAGCCAATCTTGTCTTGTCATCACTGGTTTCGGTGGACATACAAGTCGACTGACAGGCAGACACACAGACGCAAATTTTTGCGTCGAAGTATCACAAGAAAGACTATCATTTTCAAAAACTTGGCAAATCCTACTTAGCTTGGGAATTTAGGTTATGCAAAGGTTGCGGATGGAAGGCGACTCTATTGTATTTTTTAATCAGTGAAACATTATGAAGTGAATCTGACGTAATGGGAAAGTGCACGCACAGACAAACGTTCCACAGCCAAATATGTTTTATGTAACCAATTTTTTGCAGTTGCGCAACGATACCAACAGCAACATAGATATTAGCGATGCCAGAAGCGGTAAGGTGATGTGAAGCGCTGGTGCGAGCAAGGATGATATCTATATAGACACGGCTACATAGATCAACTGCAGCGAATGGCGCCTAAATCTCATTTACGTTAACATGACTCGCCGGCTCTATCTTTGAAGTACATATGTAAAGCTTATAAAATTGGATAGCCAGCACAGCAACAATCATTCAACTTTAACGAACATTTGGCTCCACTTGAAAAGTAGTGGTGAGACCAGGTGTGGCTGCATGGTTGAATACTTGTTTGGCTGCGGTTTCATTACTGCTGGGACGCTGGCATTTATTCTTTCCATGCGCTGGGTCAACGATCGATATGAGCTATTTCTTAATGCTCAGTAGTTAAAATTACTTAAGTCTGTTTTCGTCGTTCCTTAGTATAGATATAAACTGTCTATCACCTGTGGCACATACTCGCATATCGGTGGCACATACCCGCACGCAGTTATGTGCCACACGCGTGTGGCGAAAACGCTTTGACGACGAACGTGATAGGATGGTGACATTTTTCCTGTCGCGACCAGCTATTCATATTCGTCAAACAATCTTACCCTATCATACTAATTTTGGTTTATCTCAAGTTAAACGGATGGTCACGAGAGCACGTAGATAGATAGATAGATAGATAGATAGATAGATAGATAGATAGATAGATAGATAGATAGATAGATAGATAGATAGATAGATAGATAGATAGATAGATAGATAGATAGATAGATAGATAGATAGATAGATAGATAGATAGATAGATAGATAGATAGATAGATAGATAGATAGATAGATAGATAGATAGATAGATAGATAGATAGATAGATAGATAGATAGATAGATAGATAGATACGCTCAAAGTTCTTGAAGTAGCTTATGAATACTTCACATTTAAAACGTAATTTTTTTCTTGTAGAAGCGTAGACTAGCACTAGGCGTCCCATCCTATGAATCACGCAACTAGCTGCGCGGCTCGTGCCCTTATGAAGTGATCAGGCATATTTCATAATCAGCAAGAGCAGCTACAACATTTAACACAGCGAGCAGCAGCGCTTCGTGCCTCCAAACCACGATACGATTATGACAGACGTCGTAGTAGAGGGCTCTGAACATTTCGACCACATCGTGTTCTTTTACGTGCGCCTAAATATGTTGTGCACTGGTCCCTACCCCTTCACCTACATTAAAATGCCACCACCACGGCCGAGATTTGACCCTGCTATCTACAGGTCAGCAGCTGAGCACCGTAACCAGTAGACCGTGGCGGGCACAGGGGAGCGTTGTGTATTGCGTTGTGCATAGCGGGCACAGGTGAGGGGGAGGGGCGGAGGGGCAACATTCAGAGGGCATTTTTATAGTCAAATAACCTGATCTCTCATGACGAAAGCGAAATGCGCCTGTCGACTTCTCGCGTCACTGCATGTCCACGACTATGCCGCCTTTGTGTTGACAACATTTCCGAGAACAGCGCGGACTATGGTGTACGTGTCGTTTGTCGGGGTTTTTACCGTAACCAACGTGCCCCGCCCGCACGAGAGGAGCGTTTGCGCTGCGGATGTGTGTCACCCGCTTATGCGGCCAATGTAAGCGGGTCACAACAGCGGTAGTTGGCGCAATGACCGGAAAAACTTGGCATCGATCCGCTGTCCTCATCCGCTCTCAACCCTCTTTTCCGTGTTTTCAAACACCTCTTCTACCGGGTTTTAGAGTTTATAACGCCTGTTTAACTATTGCCGGCTACCACTTATTATCTGCGTTAAGATCGTTGTTTCTAGTTCCGGCGTGCGGAGCAGCAATTATTACAGCCACGTTTGTTCACTCTATAATTTCACTACATTCCAAATAGGGTGTCAATTAGGTGTGGCTAACCGACAGTAAGCGGAAATGGGTACCGTGCTGCGTGCGTTCTACTACACATTCGTGATCCCACTAATGGTAGTTCTAAGTGCGAGAACGTAACGAGTTGGGCTAGTGGCGCTTGTGTCATCGTTTTCTTCTCTCGTCTTCTATTTGTTTGCGTTGGCCGCCATAACCCTGTTTGGTTTCGCAGCATTTTGCAACAAAGATGATTGTAAGTACGAATATGAAACACGCCAGAGGAGGGAAAGGAAGTGTAACTTATGTCACTATAACCCTGAATCTCTTTCCATCAGTCAAAGCAATCTTTTCACACTGGTACGGCCTTTCAAGATAGACGGAAAACTGATGACTTCACTTATAGGTGACGTTCAAACCATGTTATTTGCGCTCTACTTGCTTGTCTTTTTTTTTCATTCCGTAGGCATAATTTGAGTTCATATTCCAAAAATAGATAAGCTGTGTTTGCGAAAGGCGTAGGCAGGCATAATAAAGCTTCTAGATTTACAGATAACGATTAAAGGTTAAAACTACCATCTAACAATAACAGCCTATTGCGGTGACGATTTCATTCAGTGCAGCCGCTTTCTGCCACAGTTCCTCTGTCTGACGTTCCTCTGTCTGGCATCCATCTTTTTTTAGCGTTGGGAATAGTAAGCCAGCTAACCTTCATGCTTTTCTATTGGGGCTCTTCGAACACTTTTGAAGCACCTGTATATTATTTGCGTGTTGCTAAGAGGGACGGCTGGGGATACCTTCAGTACAGGGCAGAGACATCAATAGATTTATTACTGCAATTCCTAATTGAAATCACCACGTTGCTGTCAACCGCATCAATGCGTAGTAGCGTTCGCCAGGACTATTTGTGGACAAATTGACGGCATCAAGCACTGGCCTGTGATTGGGCAAGTATATCGTTATAGTGCCATGTGTAATGTTGCACAAAGTAAAAGAGTATTATTGGCTTTCTTTCGTTTTTGGTTCAATACCGCTTGTATCAAAGTGATCTCTACAACTACAAAGCATGGTCGTAGAGTGGATTTATTCAGATGCAGTGCTCACGACCTAGTTGTGCATTCAAGAACTCACTAAAATGTCCGCGAGAAAGTTTTGAGCGGGGCACTGGTAGAGGCTTTGTTGGGGCCCGAGCCACCGATGGCATGCATTATCTGTTCGGTGTCTCGTGGTTGCGCGATAGAAAAAAATCAATAGCAAAGCACAGAATCTATACAAGAACAAGCATGCCGATTTGGCGGATTAATTTTACCTAAGAGGAACAATAAATGTTTAAAGCTGGAAACAGTATTGGGGTGCTGATCCCGCTTCTACCTGAGTTGAGAGGTCTCCTAATTTCTGGAACCATCTGATCATCGCTGTCTCCTTGGCCCTGGCGACGAGATGTCGTTGTTAGACCAGGTACTTTGAAAGGAGCTTGACTTCAACGTATCCAGAAGCTATTCGCTTTCTTTAGTGGACTTACAAGATGTTACGAAAGTGATGAGTCTGCATCTATACAGCATAGGGACGCGAGGATCCGGCGGGCCGAGGTGTCAGGTACGCCACAAATTTAACACATATATTCGTGTAATGTCAGGTTTAGTCTGTGCGTTAGTATACCATGGGTGTAAGTGTTCTTTTGTAGCTGTTTAAATATGTTGGTTTCCTCTTTGTTGAGCTTTGAATGTGGTGACGGCCACTCTCAACCTCCCAGCTTTTGAAGTTGTGGTATAGCAGAGTAGGTGATGGGTACGGCCTCGAGCATCCGCGGACGCAGTGCAGTCCTGGAGTCTGGAACGTTAAAGGGGAAAGCCCGCGAGGCGTTATCGTGGGCCTGAAAACAAGAACACTCCTCGCTGAATCGTGTTTGGGAGTGGTCTCAGTCATGAGCGTAATTTTATTGTATTTATGCTGCAGCCTTCTCTGCGGCGTCGTTTTTTGGCTGGCATCGGCATGGCATTTTTCATCTTTCCAACGTTTTTCAGCATCTTCAAGGGCACCACACAATGTGCACCCTACGACAACAAGAACGCTCCATTTAGCAATAAATTTTCATATTCGTTAAAAACTATTAGGTCTCAGATTTAAAGAATAGCCATTGTAAGATTTACCAGCACAAACATACGAAACATTTAAGGAAGAACACACAAACACAGCACTGATTTTTAAGTGTTTCATTATTTTGTGGTAGAAAATCTATATCCTAATCATAAACCAACTCGCCCTGCAACCGTTTCTGCTTTTGACAGTCCATCCGACCAAACTGTCAGCAGAGGGACTTCATATTCCTGTTCCGACGTGGCTCGCTACGTGCTACAGCACGTTCCAAGAGGCCTTATTAAGTTCTTTTTTTCATCCATCCATCCATGAGGCGTATGACTCCTTATGTTTGCAATTTTACATCACAGCCTGTGCTCTAGCCGGCTTTATTTCCCTGAACTAGGACGAGTCCAGAAAGCCCATTTCTAAGTAAAATTGATGTTCAATGGTGCACAAAAATGGCATGGCCAAGCACAACGCTCTTTGTTATCATCGCAACATCTCAATCAGTAGACAAGATAAAACAGGCAAATGAAACGAGAAAGCTTTCATTGCCTAGGCTACTTAGACACTTTCAGCTTCTTCCTTTTGGAAGCAATGGGCAACTACAAGAGTCAACATAATTGTGAATATGTGACCCCGCAAAAACTCAGTTCTCTATGGGCACTTTAAAAAAAAACAAAGCTGTTTAAGCTAGCTGTGATTTGTTAATGGTTCAATTTGGTTTCGTTTTTGTGTACTGCTCGCCTCGCTGGTTGCGTGACATTTGCTGCGGCCGCCAAAGAAGCCAAACACGAGATTTTTCAAATGCTGGTGCCTTGAGAAAAGGACCGCTTGGACATTATTTTGATAGAGAAGTTTATTCGCTTCTCTTTTCGCTCTGTCCCAGCACCCCTGGTTTTTATCACCTAACCCCCGATTCAAACACTCTTACAATCCAAACAGAACACAAGCCTGCAACGCTGGGCTGACAGGTCAATAGTATGTTTGGCCCATGTATCAATGCCACCACTGCCGCTGGTTTCGGTTGGCTATACAGCGGAACGCATGCAAGTGCACCTTCCGGAAACCCTTGCAGCGGGACTCGGTTCTTGTCTCCAGAAAGGTGCCACCACTAAGCCCGTTGGTGACGTGGGTCTTCGCGTTCTTTATGGCCGACTGACTACCGCCGTTCTGCCAATTTCATGACACCGCTTCTATCATGGCGTGGGCTCACCATCAGCGGGGTGGGTTACAATATGAGGGTATTCAGCAAACGCATCAAGTTCGAACCCAACACCTCCCCTCCAACAGTGTAGCACTGTATCTATGACATGCCACACAAGTACAACCACACATTCACACATGTTAACTGGCTCGATACGTAAGGTGCCAAACGTCACTCGTACTCCTTTGATTCTGTCGCGCGCCTGCATTGACAAGGCATACACATCCCTTACCTAGCTGTCCCTTTTATGCGTCATTGTTGGGAGTCACCAACCACGACATTGCGTCTGCTTTAGCGTTTAGACTCCTTTTTGTGTTCAGTTTCCAGGTTATACTTCTGCAGCGCCAACGCTCAGCGTGTCAGCCTCGCGCTCTGTGGTGTGGTTACAGGCAGAAATTTGAGCGGGTTATGATCGGTAATCACCTTGACCTTAGCGCCAAACTGCCAAGCGTCCAACTTCCCCAGTGCACAAATGATTGCATAAGCTACCTTTTCTATTGCGGCCCACAGGGTCTGAGACGGGCTAAGCTTCTTGCTCAGAAAAACGATAGGGTGCTTCTTGCCCTTCAAATCCTGCTGTGCCAGGCACGCACCAACGGAGTAATCAGATGCATGTGTGGCGAGGATAAATTCTTTCCTTGGATCTGGGGCTGGCATTGCCGACGCCTGCACTACACAGTTTTTCACTTTGTCAAAAGCTTCTTGTGCCTTTGTATTTAAAGGTAATTTCTGTGGAATAAATAGGCCAGCTAGGTTGGTCAGAGGCGAAACTACGTTGAAGTAGTCGGGCGCGTAGTTTCTATAATAGTTGGCTAGCCCTAGAAAACTACGAAGTTGCTCCTTTGTTTCGGGAGCCAGGATTTCTTTTATCGCCCGGAACTACTATGGGTAGGCCCCATGCCTACCTGATTCTACATTGCGCCCCAAGAATTTCACTTCTTGTCATGCAAAACAACACTTGCTTACGTTGAGCATCAACCCTGCCTTCACCAGTGACGCAAGCACCTTGTCCAAATGTTCCAGGTGCTCGTACCAGCCCTCAGAGTGTATCGCAACATCATTAATGTAAGCGCAAGCATAATGTCTATGCGGAGCCAGTACAACATTTATGACCCTCTGATAGGTGTTGGAGGCATTCTTTAATCTAAAGAACATCACTTTTTATGCGTACTGACCTGATAAAGTGGCGCGTCTGCGCGTCCTCGTCTAGATGTACTTGCCAGTAACCCCTGAACATGTCTAGCAGAGTTAATGTTTGTGCACACCGGCGACTAGCAGTGCTCGCACGACCATTTTCAATTTGTCGCAAACAGATGCGAACGGTCGCAAACGGTCGCAAACGGTCGCAAAGCTAATGCTTTAGCTAGGCGCTTCCAGGCCGATTTTTCAGTCGCGCGACAGCAGTCGCAAAGCTTCTGGAACCAATCAGCGATGCCCAGTTTTTTTTTTTCATTGCGTGCTTCCTGCCACTAGGTACAAACGAGTGCTTTTCTCTGGATCTGTGGCAACATGGCCACCATGGAGTACTTAGCTTGGAGATGGCGGGGCGCAGCAGCTCGAGGAAAGTGTAGAATATACGTGACGGCATTCGCAAGAAGCTAAACACCTTCAAAATAAGGAGAAAATGAATTGTGCACTATCGTTCCCCGGTATTCAGAATCGTTTTCTGTCTTGAACTTGGCTTGTCACCGCCCTCAATGCAGGGCGTTTGGAACGCGTTTGTGCTTCATGCCTTGGAACGACTTAAGACACCGCGTTCGCGACGCGTTTGTGCTGCATTGGAGGCTGTGGCAAGTCAAGATAAATTTAAGAGCGTTTCTGAATACGCACGACTTTCGGAAATACACCTGTCATCTCAGCACAGCTCGGGAGGTAGGCGGCTTGCATGGCCGGCCAACTCCCGCAATCGAAGGGATGGTCACACCCACCACCGGCTTTTTTTTTCTTTGGAGGCATATGTGCTCCCAGCGCTGACAGCACGGCACAGCGCACCAGCATCATGACAATCTCTTGTTCTTCGCTTGAATCGAACTCCTTGCCGCTGTTGGGAACGCTGTGCGAGAACGTATGAAAACAACAAATGCGGCGTGCTCGGTTTGCTGCACTGGCTCAGTTGGTGGCAATCAGCTGATCGGCGCCGGTCTCCAGAGTTATCGCTGGTAACGAGATCTGGAAGTGACTTTGGTTTGTGAAATCCAGCCTCTCGCATGCAGCTTCTGCCGGTGGGAACACCAGTCTCTTTTTGGTCGTCAGTCGCGAATGGTCGCGCGACCACTGCTAGTCGCCGGTGTGCACCAGCCTTTGTGTACTTGGTCTTCGCTACTTGGTATTACAGATCAGTCGCCACGCTCATGGGAAATGCGTCTGTCTCTGTCGTTTCCTTCAGTCTCCTGTAATCGCAACAGATGCGGATGCCGCCATCCTTCGTTGATACGTAGACCGGTGTATACGCGTGCGGATTTTTAACCAAGTATACCAATACCCACTGCTCTCGCTCATTTATCTGCCTCTCTACTTCGTGCACCAGTGCCACGGGCACCCAGTAAGGGTATGGAGGTCTCAGTTGCTCTCCATCTGATTTTTTGCGCATTACCACTTTGCAGGTGCCGGGTCTGTTTGCGTATACCCTCGAACGCCTCACGATTAAGTCTCGCAGCTGTTCTCTCTGTGTGGGCTCCAGATGTACTACTTCAACAAGCTGTGGCGTCGCCTACACCTATGGCCCACACGGTCGGACCGAAAAATCTTCAAATTCTTGATCGCCCTCAAATATCACTCCTACTGCACTTACTCGCGTGTAATATGGGCGAGCTTGTAAGCGTGAATGGTTCAGCGCGAACCGTCAATGAGCTCAACTAAGTAAATGTACGGTCGCAGTGTTTCGACCACAGTGATCGGTCCCTTCCGTTTTGTCACTAGCTTCCCCTGTCCTTCCTTCTCGAACCATAGTACTTGGTCCCTTCGACGAACTGTTTGTCTGTAGCCCTCAAGTTATAGTGTCCTACGTACTCCTTCTTACTGATTTCATTCTGTCAGGCAGCTCTTTCACTAGCTTCTTCCACACTACGTCGGAGCTTCACAGGATATCTCGCTGCTGGCATACCCAGTCCTTCCAGGACTTCCCAGTCTCCTGACCAAGTCTTTTTGAGAATGAATAGAGACCCATTGGGCACCTGCCCGTACAAGAGCTCCAACGGTGACCGCCCTGTAGTCGCATGTGGAACCTCACGATATGCCCATAACAATAACGGAATCATTCTATCCCACTCGTGTCCATGTTCGCTGACTATGTGAGAAAGCATTCTTTTGAACGTGTCATTCCAGTGCTCCACTAAGCAGTTGCTTTGCGGATGATCAGGTGTGGGATACCTTGGTGTTGCCCCAGTTTTTGCAACATATCCTAGCTGTGTCAATTTTGACGTACAATTGGTATCCTGATCTGATAAAATTGTCTCTGGCACCCCATGTTCAGAAAATATCTGCAGTAGCGCGTCACATGCAGCCCTTGTCGTTAGTTAACAGAGGCATACTACTTCTGGCCATCTGGTGTGTAATTATGCGACACAAAGAGCGTAGCGGGGACCTATAGCCGAAGGGGTTACCATAGGACCAACGCAGTCTATGTTTATTATCTGAAACGACGCGCTGGGCCTGGCCAAGGGCGTTATCAGAACCCTACCTATCTGCCTCGTCGGGCATTTAGCCAGGCATTCATGGCACTATCTATTACACTGCTTTACGTCTCGCGCCATCTGCGGCCAGTAAAATGAGATTTTTATCCATTGTAGTGTTTTCCGCTATCCTAATTGACCTGCCCATGATGAATCATGAGCCATTTTCAGCACTTCTTTGTGCTTGTGCGATGGTAGCACTAGCTGTTTGCAGGTCCGACCCGCGAGGTGTCTTGAACGAGCATACCATGCGTTCCGGTTTTCGCCAGCGCCCAAGCATCTCGCAAAGCCGGGTCTGCTTCCTGAGCCTCACGAAACTCCTGTCGTTTGCTTTTGACCAGCTGAGAACCTTCACTGTTGCCCTCCGTGGTTATGACGCATGCAATCACCTGTTGCTCCTCGCATGCCTCATCCAACAGTTCTACCATGGCTTCAGTCTCCACGACTGCTGAACACTCCTTTGACACTATGTCCAGTTCAACCCTTTCCTCGAGAAGCTGTGCGTAATTGTAAGCCGTGATCAGCGCGTCTGTGCCGTCTAGAAGCTTATCTGTGATTGTACAAAGCACAGCCGACTGTACCACCTCGGGCATCACGTAAGGACTTCCTTCAGTAGCCGTGAGTGCCACGTAAGCCAACTATGCGGTTACCTGTTGCCCAATGCTCCCGTCAACTTTATCTGTGACCCCGTATAATTGTACTGAGGTACCACTGGCTTTCTAATCACGCTAATTTTTACTCCTGAGTCTACGACGGTGTTGAATGGCCGACCTGAGCAAAAGTGTTACCGTTTCCAGTGCGGGTTGTTTCTGCTCTTTGTACTGCCACAACCTGTAGTTGCTATTCCTGATTCGAACTCAGCAGCCATCAATCTCGCGACCACTGGACCATTTTGTTGTCTTGCAGCTGGCCTAGTGGTATGCTTTGCTCTTAAGCCCTTACTGGAGCAATGTCTGGCAATTTGGTCAGTTTCCTTGCACTAAAAACATCGCTTTTTCCATTTTCCGTCCACAGGTGCTTCTACGGGTGCTTTAGCTTTCTTTTGCCACTCGTCGACATTCCCCTTCTTTTGGGCTGCCTTACACTTTTCACTTACCTCGAAGCTTTCCGCGAGCCAAGCCACTTCACTTTGTAGCAAAAAAGGCCTCCTGTTGACTACAAGCTACAAGCGCTGTCGCTTCCGGGCTCAAACATTCTTTCAAGCGGTCCGCGAAAACTATAGCTGCTTGAGTTGCTCGAACGGGCCTATCTTTGAACTTTCGACATAATAATCAAAATAGTTCCCAAGGCGCACGGAAAACGAATCCCAGGACTCCTTTTCTCCCTTTTTTGATCCTGCAAATAACCTCTTCTACTCCACGACCGAAAACCTCAGACCCTCCAAAATGCTCGACTTAAGCTTAACGCAAGCTTTTCGCTTGTCTGCAGTCAGCCTGCACAGCAGTCCAAGTGCCCTTTTGCTCAACTGTGGTAAAACTAGCCCAGCCCACCAGTCGCTCGAAACTTCATACGACTCGAGCGTTGCCTCAACATCCTCGAGCCCCGTTGGCGCAAGTGGCTCTTGGTCAGGGTTACCAGATTAGGCTATTAGTCGTCAAATTGGGCTACTTTTTGTTTGAGTTGGCGTCAAAATTTTCAAAAAAAAATTCTCTTTGGCTATGTGGATATTTTTGGGCTACATTGTTATCGACTAGGGAAGAAGTTGCAATGGTGGAAAGTTCTCGAACCGGGGACCCCAAACGGCTTAAGCACGCAGGCGTTCATGTGTAATCTCCACCTCCCTTATAGATATACAAAGAACATAAGGCCCCAAGAACTTGCGCGCACTGCTTGGGGTCCCACCACCAAAATACCTAAATGTGTTTAACGATCCCTGCACTTGAAGACATAGTCTAAAAAATTGCCCGCAGCTTCCCTCGGGGGAACACTGAGGAGGATGCGGACCATATAATTGGTTAACGGGGTGTTAAAGTGCGACTTACTTGGGTCGATGGCTAAATTGGTTAACGTGGTTGTGAAATGGGGTGTTAAATTGCGACTTACTTGGGTCGATGGCTAAATTGGTTAACGTGGTGGTAGGAGGGGGTGTTAAATGAGTGAACACGTACACACGTAAGCGAAAGGACGGCGCTGGTCAAAGGGACGTCGATCATTGTGTTTGTGGATTCGTTGGAATTCATTTCACCGCGACCTTGGACGTCGACGCGCCGTACAAACCAACCGACGAGCGGCAACTGAGCGAGCGAGCGCCGACCTTGAGTATATATACAGCACGACGGCGCATGCACTGTCAGCTGTTCAATGTTCTCGAAGCGCGACGCCACATGCGCGTCCACTGGAGAATCAGGAGAATTGTAGATGTCGAACGCGGTGTGTAGAGGAGGAAGGGTGCACAGATGGTGGAGGAGTGAAGCGCGCGTGGTGTGTAGAGGAGGAAGGGATGCACAGATGGTGGAAGAGTGGGCGACGGCGCGACGGCGCATGCGCGCGCGTCAGCTGTCGAATGTTCGAGAAGCGGTGTGGACGGCGCGGACGACGCGGACGGCGCACTACAAGGCGCGAGTATAAGATGCTCCGCATCTAAAAAGGAATTGAAGTGTCATCACTTCGAAAACGTCTATTGAGGGCGCGTGAGCACCTGCCCCTCTCACCCCCGGCTCCACTTCATTATTCTGGGACTGAGCCAAGGGAGCCTCGAAACGTAAACATTAGACAGAAGGTAGGTGAACTGAGAAAAACTATTCTAACTCCTACCAATTTAAAGTACGTGAAAACACGTAAAAACCCGACGCGTAGAAACCGACTTGGTTTCTTCGTCAGAGGGCATTGGCGACGTTGCTGCAGCGTCTTGAAAGCACTTGCGTGGCGGTAATGACCCGACTTTTTATCGTGGAGTGGAGTCGGTGTGCATAAATGGGGAGATGGGTTCGACGGGAACATTAAATCTCTTGGGCCGTTCGCTATATATGCCATGACTCAGTAATAGTCTTCTTCTCCAGTTAGTCACTTTCCAGGATGGTTGTATGGTTGATATTTATCTTGTCGAACGTCTCATATTATTTGGCGATGACTCTGCGCTCTTTGTTCAGCTTCAGGCAATCCTTGGCGTGTTGTCAGAGTCATTCCGATATATTTTTGTCTCACCAATTTACAAAGCAGGGCTCTCGGCGCATGATGTTTTGTAAACGACGCCGGGAGTCTTGTCAGTTGTTCTTTTTTTCTTACGCGCATTGTGTTTGTATAACACAACATTTCTATAGGCTCCCTTCACAAGTCCTATGGAAGTGACGTGGCTGTATTAATATCGTCTTTATGAGAATACTAAAATTTTGGTTGATAACTGTTAACCTAATAGACGTATAATGAAGTAATGATTGCAACAAAAGGGAACAACAAGCATCATCACAAAGTAAGGCACCACGAGATCGGCACTCGAGCTCCTCCATCTTCCTCGTCCTGTCGCTATTTCGAATCTTCCTCCTGCCCGTTTGGTTCACCCAATAAACCTCTTTACATTTGGTGGATCGTGCTGGGTAACCACATCGCCTACAACCTGGAAATCCGATCCCGCACCCTGCCGTCGACCATGCAAGTTGACGCTGCCCAACAAACAATACCTCTCGCGGCTGCTAGTTGCCCCGGCCCGGTTCATCAGCGAGACCCCCCGATCTATGCGGGCACCGAAGACCAGGACGTCGAGGACTGGCTGTCGTCATACGAGAAAGTCAGTGGACCCAACAGGTGGGATGACGCTGCTAAGTTGGGCACTGTAAATTTTTACCTCACCGACGTGGCCAAGCTGTGGTATACGAACCACGAAACAAAGTTCGCGAATTGGTGCGCCTTCAAGGAGGCGATATGTGCCGTTTTTGGTCGTCTTGTCTTACGGAAGCTACGCGCCGAACAACGTCTGCGCACACGGGCACAGGAGCCAGGTGAAACTTTCACATCATATATAGAAAATGTGATCGATCTCTGTCGGCGCGTCGATGCTTCCATGAGCGAGAGTGCGAAGATACAGCACATTATGAAGGGCGTCGACGATGACGTTTTCCAGATGCTTCTCGCGACGTCTTCTATCACTGTGGCAGAAGTAGTGACTTTGTGCCAAAGCTATGATGAATTGCGGAGGCAACGAGCTCAGACGCGACGCTCATTCCAGACAATCCAACCAGTGACCGCACTGGACGTTATGACTGACCAGACAAACCTTCTCGCACAAATGAAAGACTTCGTGTGAGAGGAAGTGGCTCGGCAGCTTTCTCTGCGGCCTTTTGCTCAACGCCAGGAGCTCTCGCAGCAACAGCCACTGCGACACCCACCACCATTGGCTCCCATGCTCCGACATGCGGTCCAGGAGCAGATTTCCGAGGCTATGCCGGTGCCCTTGCAGCAGCCCCCCGTCACCGCGCCTCTTACTTACGCTGAGGCACTAAAGCGGCGGCAGCCACACCACACCCCGTTGTTCCAGGGACTGCCGTATACCTCAGCCCCAACTCAGCCGTCCACCGCCTGGGTTCCTCCCATTGCCACCACAGCCTGAACTCACCCGTCTGCCGCTTGGGCTGCTTCCCTCGTCGCCAATACATGGAGAACACGCAATAACCGGCCCATCTGTTTTGCATGCGGCGGTCCTGGCCATATCGCCTATTACTGCCGTCGCCGCATGCGGGATACACAGACGCCCGGACACAGAACAGCTTCATGGACCTTCCTCCATCTCGTCTGGAAAATTCTGGCCCCCAGTCAAGCTCGTCTTCACGGGAATGTCCGCGTACTATGTCTGGTCGCTCACCTTCACCCCGTCGTCGCTCCCTGGCACCCATGTGTCGTCGGCCAGCTCCTGAACACGAGGGAAACTAACCGCCGCAGTTCAGGAGGCAAGAACTGCGCGGTCGAAATGCTCAAGTCCTCGCACATTGCCGTCAAATATTGTCGAAGTTTTTGTAGAAGGTACTCGAGCATATGCTCTAGTGGATACCGGTGGTGCCGTTTCCGGGATAGACGCTAAACTTTGCCGCAAGCTCCGAAAAGTGACGACGCCTCTTAATATGATGTCCTTGCAAACAGCGAATGGGGACGCGGTTCAGCCTGTAGCCGCCTGTACTGCCCGACTGATGATCGCGAAGGACCACTACACTGTTGAGTTTATTATCCGTTCGTCATGCTCACATGACATCATACTCGGATGGGATTTTTTGTCGCTTAACTATGCCGTTATTGATTGTGCAAGATCGGAGCTTGATTTTTTCCCGTTTTACGACCAACCAACCGGCCGCATTCAGCCCGCCGTACACAAACTCGTCGTCAAAGAAGGCACCGAAATTCCTCCGACAGCAGCTGTGTTACTCCCCGTGTTCTCTGACGGCATTGGGAACGAAGCTGCATTCGTTGAGCCATCAAGCCTCTTCCTTAGTCGAATATCACTTCTTCTGCCTTATTTAACCATCTCTATTTCTGAAGGAAACAGTGCTCTTTGCCTCATGAATCCCCTTCCGTATTTCGTCGAACTGTTTCAAGGTGAATCTCTTGGACACGTGCATGCCATTGACAAAGAACAAATTTTTACCATGCCGCCAGATTGTTCCGGTGACTACGACGCCATCAGTGCCTTCAACCCTTCCAATATACCACTTTGCGAGCTTTTCGATTCATCGATTGCCGACGCACTATCGCCATCTGAATGCTCTGAGCTCCTTTCAGCTGCTCTGCCAGTTTCGTGAATCCTTTGACGTTGCTCAACCTACCTTTGGCCGAACTCTCAGTTTTTTTTCACTGCATCGACACAGGTTCCAACGTGCCAGTACGACAGCGACCATGCCGTGTTTCCGCCACGGAACGTCGGGTTATCACCGAACAGGTTGACGATATGCTCAAGCGCGACGTTATCCGACCTTCCCAAAGTCCATGGGCATCTCCTGTCATTCTCGGTAAGAAGAAGGATGGTACAATTCGCTTCTGCGTTGATTACAGGCGCTTAAATAAGATCACTCGCAAAGACGTGTACCCTTTGCCCAATATTGATGACGCCCTTGATTGCTTATAACGTGCCGAGTTTTTTTCGTCGTTAGATTTGCGTTCGAGGTATTGGCAGGTGCCCGTAGCAGATTGTGATCATCCAAAAACAGCCTTCGTGACACCGGACGGGCTATATGAGTTCAATGTCATGCCCTTCGACCTCTGCAATGCGCCGGCCACATTCGAGCGCATGATGGACTCGGTTCTGCGGGGTTTGAAATGGGACATATGCCTCTGCTACCTCGACGATATCGTCGTCTTTGCACCCGATTTCGCAACACATCTTGATTGATATATGAGGTTTAACGTCCCAAAACCACTATATGATTATGAGAGACGCCGTAGTGGAGGGCTCCGGAAATTTAGACCACCTGGGGTTCTTTAACGTGCACCCAAATCTGAGCACACGGGCCTACAACATTTCCGCCTCCAACGGAAATGCAGCCGCCGCAGCCGGGATTCGAACCCGCGCCCTGCGGGTCAGCAGCCGAGTACCTTAGCCACTAGACCACCGCAGCGGGGCTTCGCAACACATCTTGTACGCCTGAAACATGTCCTCACGTGTCTGAAGAATGCGCAGCTCCAACTGAATCTCAAGAAATGCCACTTCGCTGCTCGGACGCTCACCATTCTCGGTCACGTTGTATCAAAGGATGGCATTCTTCCCGACCCGGCTAAACTACGCGCAGTCGCTGAATTCCCCAAACCGACGACTGTAAAACAGTTACGCAGCTTCGTAGGATTGTGCTCCTACTTTCGTTGGTTTGTGCGCAACTTTGCCTCCATGATTGCCCTTTGACTAAACTTTTAAGCAGTGCCAACGACCTCTCATCATGGCCTTCCGAATGTGATCACGCATTTACCACTCTTCGCTGTCATCTGACATCACCGCCTATAATGCGCCACTACGATCCCACGGCTGCAACTAAAATCCATACAGACGCCAGCGGTGTCAGTCTTGGCGCGGTTCTCGCTCAACGAAAGCCAGAATCCCCTGAATATGTCGTCGCCTACGTAAGCAGAACGCTCAACAAGGCTGAGGTAAACTACAGTGTTACCGAAAAAGAGTGCTTAGCCATACTTTGGGCGATTGTGAAATTTTGCCCATACTTATATGGCCGCACCAGTTACAGACCATCATGCCTTATGTTGGTTGTCGTCGCTAAAGGATCCATCAGGTCGTCTTGCTCGTTGGGCTCTGCAACTTCAAGAGTATGACATCCGCGTCGTGTATCGTTCCGGCCGCCAACAAGCCGATGCTGATGCGCTCTCACGATCACCACTGTCCGCTGAGATTGCCTCTATATCTTCTATAGAACACGCGCTGTCCGCTCTTGACATCGACACAATGACGTCTGCACAGCGCGACGATCCAAGGATAACTTCGCTTCTGGACGTCTTATCTGGGGTACCGACACTTCCCACCACTCGAGCAATGCGACACCAGGCTTCGCACTTCACCATTCGAGGTGGCCTCTTGTACCGGCGCAATTACTCACTAGACGGCAGGAAGTGGCTGCTCGTTATTCCACGAAAGCTGCGCTCTACAATCTGTGCATGATTTCACTCCGACCCGCAATGCGCTCACGCCTGTGTCTTCAAGACCTACGAACGTTTAAGGAAGCGGTACTACTGGCGTGGCATGTTTACTTTTGTTCGACACTTTATTCGCGGCTGCCACGAGTGTCAGCGACGAAAACAGCCGCCGAATGCAGGAACAGCTCCACTACAGCCGCTTGCGTGCCCTGACCGCCCATTCGATCGCGTCGGAATCGACCTTTATGGGCCACTGCCATTGACCACAGCAGGTAACCGGTGGGATATCGTTGCTGTAGATCACCTGACACGGTACGCCGAAACCGCTGCTCTTCCTACGGCGACCGCTCAGGACGTCGCATCTTTCATCCTCCATCGGTTTGTGTTGCCTCACGGCCCTCCTCGAGAGCTCCTCAGTGACCGGGGCCGTGTATTTCTATCCGACGTAATCCAAGCACTTCTCCGTGAGTGCCATATTGTACACCAGATGAGTACTGCTGACTACCCTCAGACGAATGGCCTGACTGAGCGGTTTAATCGGACCCTGGGTGACATGCTCGCCACGCATTTGGCATCTGACCAAACGAACTGGGACCTGGTTCTTCCGTTTGCGACCTACGCGTACAACACCGCTACCCAAGTCACCACCGGCTTTTCCCCATTCTACCTTCTATACGAACGTCAAGCATCGCACACAATTGACACTTTGCTGCCATACGCACCAGATGTATCTGAGTGCACGACGGTGTCTGAAGCCGCCCGTCACGCCGAAGAATGCCGCCAACTAGCGAAGCAGTTTACCACGGCTGACCAGCAACGCCAGAAAAAAGCCCGCGATGACGACCACCCTCCTGCCGCAGAGTTCTCTCCTGGAACCCTTGTATGGCTGTATGTACTACCCTGTGCACCTGGTTTGTCTACCAAGCTACTTTCAAATTACCATGGTCCATACCGCGTGGTAAAGCGCACATCGCCCGTCAATTACGCCATTGAACCGCTTACGCCACTCGGTGACCATCGTCGGCGTGGACATGATATTGTTCATGTGGACCGCTTGAAGCCGTATTTCGACCCGCTCGTTCCCACCTGTTAGATCGCCAGGATGGCTTCATCTTTCTCGACGGGGGCAATTATAATAAAGGAATGATGACAACAGAAGGGAACAACAAGCATCATCGCAAAGTAAGGCACCACGAGATCGTCGCTCGAGCTCCTCCATCTTCCTCGTCCTGTCGCTATCTCGAATCTGCCACCTGCCCGTTTGGTTCGCCCAATAAACCTCTTTACAGACATAGCATATATTTTTGTGGAAAATTATTTATATAAGCGCGAAACAATGTTGAAAGAACAACTTGAACTATTTTTGGGCTACTTCACATTTACGTGTTGGGCTATGTTTGGGCTATCTTGAAGTCCAATTTCGCGGTTTGAGACTCGCGCTATCTGGTAACCCTGCTTTCGGTGCGGCATTGGTGCCACTACGCCCTTTAACAAGATTGCAAATTTCAGTCGCCTGTCTTCCTTTAACCTTCCGCTAAGCGATACACTGTCACCACTCTCATTGTACTCTGCCCCATCACGGGCTTGTAGCCGCTGGCTTTCTAGCATCAAGCGCTGCTTCTTCGTTTCCCCCTCAGCAATTTTCAATTGCAGCTGAAGCAGCGCTAGCTGCTGTTACAACGCCGTATCTGACGCACTACCATGACCACCCATGCTGTGGTCGGCGACTCCCAACGCTTGCAAATTTCCTGCCCCGTCCCCGTTCCTTTCCGAGTTGTCCTTTTCACTGTCTTGCAATTCGTAACGCTTTGTCGTAGCCTGCGCCCAACATAAAATCAAGAGGTACCCGCCTGAAGTAGCCTTGAGGTGTACTCTTTCTCCTCGGAATCCAGTGGACTATCCTTGCTTCGTTGATGCTGCGGCGTGGTATAGTCAGTTGAAGGTGGTTGTCACCAGTCTCGGCCGATGTCGATCCCAGCTGTCCTCCTCAGTTCAGCCATGCATATCCTACGCAACTTCATCAGTTAAGTTTCGTTTTTTGTCTTCCGCTCGCCTCGCTGGTTGCGCGAAACTGCTGCTGCCGCAAAGAAACCCGAAGACGATATTATTCATCTGCTGGCACCTTGAGGAAAGGACCACTCCGGCATCATTTTGATAGAGACGTTCATTCGTTTCTCTTTTCTTTCTATCCCTGCACACCTGGGACCATATTCATAAAGCTTTCTCTTCGCTACGCATTTTCTTAGCCAATAATTCTCTTATCTCGAGGGATTATGATAGCGCGGGTACGAATTTAACTTATTCGGCACTTAAGGGGGCGAGGAGGACACGCGATAGCTGATGAAACGACAAGGAAAGAAATAAGTGTGTTCTGATAATAACAAGGTAGCAACGCAAAGCATCTAGATAATAGCCAAAGATTTGCTGCATCTCAGTTTCAGTTCCGTGGGCGTGTGCTCCAGCGCTTACGCGATGCCGCGTTGTAATAGACGTCTGGAATGTGCTGTGCAAAGCCAAGCGTTCGCGTTTCATCAATGACCGTACCTAAAAAAGAAATTGCTCGATGGCCTTAAGCAACAATTCGTGCACTATCTCGCCAAGTACAAGTGAAAAACACTAAAGGAGCACCATTATAATGAAACCACGCAAAACTAAATGCATGTAATAGTTGAAAATGTTCCCCAAAGGTCTTCCCTGTTTCACACGATCATGTTGATTGATATGTGGGGTTTAACGTCCCAAAACCACTTCATGATTATGAGAGACGCCGTAGTGGAGGGCTCCGGAAATTTCGACCACCTGTGGTTCTTTAACGTGCACCCAAATCTGAGCACACGGGCCTACAGCATTTCCGCCTCCATCGGAAATGCAGCCGCCGCAGCCGTGATTCGAACCCGCGCACACGATCATGTTACCTTACATTTTAATGAAGCTGCGCTGTTACTCAAATAGTCCGGTGTGATCGAGCATGGTACAGTGGTCAACATAGGGGTGTTTTGTAGCTACACGTAAAAGGTTGTCTTTCTTACAATAATCTTATTCTAAGACACAGGGGCGGCTTTTGTGCCTGCGGACAAATTCTGCATAAATATAGAACACCAGTAATCAATCGAGATTGTGAGCGCAATATCGCAGGTTTTATGCACCACAGCAATTTGATAAAGCCGGGATGCGAGAATGTGCATACGCTTACGCTAAGATATGTGTCTATAGACACATATCATATATATATTACATATATGAACAACGAGGGATACTCGTCAGGAGGTGTTTCAGTGCTAATGCTTTTCACAAAACATGGCGCATTTTTTACGTCCAGCCGTGTTTGAGTGGGCAAACAAAGCATGGGATGCGTATTCGAGTATTGAAGAGACCTTACCGCACGTGAGAGAATGACAAAAAACCGAGAAAGCCTGAAATCGAAGTGATAGATAATAAAGACAATATCCTGGCCCAGCAGAGGTCAAGGAAAATTTCCGCAAAGCAGCGTCGCGCGCTTGGAGAGCATAAATAAGTGGAGTACGCGTTTAATCTGAGCAAAAGCCACAGAGAAAGCGAAATGAAACGTGACTGTCTTTAGGTGTGAGAAATATTGCTATTTAGGAGAGTTGTGAGTTAATTAGCCAAATCTTTCTTAAGTAACGATACTAAAAACAAACTCTGTATTCATCAGTTGAAAGTGATACTGTGACAGTGAATTCAGAATACTTGATTAGCGTTGTTATTAGGCGATATATTTTAATTTTTTATTTATGCTTGGAAAAATATGGAAAAGTAGCTTACGTTAGAGCCAGCTATACCAATATCATGACAGTAATGTACAAGACTAACAGTGCATGGTTATACAGCCTCACTTGGTGGTTTCTACCTCGTAGTAACCTTGGGCGAACGGATTCTAACTATTCTTTCTCTATTTTTGACCAATTTTCACCGATTATTTTGATTTTGGCGTCAATCGAAGCATTGACGATATATTAGCAATAGGGTAAATGCTGTACAGGCAAGCTCTCACCTCAAGCGCTGAAGCTGTGGACGGCAGGCAATAAAGGGAAAAAAAGCTGAAGCTATGAACGAGCGGTCACAGCGTTCAATTATAATCTAGGAGGTGCTGGGTTCCATTCGCTGCTGGGTTCGATTCGAAGTGTCACCAAGCCTCTCTTTTTTTTTAAAGAGGTTTCCCAGTTTGAGATAACGCGTGGCGGTGGGTGCTCATTTCTTGAGAAGGTGGCTTTTGCGCTCTCTTCTTTTACTTCCCCTTTGATCCAAAACGCTCTGCCATGCTCCATCATAAATTACATAACTAAAGGTTCATATTTTCCCCCTACATCCTCTGTTATCACAAGAGTGCCACACTGCCGAAATATCAATATCATACCGGGTATATTACTTTTCACCTGTTTGGATATTCGACCAGCGGCCAGTCATCACGAACTTTTGAAGAAAATCTGGACATGCAGCGCACTAATTGGTTGCGACCAAGTTTACTGCCTTTGTCGGGACATATTGTGTGCTAATTTGGTGGAAATCATTACATGCAGCAACGTAAAAGACCACGGACAGGTAGAGAGACACAAACAGAGTGATTAGTTTGTGTTTTCTCTCTCGCTACCTGCCATGTTGTGCGCTTTAGTGTATAATGCCGATGTGAATGGTTAAAAAGAACCATAGCAGCTAATCGAGTTCTGCTGAGAGGGTCCCCGATACTCCAGAGCGAAATAGAACAATGGCAAGTTGATTTGCGTCATATAGAGATACTTTGCTTTTGGTTACTACCATAAATTTTTAAACCAAAGTTTTTATTATTAACAACAGTTTCAGTACAGATGAAAAGTGCATATGCAAAATGTTTGTATTCTGCTTGACTAGGTTTGTGCCCGTAATACTAATTGCCTACATGTATTACAATATTTTTAAATGACATACACATATACAACCACGCGTGATAGCTTATTTATTCTGATTGAAGTTGATAAGCTGAAATCGACATATTTGACCAACGCAATGTGTACAAATATGGCATGTAGAGGGGCTATGCTCTAAACTAAGCTTTTCTAGTTGGCTCCATCTTACCCGATTTCTCGCCTCTGAATGTACGTTGACAAAGGGAACTTCTTCTAATGTACATACTGTGTGTAAGATTACATTTATTTTTATGCAGTTAAAAACAAATTGAAAAGTGTAATGGCTCAAAAGAAGTAGTAGAAAGACATTCAGTCAAACCATAACCAAGCTTACTCATCATAAATAAACGGATTCTAACTTGAACAATACATACATACATACATACATACATACATACATACATACATACATACATACATACATACATACATACATACATACATACATACATACATACATACATACATACATACATACATACATACATACATGCATACATACATACATACATACATACATACATACATACATACATACATACATACATACATACATACATACATACATACATACATACATACATACATACATACATACATACATACATACATACACTGAGGTGTAAATATTTAGATGAAGTGCTATAAAACAACAATTCTAATACACTCATCATAAATATATTAGGCTCACAGTGAATAAGTTACGAGAGAAGTCCCCCAGCACTGTTATAGCTGAACTCGGTATTTCTCGAACCATCTTGGAAAAGTTTGATGCGTAGTTTCGTATGCGGCCCAGTGACAAGCAGTTTTTCTAAAAAACGCAAGATCAAAGCCCCTGGCAATCTTATGCTTAGGAAATGGGCTGTGCATCAAATTTTGGTACATGTATGCAATATTACGCTCTTTATTTACATAGCTCGCGTCATTCACAACACAGTAAGAAAGCATGTTGGCATCCTTGGGCTGAAAAGTCGGTAGAGCACAAAGAAATATTGGACAATACATGAATAGTAGAATCCTAAGCTACTAAGTTCATTCGTGCAAACAGTGTTTATATCGACAGCTATACACCCCATTTAGTTTCCCAAAAACACTCCTCAAAAACGCTTCAAAGTTTTCAGATATGTGTAAAATTATATGTGGAAATTATTTTCAGATATGTGCACATATGTGTAAAATTACAACTAATACTATGCCACTACAAAGTAATTATGTATCATTTGCATGAAACAGCGAGCACAATAAAATAACATAGGAACAATTACTTTCACACAGTTAAAGAAATGTAAACACATTTCCTTGGAGTTTTCACAGCTCATCTGTGAATAGTAATAATGGTTATAAACACATTGTTACAACAAAATAGTTTTAAGATGTCTGCTTCAATACTAGAGTATGCCAGTACCCTTGTAGGGATAGACATAAGTAAATGCATTCTATACCTACAAATAAATTAAAATAAACACTTTTATATAATACGAGGAAAGCTGCGTAGATAAGTCATTTGCATAGTACACATTTGCATTATGAAGAAACCTATCCGAGTGAAGAACACTGTAGAAAGTTACACTTACACAGTAGAAACAGAGACGTAGACTGTTGAAGGACAGACAAGCAGTGGGATAACATTGCGCAAGTAGTAAATCCAAGTGCTAGATATACTATGAGTAGTGATGACCCTCTTCCTCACAATTAAATTGATCCACATAGAAGCACTTCCCAGCGCTTATACACACATGGCATCACTGGTACTATAAAATGAGTTTATACTGAAGAATTATATCGACTAAGCACAAGATTACCGCATCCATGGCTTTATTTCTTGTACTACAAAGAATGTAGACACAGTTACCACTGCTGACATTGAATGCCTTGTTCTATGGCAGTGAAAAGTAGAGACACGCAGGCACTTTGATTAACATGCCTGTTAAAACTTTAGCTTAAATTTATTTGCCCGTTAGCACTACAGCAGCCTTTAAATTGGTGTCATAGTTTGGTATCTTCCAAGCAAAATCTAAATATTTTGTAATGCTCACGTGCAAAGGAACTGCTAAATAATGGACTGCTAAGAAGTTAAAACACTGCTAAGAAGTTACAACACATGTACTCGGCTCTTAGTGAGGAAACCAACCATAGCGTAGATACAATGAATAATAATATGACGAGTATCATTACGGGGTGTGCAGTGGAAGTTGGAGGCACAGTAGTTAGACAGGACACTGGCAAGCTTTCCCAGGAAACGAAGAATCTTATTAGAAAGCGTAAAATTATGAAAGTCTCAAGTACAACAGACAATATAGAACTGGCAGAGCTTTCGAAGTCGATTACTAGGCGTAAGGTATGCGATGTAAGAAGGTATGCGATGCAAGAGAATTGAACATGCTCTGAAAAATGGAGGAAGCGTCAAAGCAGTGAAGAGGAAACTTGGGATAGGCGAAAATCGGATGTATGCACTAAGGGACAAAGAATGCAGAATAACTACCATTATGGATAGGACAGTTAAAATAGCGGAGGAGTTTTACAGAGATCTGTACAGTATCCGGGACAACCACGACCTTAATACTATAAGAACTAGCAGTAACCCAGATGACACCCACCAGTAATAATAGAAGAAGTCAGAAAAGCTTTGGAGAGCATGCAAAGAGGCAAAGATGCTGGTGAGGGTCAGGTAACATGAGACATGCTGAAAGATGGAGGACAGATTGTGTTAGAAGAACTAGCCACCCTGTTTACGAGGTGTCTCCTGACGGGAAGAGTACCAGAGTCTTGGAAGAACGCTAACATCATCTTATTACATAAGAAAGGAGATGACAAGGACTTGAAGAATTACAGGCCGATAAGCTTGCTCTCTGTAGTATACAAGCTATTTACTAAGGCAACTACTAACAGGGTAAAAAAACATTTGAATTCAATCAACCGAAGGAACAAGCAGGATTTCGAACAGGCTACTCAACAATCGACCACATTCATACTGTTATGGCGTTTATTAGCATGCACACAGCGAGTATACACAATGGCGACAGTAACGGCCAAGCACGGACTCTCAGCGCGAGTGGCGTCCTTTTGGGTATACCCACTAGAGAACACTTATGAGTTTGACCCACTTCAGTGTTCGGCGGCTTCTCTACAATTACCCCGGGGTCGAAGAGGGAGCCGCCTGGCGACCTAACAGCTTGTCACTACGAGCGGGTCATAGTAAGCCTTCAGGTGCTCCACGTTGACTATGTCGCGCCCGCGACGGCGCATGTCCGAAGGTTGTTCGATTGGCTCGACAAGATAGCTGACTGGAGATGTGCGCTCGATCACACGGTAGAGACCTTCAAATTTCGGGAGTATTTTGAAAGAAAGGCCAGCTACAGAGGTCAGGATTGAGAGCCATACTAGGGAACCAGGAAGGAACGTGGGTTTAGAAGTGGCGGAGCCATCACGAATACTCTTCTGCTGCTCTTGCTCATGCGTCTTAAATGTCTTGGCCAGCTCGCGACACTCTTCAGCAAGCCTGGCTGTCTCGAAAATAGGTGCACACTCAGATGGATCCGGCGTGTACGGGAGTATCGTGTCGATGGTGTGTGACGGGTGCCTTTCGTACAGCAAAAAGAAAGGTGAAAAACCGGTCGTGCTCTGAGCGGCGGTGTTGTAGGCGTAGATGACGAAGGGCAGTATAGTATCCCAATTCGTGTGGTTGGCGGCGACGTACATCGAAAGGTTGTCGCCGAGGGTGTGGTTAAAGCGTTCGGTTGTCACAGAACGAGCGCTAAAAATGGGCGCGCCGCCAAATTCTTGCGATAACGCGCGGGAGAGACGTCACGAGGTCAAAAGAAAAAAAAGAAGAAAACAAACATCCAAGGCTCCCCGGGCGCGTGCTCTCCCCTCGGAAGCGTGGCTTCGCCGACGAACCTCCTCACCCCACATTGGCGGCCGAGCAAGCACTCAATATTTCCAGAAGGAAAGGGGCGTGTATGCCGGGTTGAGTCCTCTGTCGGGGACGGCCCTCGTACAGTCTCGCACCTTCCCCCAGCCTCCGCTGCGCATCGCGCCGACGAAATGATGAGAACTTTCTGGAATGTCGCGCGGAAGGTATTTAACCGAGCAGCGGAGATGGGAGATCAGGAGAAGACGAAAGTTAGCGCCAGAGCGCGTAGGGATTCCGCCGTGTAGTCGGCGAAGGTTCTGTCCGTAGTGACAGAGCAGGAGAAGACGAAAGTTAGCGCCAGAGCGCGTAGGGATTCCGCCGTGTAGTCGACGAAGGTTCTGTCCGTAGTGACAGAGCAGGAGAAGACGGAAGTTAGCACCAGAGCGCGTAGGGATTCCGCCGTGTAGTCGGCGAAGGTTTTGCCCGTAGCGACAAAGCAGGAGAAGAAGAGGATTTCCACCTGAGGGGTGAAGGCTCGAGCTACAGGCAAGAGCGTGAGTTAACCGCTATCGAGCGAAGGCGCGTGGCAACAGCTGCGTGTGTGAAGCCGACGTGTTTCCGGCGAAGAAGTTTGAAGCTTGGAGAGTGGCCAATTGAAGACGCGAGGTTTCCTGGAAGAGAAACTTCGGGGCAGCGGAACGGCAACAACGCTGGACTTTGAGTGAGTGATTCTCGGAAGAGTATCATTCAGACTTTTGTTCCAAGGACTTTGGACTGAATAGGTTTTCTATCTCTTTATTCTTTTAGTGTCTTGGTTGTTCAATGCATGCGACTGGATTGTAGTGTGTACTGTTGTCTGTGTCCGTTGTTCGAGTGTGGCTAATTGTACTGTGTAGTACGTTGTTTGATCGGTGACATATTGTACTCAGCTATTGTAGAGTGAGCATATTTGTGTATTGTTTTTCTGATCTGCAATTATTGAGAATATAATTTTGTTGGTTTATCAACTCTCGGCTCTGACTTATTCTTTGGGCCACAGCCAGCATCCGCTGGCGCGCCAAAAAGGACCACTTCTAAATTGTCCATGCTTTCGTGGTGCGGTTCCGGGGGCCGACACTTCGGCCCTTGGAATTATCCCGCCGATCGCCTTCCTAATTAACGGGACCCGTGACAATTATTCTGGCGTCCGCGACACAGGACCTGTTGGTGCACTGTGTGTCCAAAGTAGTGAGAAATAACCTCGAGTTGTTGATAGTGCTATCGGAACAATTTTGTGTGTTGTTCAGTGTTCTCGTTAACGAGTGCAGGGGAGTGTTCCGATAGACTGATTTAGGCAGATACTTTTTACACGTGGCAAGACTTTATTTGCGAGACACCATTGATCTCGAAAAGTTAGTTGCTCTTGGTGAGAAGATGGGTCTTTCTGGCGCCAAACTACGGAAATGGGTAAGCCAGAATGAGAAAGAGGTGTTGGAGAGAGAGAGGTTGGCAGCTGAGAGGGCCAAGGAAGAAAAAGCAGCTGAGTTGGAACGAGAGAGGTTGGCAGCTGAGAGAGCCAAGGAAGAAAAAGCAGCTGAGTTGGAACGAGAGAAGTTGGCAGCTGAAAGGGCGAGATAAGAAAGTGAAGCGAAGGAGCAACAGCTGAAAGAAGAAAGAGAGGCAAATGAGCGACAGCTGAAGGAAGAAAAAGAGCAGCAATTGAAGTTGGAGCTGGAGAGAGAGAAGTTGGCAGCCAAAAGGGCGAGAGAAGAAATAGAAGTGAGGGAGCGACAGCTGAAGGAAGAAAGAGAAGCGGAGATGGCTGAAAGGGAACGGCAGCGGCAGCACGAAATTTAACTCGAGCGGCTCCGTTTGACACAGCGAAGTGAAACTCCGGTCCAAGCTAGA
Source organism: Rhipicephalus annulatus (assembly GCA_013436015.1). Taxonomy (NCBI): domain Eukaryota; kingdom Metazoa; phylum Arthropoda; class Arachnida; order Ixodida; family Ixodidae; genus Rhipicephalus; species Rhipicephalus annulatus. The sequence goes on from WOVY01004703.1 coordinate 174,059, forward strand.
GTTGAAAGCAGCGAACGAGAGGATCATGGCTTCCGCTTGAACCCAAGCAAGCTGCTCGTAGCATTTGATGAAAGGAAGGACGACCTTGACGCGTACCTTCACAGATTTGAGACGATTGCACGGAGCCAGAATTGGCCGGAAGATCAATGGGCAACTGCTTTGAGTATTTGCTTGAGTGGTGAAGCGCTCAGTGTGTACGGTAGGCCGACGCCGACCGATGCAGGTAACTATGCAAAGGTGAAAGCTGCTTTGCTGAAGCGATTTAGATTTACTGTGGAAGGATTCCGGGACAGATTTCGGACAGGAAAGCCAGCGGATGGTGAGAAGGCTACGCAGTACGCCGCCCGACTTAGCCATTATTTCGACAGATAGATTGAACTTTCAGGGACAGCGCAGGAGTACGATGAGCTTAGAGAGCTCATAATTAGAGAACAATTTCTTACTAGTTGCCCCCAAGCCTGTCGCTGTACTTGAAAGAGAGGAAGGCTGAGTCACTTGAAGGAATGCTTGAATTGGCTGATCAATTCTTGGAAGCGCAAGGTGGAACTAATTTGGCCAAGGTCAAGAAGGACTGTCCCGAAGATTCGAAAAATTCGGCACCCGAACAAAAGAAGCGTGCACCGGAGAGTGTTCCGCGATGTTTCCTGTGTAACCGAGAGGGTCATCGCGCGAGCAACTGTCGTACTAACTTTACGAGCCCCACGGTAGTAAAATGTTTTAAGTGTGGTCAGACTGAGCACAAAGCAGACGCATGTCGAAACGGAGCGAGTCAAACTCACCAAGTATCCTGTGTGCTAGCAGCACCGAAATCCGATGGTGATGCCGTCACTGACGGATTCGTAGAGTTGGAAAATGGGGAGAAAATTCCTATTGTGGGTGCTGTAATGACAAAACAGCCAACCGGTGTCACGAAGGGAATGCCAACGCTGCCTGGAAAAGTTGCGGGCAAGAAGGTTACGGTGTTAGGAGATACCGGTAGCTCCACGGTTATCGTGCGGAGAAATTTGGTACGGGAAGGTGAGTTAACAGGCAAAACGAAACTAGTTTGCCTAATTGACCGTACGGTTCGGATGCCTCCCGAAGCAGAAATTGAAGTGGAAACCCCGTACTTCAGCGGGAAGGTTACCGCTCTATGTATGACAACCCCCCTTTACGACCTTGTCATCGGAAACATCGACGGGGCGCGAGGACCGAATGATCCGGAATGTTTGGGAGAAGACCCTAAGATAGAGCCCTCGTCAACCCAGCGACCGCGAGATACAGTGGAGGAGCCTCCCGTGACGGATCTCACTAGAGCCCAAGGTGAAGCCACGGCGCAAGAGCCAGCGAATGAGAAGATGATCGAGTTGAATGAGTTCACGTGCGGGGCAGCTGGACGTACGTCGGCACGACCCCAACCGACCGTCAGTGTAAAGGTCACGGAGTCGGCCAGCCAGGCCCAATGCCGTGACATGAACAAGCTGGTAAATAAACAGACAGGACCCGTTGACCGTTATGACCCGTTAACGGTGTCGGAAGTGACAACGATGGCTGAGACGCCGCCTCAGATACCGTCGTTGGAAAGGGCTCGCCGAAAAACAACGAGGAAAACAAGAAGAGATCGAACGAGCACCGCAAGAAAGGACGCAAGCGCAGCTCAAAGTACACAGGATAAGTGCTGAGGTCAAATCAGAATGTGTTTGGCAGTGCTGAGTGCCATAAGTTGTGTTAATGTTGTGTTATCCTGTGTCACAAGTGTCGAAGTGTCTGTGCTGTGATGTGATGTATAGTGTTGTATAATTGTTGTAAAGACAGAACTTTGTACGTTTGTATTGTTTGGAATGTGTGATGAAGCGTTGTACTCATGTACCTGCGGTTATATTTCATGTGTGTGAGATTGAATTGTAATGTCCAATTGTATTGTGAATGTGATGTGTCATGAGCGACGGACTATGTTACAGTCTTTGAGAGTGTGTGGTGACTGTTCGCACTCGTTTGTGTGGTTTCGAAAATTATGAGATATTATTCATAAAGTGGGGGGCAGTGTCACAGAAGGAGCGCTAAAAATGGGCGCGCCGCCAAATTCTTGCGATAACGCGCGGGAGAGACGTCGCGAGGTCAAAAGAAAAAAAAGAAGAAAACACACATCCAAGGCTCCCCGGGCGCGCGCTCTCCCCTCGGAAGCGTGGCTTCGCCGACGAACCTCCTCACCCCACATCGGTGGCCGAGCAAGCACTCGAAATTTCCAGAAGGAAAGGGGCGTATATGCCCGGTTGAGTCTTCTGTCGGGGACGGCCCTCGTACAGTCTCGCACCTTCCCCCAGCCTCCGCTGCGCATCGCGCCGACGAAATGATGAGAACTTTCTGGAATGTTGCGCGGAAGGTATTTAACCGAGCAGCGGAGATGGGAGATCAGGAGAAGACGAAAGTTAGCGCCAGAGCGCGTAGGGATTCCGCCGTGTAGTCGGCGAAGGTTCTGTCCGTAGTGACAGAGCAGGAGAAGACGAAAGTTAGCGCCAGAGCACGTAGGGATTCCGCCGTGTAGTCGGCGAAGGTTCTGTCCGTAGTGACAGAGCAGGAGAAGATGGAAGTTAGCGCCAGAGCGCGTAGGGATTCCGCCGTGTAGTCGGCGAAGGTTTTGTCCATAGCGACAAAGCAGGAGAAGAAGAGGATTTCCACCTGAGGGGTGAAGGCTCGAGCTACAGGCAAGAGCGTGAGTTAACCGCTATCGAGCAAAGACGCGTGGCAACAGCTGCGTGTGTGAAGCCGACGTGTTTCCGGCGAAGAAGTTTGAAGCTTGGTGAGTGGCCAATTGAAGACGAGAGGTTTCCTGGAAGAGAAACTTCGGGGCAGCGGAACGGCAACTACGCTGGACTTTGAGTGAGTGATTCTCGGAAGAGTATCATTCAGACTTTTGTTCCAGGGACTTTGGACTGAATGGGTTTTCTATCTCTTTAGTCTTTAAGTGTCTTGGTTGTTCAATGCATGCGACTGCATTGTAGTGTGTACTGTTGTCTGTGTCCGTTGTTCGAGTGTGGCTAATTGTACTGTGTAGTACGTTGTTTGATCGGTGACATATTGTACTCAGCTATTGTGGAGTGAGCATATTTGTGTATTGTTTTTCTGATCTGCCATTATTGAGAATATAATTTTGTTGGTTTATCAACTCTCGGCTCTGACTTATTCTTTGGGCCACAGCCGGCGTCCGCTGGCGCGCCAAAAAAAACCACTTCTAAATTGCCCACGCTTTCGTGGTGCGGTTCGGGGGGCCGATACTTCGGCCCTTGAAATTAGCCCGGCGATCGCCTCCCTAATTAACGGGACCCATGACATCGGTCAGACCATTCGTGTGCGGGTGGTAAGCAGTTGTTTCGTGGTGGACAGAATGGCACTCCGTGACAATGGCTTCGACGACTTCTGACAAGAAGACACGGCCTCGATCGCTGAGAAGCTCCTGAGGTGGACCGTGGCGCAGTATGAATCTATGCAGTAGGAAGGACGCAAGATCACGCGCAGTAGCCGCAGGGATAGCGGCGGTTTCGGCGTATCGCGTTAAATGATCTACGGCGACGATGGCCCAGCGGTTACCAGCCGACGTCAGAGGAAGTGGTCCATACAAATCAATACCTATGTGCCCGAACGGACGCTCAGGGCGAGGTAACGGTTGCAGACTGGCTGGTGACATGTGTGCTGACGGTTTGCGGCGTTGGCAAGCGAGGCAGGAGCGTACGAACTGCTGCACGTAGCGGTACATCCCGCGCCAGAAGTAGCGTTGTCGAATGTGATGGTAGGTTTTGAATACCCCAGAGTGCGCGCATTGCGGATCAGAGTGGAAGGATTCACATATCTCTGACCGCGGACTGCGTAGTATCACGAGTAACCACTGCCGGACATCGGCGTCGTAATTGCGTCGGTGTAGAAGGCCGTCACGGATGGCGAAATGGCGAGCTTGACGACGCAAGGCACGCGTGGATGGCGTTGCGGATGGATCAGAGAGCAAGTAGATGAGCGGGCCGATCCAATTATCCTTTCGCTGTTCGGTAGCGATGATGTCAACATCAATGGCAGAAACAGCAGCAGAGGATACTGAGCAGAGCACATCACCTTCAGGCAGAGGGGAGTGCGAGAGGGCGTCAGCGTCAGCATGCTGGCGTCCGTTGCAGTGCAGCACGCGGATGTCGTAGTCTTGTAAGCGAAGAGCCCAACGGGCGAGACGGCCTGAGGGATCCTTCAATGATGAAAGCCAGCATAGTTCATGATGGTCGGTGCCGACATCGAATGGGCGACCATACAAATAAGGTCGAAATTTTGTAAGGGCCCAGACGATCGCCAGGCACTCTTTCTCCGTGACGGTGTAGTTGTCTCGGCTCTCGTGAGCGCACGGCTTGCATATGCTACGACATATTCAGGGAATCCGGGTTTGCGCTGCGCCAGGACAGCGCAGAGGCCTACGCCGCTGGTGTCTGTGTGCACCTCCGTCGGGGCCGTAGGGTCGTAGTGGCGTAGAATGTGAGGAGACGTCAGCAAATAGCAGAGCTTAGCGAACGCGTCTTCGCACTCAGACGACCACGAATTGAGGGGCCCGTTACTTCCAAGGTGCTTCGTCAGCGGTGATATATTCGTAGCAAAGTTTCGTATGAAGCGTCGGAAGTATGAGCACAGGCCCACGAAACTACGCAGTTCTTTGACAGACGCAGGTTTGGGGAATTCAGCCATGGCCCGAAGCTTGGCTGAGTCAGGAAGAATGCCATCCTTAGACACGACGTACCCTACGATGGTGAGTTGCCGTACCGCAAAGCGGTACTTCTTCAGATTTAGTTGCAAGCTGGTATTGCTCACACGTAAGAAAACTTCTTGCAGACGTTGGAGATGCGTGGAGAAATCTGGGGCGAACACAACAACGTCATCGAGGTAACACAAGCACGTGTGTCATTTCAAGTTGCGCAGAACGGTGTCCATCATGCGCTCAAAGGTCGCAGGTGCATTACATAGACCAAACGGCATGACGTTGAATTCGTACAAGCCGTCGGGTGTGATGAACGCAGTCTTCGGTCAAGCGTCATCAGCCATGGGTACTTGCCAATACCCCGAGCGCAGATCGAGAGAAGAAAAAAATTCGGCTCCGTGAAGGCTGTCAATTGCGTCATCGATGCGCGGCAGTGGGTAAACACTGCTTGCGAGTGATCTTATTGAGCCGTCTGTAGTTCACAAAGAACCGCGCAGAACCATCTTTCTTCGCAACAAGAACAACAGGAGACGCCCATTGACTGTCCGAGGGCCGAATAACGTCGCGTCTGAGCATATCATCAACCTGCTCGTTAATTTCCCGTCGTTCAGCAGGCGACACGCGGTAGGGACGTTGCCGTAATGGTGGATGGGCACCAGTGTCGATACGATGTGTAACAGCGGACGCGCGACCGACAGAACTTCGCCCGACATCGAAAGAAGAATGATAATCTCGCAGCAGGTTCAGAAGCTGGGAACGCTGTACCGACGTAAGATTGTCATCAATGTAGGGGCCAAATACATCAGGAGATGATGAATCATAAGTGAAAACAGCACTGACGGTACGCGAATTGGGACAACGCGAGTCATCAGGTATGTCCAGGACTTGTGCGTTATCCACTGGTTCTACTCTGCCGAGACATTCCCCTCGAACCAAGGTGACAGTGTACGGGGATGGGTTGGTCACAAAAATAGCGGCGTTGCTCTGGGTGATTTGCACGGTCGCGAAAGGTACTAGCAACCCTTTCCTTCGGCAAGCACAGTCGGATGGCGAAACAAGTGCAATTGTGTCGGAGAGTCTTGCGCAGTAGACAGATACACCCATCGCCGAGCTTGGAGGCACTATGGTATCGTCTTTCACGAGAATCTTCCTCAGTTTCGAGGTACTATCTTCCGGCGTCAAATGCGAGAAGGGTGAGACTTCAATTTCGGCAGCGGCACAATAAATGACGGCGTCGTTGCGGGAGAGAAACCCCCCCCAGGATGACGTCATGAGAGCATGCAGGAATGATGATGAATTGGCCAATATACAGAACGTCCTGAACGACGACGCGAGCTGTGCACTCTGCGGAAGGATGGATACGATGCGAACCGGCAGTACGAAGGGACAACCCAGAAATCGGCGTCGTCACTTTTCGAAGCAAGCGGCAAAAGTTTTTGTCCATAACGGATACTGCAGCTCCAGTGTCAATAAGAGCAGATGCATGAACACCGTCCACAAGCACATCTATGACATTAGATGGGCGGCTCTGAGGGCTCTCACATTGCAATAGCATCGCATTCCTTGCCTCGGGGACTGCGATGACTAGTTTTCCCGCTCATGAGTAGCCGAACTTGGCCTCATGGGGAACAGGAAACGACGTCGTGGAGACGGCGACCTTCGAGGAGATGGACCTGGGCGAGACGGCGGTGGCATAGACGGTGGTTCGTTGTGATAGGGACGGCTGAGGTGGCCAGCAACAGGCGAAGAAATTGGAGCCGGCTGTACGCGATGGCAATAACAGGCTACGTGACCGGCGTAACCGCAGGCAAGGCAGATGGGCCGGTTGTCGGGTGTGCGCCATCGGTTCGCTGGGGTAGGTCTTGTCCATGACGCAAGAGCCAATGGACAGTACGGTGGCTGGAAAGGCTGCAGGGGATGCTGGAGCTGAGTCTGAGAGGTCACGTCAACATACGTAGCCGGCATACCCGCTGCAAAGGATGGAGGTCGTGCGGCAGCTTCGGCGTAAGTCAGTGGGGCGGGCGGTTGATCGACTGGTGGCGGCCTAGCGACCACTTGGGTGTAACTTGGGGGCGCAGGGGCCAGAAGCTGATGTGGTTGGTACGCAGGGATGACCTTCGCTATTTCCTGCTCAATTGCTCGGCGGATGGGTCGAAGGCGGCTTCTCTACAATACTATCAATCAAGTAATAGAGAAATGCTCAGAGTATAACCAACCACTATACATAGCCTTCATAGATAACGAGAAGGCGTTTCATTCAGTAGAAATATCAGCCATAATGCAGACACTGCGGAATCAGGGCGTTGAAGAAGCATATACAAACATCCTGGAAGAAATCTACAGGAGATCAACTGCTACCATAGTGCATCATAAAGCAACAAAATACCAATCAAGAAGGGTGTAAGGCAGGGGAACACAATCTCCCCAATGCTATTGAGCGCATGCTTACAGGCGGTCTTCAGAAGCCTAGAATGGGAACAGTTAGGGATAAGAGTTAATGGAGAGTACCTAAGTAACCTGCGCTTCGCCGATGATATTGCATTGCTGAATAACTCAGGGGACGAATTGCAAATCATGATTACGGAGTTGGACAAGGAGAGCAGAAAGGTGGGTCTTAAAATTAATCTGCAGAAAACGAAAGTAATGTACAACAACCTCGGAAAAGAGCAGCGCTTCGAGATAGGTAATAGTGCACATCAAGTTGTAAAAGACTACTTCTACTTAGGGCAGGTAATAACCGCGGAGCCGAACCACGAGATTGAAGTAACTAGAACAATAAGAATGGGGTGGAGCACATTTGGCAAGCACTCTCAAATTATGACCGGCAGATTGCCACTATCCCTCAAGAGGAAGGTATATAACAGCTGTATCTTGCCGGGTACTTAGCTATGGAGCAAAAACTTGGAGACTTACAAAGAGGGTTCAGCTTAAACTGAGGACGACGCAGCGAGCAATGGAAAGAAAAATGGTAGGTGCAACCTTAAGAGACCAGAAGAGAGCAGAGTGGATTATTGAACAAACGGGGGTTCAGGATGTCATAGTTGAAATCAAGAAGAGGAATTGGACATGGGCCGGGCATGTAGCGCGTAGACAGGATAACCGCTGGTCATTAAGGGTAAAAAACCGGATTCCCAGAGAAGGGAAGTGGGTTAGGGGGAGACAGAAGGTTAGGTGGGCCGATGAGATTAAGAAGTTTGCCGGTATCAATTGGCAGCAGCAAGCACAGGACCGGGTTAACTGGCGGAACATGGGAGAGGCCTTTGTCCTGCCGCAGACGTAGTCAGGCTGATGAACCAAAATAACCATCATCATCATCACCACCACCACCATCATTCTGTGCAGCTGAAGTTAACTTCAGCTGCACAGAATGCTGCTACGTATACAATTCAAGCAGCTTCATATTGTCGCGGTTCAACGTAAGCAGTGCACCGAGACGTTGAGTCCGAGAACCGACGGCGCGTGTTTTTATGCGGGAGCCAAGAGCAGGCGAGCAAAACAAAAGCACGTCGTCTTCTTCAGTCTGCCTTTTCACGAGGCTGTTGGAGCGCACATCGTCTTCGTTCTTTGTTTCGGGCGCGGCATTTGCCTCCCCTTAAAAGAGCATCGCCCCGATGCTTTAGCTGAGACACTAATTTGCGCAAGAAGTCACCATGTAGAAGCAACGGTGCCTCGCAGAGTCACTCGCTGACGTATGGCGCGCTACGTGCACAAGCTCAGGTCGGTACTGGCGACGCCTTGAACAGTTTGGGCTATCCGGGACGACTTCATAGGTAACGTCACTTAGTCGTCGCAGCACTCGATAAGGTCCGAAGTACTTTCTGAGCAATTTTTCGGATAGTCCCCATTTTCGTACAGGCGTCCACACCCATACCCTGTCTCCGGTTTCGTACGTTACAGGTGTATGACGTTGGTTATAGCGGCCTGCATCGTACTCTTGCTGTTGGTATATTCGCAGACGTGCGAGCTGCCTGGCTTCCTCTGCGCGTTGAGTAAACGCGTCAGCACTCATTTCGTTGTCATCGCATTCGTGTGGCAGCATCGCGTCTAACATCGTTCTTACTTCTCGTCCATAAACAAGGCTGAATGGGGTCATCCGTGTGGTTTCTTGTTTTGCAGTATTGTATTCGAACGTTATGTAAGGGAGAATTTCATCCCAGTTTTTGTGTTCGAAGTCCACATACATTGAAAGCATGTCTTCCAGAGTTTTGTTAAGTCGCTCGGTCAACCCGTTGGTTTGTGGATGGTAAGCTGTTGACTTGCGATGAATAGTACCACTGAGCACCAACACGTGATCTAAAAGCGCGGCCGTGAATGCGGTTCCGCGATCTGTTATAACGATCGATGGCGCACCGTGTCTCAGCCCAATGTTCTCTATGAAGAACCGGGCTACCTCCTCTGCTGTGCCTCTCTGGATGGCTTTTGTCTCGGCGTAGCGAGTAAGATAGTCGGTCGCCACTATAACCCGACGGTTACCAATAATAGAGGTGGGAAGTGGGCCCAAAAGGTCCATTCCGATCTGGTTAAATGGCGTTGTCGGGATCTGGACAGGGTGTAGCTAACCGGCTCGTTTCATTGGAGGTGACTTGCGCCGCTGACAATCGAGGCAGGTCCGAACATGATGCTTCACGGTAGCGGTGAGTCTAGGCCAGTAATATCTCCGTTTAACTCTGCTCAGTGTGCGCGTGTAGCCTAAATGTCCAGATGTTACCTCGTTGTGGCACGCTTGCAACACCTCAGAACGAAGAGTGGTAGGAACGAGAAGCAGGTAGGTGGACCCGTCTGACGAGAAGTTCATTTTGTAAAGGACATTGTTTCGCAGACAGAACGACGATAGTCCTGTTGTAAAGGCTTTGGGTGCATTCTGGCTTCGTCCTTCTAAATAATTAATCAAGCCAAGTAGCTCAGGATCGTCATGCTGGTGATCTGCGATGGTTGACGTGTCGAGGATTCCGAGGAACGCTGTCTCTTCATCAAAAGCAGCAGCCGACTCTATTGGTGATCGAGATAGGCAGTCGGCGTCCGTGTGTCGTTTTCCCGACTTATACACCATCGTTATATCAAACTCCTGTAGTCTAAGGCTCCAGCGTGCCAATCGCCCGGATGGATCTTTCAGACTTGTTAACCAACACAACGAATGGTGGTCACTGATAACCTTGAATGGGCGGCCGTACAGGTATGGGCGAAACTTCATAACTGGCCACACCACGGCGAGGCATTCTTTTTCAGTGGTCGAGTAATTTGCTTCTGTGCGTGATAGAGTTCTGCTTGCGTAAGCGATCACTCTTTCATCGTCATCCTGGCGCTGTACAAGCACAGCTCCGAGGCCAACATTGCTGGTGTCAGTATGGAGCACTGTAGGGGCTGTGTCATCAAAATGGGCAAGCACGGGGGTCGTCTGTAGACATTGCCGCAAGTCATTGAAAGCATCTTCCTGTTCGTCGCCCCAAACAAATGCAACGTCATTCCTCGTGAGACAAGTTAAAGGTGACGCGATGTGCGCAAAATCTGGAATAAATCGCCGATAATATGCACAGAGACCCAGAAAACGCCTCACTGCCTTTTTATCTGATGGTGTTGGAAACTGTGCGACGGCAGCAACTTTTTCGGGGTCTAGACGAACTCCTGCGTAGCTGACGACATGGCCAAGAAACTGCACTTCCTCAAAGCAGAAGTGACATTTCTCCGGCTTGAGCGTGAGGCATGCGGCCTGTATGGCCTGCAAGACCATTTGCAATCGTTCAAGGTGTTCGTAAAACGTTGTAGAAAACACAATGATGTCATCAAGGTATACTAGGCAGGTTCTCCATTTAAGGCCAGAGAGAACGGTATCCATGAGACGCTGGAAAGTAGCAGGAGCGGAGCACAAGCCAAATGGTAAAACCTTAAATTCGTACAGTCCGTCTGGCGTCACGAAAGCGGTTTTTTCACGATCCCTGGGGTCTACTTCAATTTGCCAATATCCGCTTTTTAAGTAAATGGAAGATAAGTAACGTGCGTTTCGAAGCTTGCCAATCGAATCATCTATGCGGGGAAGCGGGTACACGTCCTTTTTTGTAACCTGATTTAGCTTTCGATAGTCCACACAGAAACGCAGGCTGCCGTCCTTCTTTTTCACTAGAACAACAGGTGTTGCGCAGGGGCTTTTCGACGGCTAAATGACGTCGTCTTCAAGCATTTTTGTCACCTGCTGTTCTATCGCTTCTCGCTCTTTTGAAGCCACATGGTACGGATTTTGATAGATTGGTCTAGCCGTGCCCTCTGTGATGATTCTGTGCTTGGTCAAGGACGTCCGGCCAACTTTCGAAGTCGACGCAAAACAGTCGTGGAACTCGTCTAGCAGCACAAGCAGGCGTTCCCGCTGTTGCTGAGTTAAAGTGGGGCTGACGTCAAGGTTAGGTGCTAGGTCACGTGGGTCTTGTGCAGGTGTTGATTCGAGTGCTGAAAAGCAGTCATGAACATCTGTGATCTCGTCGAAATGTGCCAACGTTGTGCCTTTTGGAAGGTGCCGTCGATCGGAGCTGAAATTGGTCAACAGAAAGTCCGTTCGGCCGTCGGTGACATTGAATATTCCTCGTGCTACGGAAATCCCATGAGTGAAAAGCAGTGAGGTTAGCTGGTCGGCGACTCCTTCATCATCGAATGGTACGTCACATGCTACTGAAACGAGGATACATGATCGAGGCGGCACGACTATATTGTGGTCTTTCAGACGAAAGGATTTGTGCTCTGGTGATGTAGGATCAGTCAGACGAGCACTCTCGTAAAATGAAACCACGCGGTCCGGGATGTTGATTATTGCGCCATGCTCCCTGAGAAAGTCTATTCCTATAATTAAATCTTTGAAGCACTCTGGGAGAACAATGAAAGTCGCGACGAAAGAAGAACCTCCTATGCTGATTCTTGCTGTGCATCTTTCAGTAGGGAGCAGCAATTGACCACCCGCTGTTCTTATATGTGGTCCTGTCCATGGCGTTCTTACTTTTCTAAGATGATCAGCCAGCTTGCGACTTATTATGGAAAAATCAGCACCCGTATCGACTAAGACCGTCACTTGCTCTCCGTCAATAATTACATTGAGGTCGGCGCTCACCATGTCGTCGTTGTTAATATTCGTCGGCGTCAAGTCGTTCTGTCGCGGCAGTACTGGGGACTTTTTATCATCTTGTGGTCGGGCTGCGACCTTACCCCGAGAGGTCGCCGCCTTTAGTTTCCCCGGTAAGGGCTGGGCGACCTTGTTCCCCGAAGGTCAGCAAAAGTACGTCGATTCGGTGATGATGTCTGAGCAGGGGATGGAGAGCGTGACCTGTGGGCGGAATTGGGCTGGCGATGAGGAGGCGACTCGTGATAGGGAGACCACGTTGTTGAAGGTCCTCGAAAACCAGGGTCGTCATGGCAAACAATGTAGTCGTCATTGGCACGGCGACCGTCGTACTCTGGCCGAGACGGGCGAAGCGATGTGTCGCGGTACCAACAATAGCGAGCTATATGGCTGGCACCACCACAGTTGAAGCAGAGAGGGCGCCGATCGACGGTGCGCCAATCGTCCGTTCTGCGAAATTTCGGGCGTCTTATGTCCTCTCGTGGTGGTGAGTAAGGCGCGGCAAGTGGTGGCTGGTGGCATGGAGACATCGGAGACATGGGCTGACGTCTGAAAGCCTCCTGCAAAGGTTGCGACGAAGGTGCGGCTGTGGGTGGCTGGTAGTATGATGTAATGGGCGGGACGGGTGGTGGTCGGCGGACAGCGTCGGCGTAACTCAGTTGACGCTGATCGCGATCGAGATCAGCTGCTGAAAAAGCGTGCCTAAGTTCGTCACGAACGACTGTGGCAACGGCGGTCACTGGTGTATCCACTGGAGGAGTCCAAAGCTTCTGCATTTCTTCGCGGACAATATCTCTGATAAGGTCACGTAGGGAGCCCTGATTGTCCAGAGTCACTGAAGCGGCGTTGATTGGGGTGGTAGTGGACGAGCGATCATATTGCCTTGATCTTTGATGCAGAGCACGCTCAATGGCAGTGGCTTCTTTTATAAAAATGGCCACGGTAGTTGGGGCATTGCGCACACGTCCAGCGAACAGTTGTTCTTTCACGCCACGCATAAGGTAGCGCAACTTCTTCTCCTCGGACATGTTGGGATCAGCTCGACGACTGAGGCGCGACACGTCTTCAGCAAACATTGCCACAGTTTCGTTAGGTTTTTGAAGCCTTAACTCGAACAACTGCTGAGCCCGCTCTCGACGGTCGACGCTAGCAAATGTGCCAATCAGCTGCTGACGAAAGTCATCCCATGTGGATATACGGCCTTCTCGATTCTCAAGCCACGTGTGAGCGCCGTCATCGAGAGTGAATTACGTGCGGGCGAGCTTCTGTTGAGCATTCCACTGGTTGATGTCAGCAACGCGTTCGTAATGCTCAAGCCAATCTTCAACATCTTCGTGTGGGGCACCACTGAAGCGATCAGGCACAAGTGGATGAAGAAGTGTTACCTGGGCTGGATTGGAAATGGGGCCTTGTATCCCTTGGACCAACTGTGGCTGGCTAGCGGAGGCCATTGGTAGAAGTACGTAATACCTGGTAGAATGTTCGTCGAAGAAGGTCAGCTCAGGAGATAGGCCTAGCAACCGCCGACTGAAGCGGTGCACTGGTGTCGTAACAGGTGGCTGCGTGTCGGGACTTGATGAACGGCTCCCAGATGGGGTGTTGAGCATCAGCAGGCTTGCGACCCAGCACCTCCACCAGTGTCGCGGTTCCACGTAAGCAGTGCACCGAGACGTTGAGTCCGAAAACCGACGGCGTGTGTTTTTATGCAGGAGCCAAGCGCAGGCGAGCAAAACAAAAGCACGTCGTCTTCTTCAGTCCCTCTTTTCACGAGGCTGTTGGCGCGCACATCGTCTTCGTTCTTTGTTTCGGACGCGGCAATATGAGCTATTTCTGCTGTTGTGAACATTGAGCAGGAGAACACAGTCACTGGCAGTCTCTTTCTACTTGTTGGTCTTCTACGCTCTGTTCGTGATAGACTGTACATGATCGTGACACACCTGATCCCTTGTTACTGCTGGAACTAGAAAAATACAGATCATCGTTACAACCATGCTACATGCAAGTGTACAGTTGTTAAATATGTGCTCATAATTACAGAGTACGTATTTTGAGAAGCCGATGACAAGTATGCAGAAATAATAAAGATAAAGGAAGTCTCAACACCACAGAAACAGTGAAGACTGAAAATATATTTTGTTATGATGCAAGTGCAAAACTACAATGTCATACATGAAGGCGTGAAAGTTCGGCCAGGCATAATAAGCCAATAAAGTATCTCTATTTCAACTTTACACTAGCTGCGAGAAGCCGACCACAAATAAGTTTACTAGGGAACACAAGTTGGACTTCCTGAGAAGACAACAGCCAATGTTCATAACTTTAAAGCTACCTAACATAGCCAGCTTACCATACATCGTATAGGCGCTGTAATGATAAATGTAGTGGTTAATGCATAGCACGGAAAACACATCGTCAGTGCTAAGCACGAGACGCTCGCGGCGGATGTTATCGCTGCTTTCGCTGCTAGACCTACGCTCCTACCTGGTTTCAAATAACAGTTCTAACTGTCACAACTATTTATTATATTTGGTGGAGTTTGCTTGGTCTCCTTGCAACCCTGGAGTTTCGAAGCCGGACTCGACCTGCCGCTATGACCACTGCATCTGCCACAAGCCCTCCGCTTATGGCTCTCCAGGCCATCGTGTGCTCCGGCGCGGTCCGTCAGCGGGACCCTCCCACATTCAGCGGCACGGACGATCACGACGTCGACGACTGGCTGGCTACCTACGAACTCGTGAGTGTCTTGAACAAATGGGACGAAGCCACGAGACTGGCCACCATCGGCATTTACCTCAGTGGAATCGCCCACTTGTGGTTTCGGAACCATGAAACCAACGTTCCAACCTGGACAGCATTCAAGAAAAAGTTCAGCGAAAGCAGCGATAACGTCCGGCGTGAGCATCTCGTGCTTAGCACTGACGATCTGAGTGGTCTCCAGCCTGTGACAGTGCTTTTGCGAAGATCCGTGAACTGCTAACAACACCACCCATACTGTGACATTTCGATTCAAGCGCACCCACAGAAATCCACACGGATGCTAGTGGTGTCGGTCTTGGCGCTGTACTCGCCCAACGAAAGCCTGGTTACCAAGAATATGTTGTTGCGTACGCGAGCCACACTTTCAAGAACAGAAGCAAATTATTCGGTAACTGAGAAAGAATGCCTAGCGATCAGCTGGGCCATTACCAAATTTCGGCCTTATTTGTACGGCTGCCCTTTCGATGTTGTTACCGATCACCACGCGCTCTGCTGGTTATCCTCCCTCAAGGATCCCTCCGGACACTTGGCACGGTGGGCTTTACGGCTCCAAGAGTACGACATCCGTGTCATTTATCACTCAGGCCAAAACATGCCAATGCCGATGCTCTTTCGCGTTCGTCTGTTTCTGCAGATTTTGCGAGTGTCTCCATCCAATACAACTTACTTCCACTGTCAAGACCCATCGACATGGCTGCGGAGCAGTGCAAAGATTCGCGGATTGCATCTCTGATAGATTACCTATCTGAAACACTCGCCCATCCGCCATCTCGAGTGCTACACCAACACGCCTCTCACTTGGCCATCCATGATGGAATACTTTATCGCCCAACTACCACCCTGACGGCCGCAAATGGCTACTCTTCATACCCAGGCATCTCCGTGCCAACATATGTGATGCTTTCCATGCTGATGCACAATGTGCATACGCCGGTCTATTTGAGATCTACGCCAGGCTACGTTTTCGGTTTTATTGGCGCGGCATGTACACATTTCTTCAAAAGTACATTCGATCTTGCACAGAATGCCAACGCAGCAAGCACGATCCTCGCCGTCCTACTGCACCAATGCAGCGGTTACCGTGCCAAGTGCGACCAATTGACCGGGTTGGAATAGACCTTTATGGTACTCTGCCATATACATCAGCTGGGAATCGCTGGATTATTGTAGCGATCGACGATCTCGCGAGATATGCAGAAACGGCTGCTCTACCAGCCATGACTGCAGATGACGTTGCGTCTTTCCTGCTGCAACGTTTTGTTCTGCGTCACAGCGCTCCACGTGAACTTTTGAGCGACAGAGGCCGCGTCTTTCTTGCGGATGTTACTCAACAACTTCTTGCTGAATGCCATGTCATTTTCACCGCTGTACCACCGCATATCGGCCCCAAACAAACCGCTTGACTGAACGTTTCAAGCGCACTCTTGTTGACATGCTTTCCATGTATGTCGCCTTCGACCACACCAACTGGGATCTTATCTTTTCCTACGTAACGTACGCTTACAACACGGCACCTCAAGCGACGACAGGCTTTTCTCCCTTCTTTTTACTATATGGTCGAGAGCCATCATCTCCAATCCACGCCATTCTCCCCTACCGACCCGACTCATCCGAAGGCACACCAGTTTCCGAAGCTGCTCTGAATCCGGAAGAATGTCGACAATTAGCTCGCGCCTTTAAAACACAAGAACAAGGGCTACGAAAATTTCCTCACGACGATGGACGGTCCCACTACCAGTTTTCGCCCAACTCTCTTGTTTGGTGGTGGGTGCCTCCCACTGCTGCTCCTGGTGCATCTACAAAGTTCGTCAGCAGGTACCTAGGGCCTTATCATATCATAGAGCAAACTTCCGCTTTGAACTACCTCATCGAACCCCTCACACCTACTTTGGACCTGCGTCGCCAAGGACGCGAAATCGTACACCTGAATCGCCTCAAACCGTATCACGAACCACTTGTTCTCCCGACACCTTAAAACACCTCCTTGGCTGCGTCTTCAGGGAGGAGGAAATATGTAATGATGAATGTAGTGGGTCATGCATAGCTCGAAAAACACATCGTCAGTGCTAAGCACGAGATGCTCGCGCCGGACGTTATCGCTGCTTTTGCTGGTAGGCCTACGCTCCTACCTGGTTTCAGATAACTGTTTAGACTGTCACAGTTCTTTATTATAGGGCAAATGGGCAGTATAGAAGACACAAAACACTTGTCAATTATGAGTGTGCTTGTTGCTCACATCTATTATTCCAAACAAAAAACCTTTCAAAAGTGCACTTCATTAGGGGAAATAATCTACACAACAAACACAACTGGCTCCTACAGGCGCCACCAACACTCACTATCATTATTTATGTCAGCGTCTTGCTGGATGGATATGCTGTCTCCTGCACAGAACACCAAAGGAGCGCTCCACAAGTTGGATAGCATTGGTGCTGGCTGCATCAGACTGCTGCTGAAGTAAGCTAGCCACCGACAGGGAGATGTGGAGCCATGGCTTTGAAGCACACCGAGCGTCACCTTTAGAGATCAAGAATGCATACTTATCTCTTAGCTCAGGTACAAATCATAGAAAAATAAATATATCACTATGATATCGTGGCGAACACGTTCGGCTGAAACACAACATGCCACTGCACTGAGAGAGAAAAAGCTACATCAAGTAAAAGATGCAGTTACCGGCCCTATGTCGTCTGAGGCTTCTACGATATGTCTTTCTCCTTGCGAGTTGTGAACAACCAGGCAATTTTCACCCCCCTTCTATTTTTTCCAGTGAACTTGATCCACAGAGTCAGTCACAAGCAGGAGTGCTCAATAAGGAATGAAATTATTTGTGCTCGTTCAAAAGCAAGAGTTTTTCAGCCTCAGACGAGTGGAAATTCATTCATAGGCTGCAAGCTTTCCACTTTCCACATTCGCAATTATTTCGCAATTTACTTCTATTAATATTCAATGAGCATAATGTGTGAGAACGATACCACAAGCAACCATGCTTGGGTTTTCAATTTGTGCACAAAAAGTGGTGTTTACTTAATCGTATGTATTTTAGATAAACTAACCTTGCAACCAGCCATTAGGCAGTTTTGTACCCTCAAAGCTCTCAAGCAGATCGCAGTCCTTCCACATGAGGCTGCCATGCATGCTTGCAGGCCACTTTAGGTCCACTGAATGATAACAGTCCCAGTGGTGACACAGACTCGCACATTTAGGGAGCACGCGCCCTTCCTATTTTTGTACAGGTGCTCCAAGTCATGAAGAGGCTTGATGTGCCAGTGCGTGACACTGACGCGTCTCAGGGCCTTAACAAACCCTGCAATCGGTGAATGGCCAAAAACGATATATTGAAAAAATAATCTATAAAAGCACTCACATCTAATATTTATTTAACGAAGCTATAACTTCATCAAAGTAATCAAATCTGCTATAATCACTTGGAAACAAACTGAAGCCTCATGTAGGGTTTACATACCGCAATATATATGACTTAGTGAAGTATAGTGCTAGCAGAGCGGTAATCTTTGGTAGAACAATTTTTTTTAAATAACATGAATTCCCCAAGTGCAACTTGGCTCCTGGAAAATAAATTCACATTAACTTTTCGACTGTCAAACTTGGTAAATGGACAGGCCTATCTTAATAATCAAACAAGAGCTCGCTTATAACAAATAAAAAAACTGATGATGTATTTGCCCCTCTTCACATATTATATGTATGTATGTAACAGTAGTAGTAAATTTGTCATGCTTGAACTTAACATCGAGAAACATTACATCTGCTCGGCTGCAAAACTTTCATATGTTATAGTACTAGGTGAATAGCAACAAATTTAGTTCGGCAAGGTCAAGGTCAACTCACCGATGGCAGCAATTAGAAGCCGTCGCTGTCAGCAGGGACCAAGTGTTTTCTGGGGCCGACAGACAAAGAACATCAGAAGACTGGAAGCTGCCGATGACAGTAATGAAAGGCTGGCCAGGCGTGCACGTGCATTGATATAGTGTAAGAACTGGCCATGAGCTGCTGTTGTCAAGGCTATAGTGGCATGCAAAATGAGGGCCAGATGAACTCAAAAACGTGTAGTTAGCTGGTACTAGCCCACAACTTTATCCAAAGCAAGGCACCGGTGAAATCTTTGCTCTTTCTGGGGGCCGGAGGGAAGCCTGACGTTCACGGGCTTTCGCTCGCACATAGAATTCTGAAGTTCTCACCGAAGAACAGTCCAGGCGTTCTGCAACACCATCCACAAAAAAAAGTAGCATGTCGCAGCTTCGGTTCGTCACATCACGGCGCGTCCTCGGACTATGGTAGCACAAAAAGGAGAAATGACGAGTCAGCAAACAAATACTACAAGCCCCACCGCTGCAACTTCGCAGGGCAAACAGTTATCAACGCTGTCTTTCAATGTTTAGTCACACCATCACAACCTCTTAACAAGTCTTGGAAAAGTCAACACAATACCGCTGTTCACAACGGAGATCGTTTCACTTCCGAACACAAGACTGCTATCAAGAAAATAGAAGCGTACGGGCTAACCAGTGGCGAAGCAAGAACCAAACACAGCGCGTAGTTCATACGTTTCCGTACGTACTTGGGGGCACTCAAGTAACGTGCCGAAACGCTGTCAATCAGAAATGTCACACAGCACCCAACTGAGAGACTGGAAAGTGAAGCGAACGAACTGATACCGGCACACAAACACACATTGCAGGCTTCTCGAGGGCCAGTTGTCATTGATGCACAGGCGCCGATCTCGCTTGATAAACACACTGAGGTACAAGCTTCGTTACGCGTCACTGTATACCGATACACTGCCACTGGTTTTCACACCGCTTCATAGCACCGAAACAGCAGCGGTAATCACAACACATCCAGTCGAACGCTGAAGGAACTCAAACAAGAGGCGCTTGTTAAAATTCGCACCAACAGGTGAGCTGTTTACGACGCCATGTTGTTTTCAAAAAGTGCACAGCCCGTAAGAGAGCTCTTAGAAAGTATATGCACTATTTTCATGGCCTGATGAAATTTGCTCTTATGTACGACGGGTATGATATGACAAATACGATAGGCGTGCCAGATGAAAGAAGTGTTTTAGCAAAGTCACGGAGTGAAATGAAGTTGAGAATACTTCACAACCAAGTTACCGTCTGCCCGCGTTTCTCGTCTGTTTTGATCAGAGAATGCGACCGGGGTTTCGCCTTCACAACGCAATTATACACAGGTCAAGTGGTCGCTACGTCGCACAAATTACATGTCAGTGACTCGTTCTTCCTTTGAATGATACTCTTGCGCCAAGTTCAACGGCTGGTATTTGTCGCAGAGATGAATTCAGCCAAGGTTTAGTCCAGAATCGAGGAGGGGGGGTACACATTTCAGGTGTAATTTACGTTTACTAGGATCATTTTATCCTGACTGCTTGCCATATTATCACGGCCCATATCTATTTCTGAACAGTGAAGGCGGAAACGCATGATTTGTTTGTATTTCCATGCGTAATCACACGCACCCCGAATACGCTTACGTTTACAATTTACGCGCCCGTTCCAGATCGTCCCAAAGTGTACCAACAGCTGTATTTCATAGATTGTGCCCATCGGACAGTTAGAGCCAATCGAAGTACACTAGAGCAACACAAACTAGGCTTTCTGAAGCGCTAACTAAAAAGTGCCACTCATTTTTATTTCCAATAGCGTGCACGGAACGTGCTCCTATTAACCTGTTTGGTTGTAAGTTTCAACAATGAGGCAAGCATCTCGAGATGTACTTTTAATTGAAGGAAGTGGGGCACAGCACAACAACATAACAAATAAGGTTGGTTATATGCCATGCCACGTTCGAATGCGCCGACCAGTAACGTAGCACATTGGTTTTCATCCAATCACAAGTCTTTACCTGCACAATTTTACGCTATTGACGCCCAATAGGATTCTTCAATTACTGTGACTCCAAACTTATTGGACGACAGTGGTTGTGAATACCATCCACTGCGTACAAAGGAAACAACACACGAAACTCAAAGCGCCAAAATAAATAAAAACGCACCAGGAGTCATCAGGCAGCCCTACATCGGTGTGAAGTAACTCAAAATTAGCCAGGACACCGAAGTATGCTCTCTTTAGGTGATTATGTAAGTTAAAGGAAAAGTTCCACCCGTGATTGTCTATTCCTTGGGTGACACCTCGGCGGCAGGTTCTAAGTAGCCACATTGTTCCTAAGAGTGGTCCGGACCACTCTTAGGATTTCCTCTTAGCCACGCTGTTTTTGCACAAAATTTTTGCTTTGTGAATTCACTTACGAGCATTTTTCAGTGACGTAAGCAAATATAGCAACTGCATCACCATCGCTGACATGTTCGCGGGCAGTGGCAGCGCACTTTATTGCAGCGACCGATGAGACAAAGATGGCCTCTTACGACGTTTTTTTCGTTTCGTGAATAGACTTACGCAATAAAATTTTTCTTCTGCAAAAATTGTTTCGTAAGTGAGTTTTGTGAATTCGGCCCCTGGTTTTTGTCCCCTAACCCCCTATTCAAACCCTTTTACAATCCAAACAGAACACAGGAATTTCTCTCTTCTCAACTCCTGGTTGGCTGCCGTTGAAGGTGCCAGGCACGGAGTCTTTCCTCCTCGGATCTTCCTCGAGGAACCACCGCCTTTCTTTGGCACTCGACTTCCCTGCCACTGGTTTTCGAAACGTTCCACGTCTGGCGTTGACGAGCCGTGGGAACGCACCTTCCGGGAATGTGCCTGCAACGCTAGGCCGACAGGCCACCAGAATAATTGGCCCGTATATCAATGCCACCACCACCGCTGGTTTCGGTTGTCTACAGCGAAGCGCAAGTGTACCTTCCACTCTTGCAGCCAGACTCGGCTCTTGTCTCCAGAAAGGTGCCACCACTAAGCCCCTTAGTGACGTGGGT
Organism: Rhipicephalus annulatus; assembly: GCA_013436015.1. Taxonomy (NCBI): domain Eukaryota; kingdom Metazoa; phylum Arthropoda; class Arachnida; order Ixodida; family Ixodidae; genus Rhipicephalus; species Rhipicephalus annulatus. The sequence continues at coordinate 195,530 of WOVY01004703.1, forward strand.
CTTCGCGTCCTTTATGGCCGACAGGCAGCCACCTTTCCGCCATTTCTGTGACACCGCTTCCGTCATGGTGTGGGCTCACCATTAACGGGGCGGGTAACAATACGAAGATATTCAGCGAACGCACCAAGTTCGAACCCAACAGGTTGCTAAAGGGTTGCAAAAAAAGAGAGCAAATGATGTTATCGGCAAAGAAATGTGCTTGTGTGTCCCTGCGCAGACTTCTCGAGAAGCTCAAGGCACTACCACTGCTACTACTTTGTCGTGGTAAACGAGATGCTTCTTTCATTTTTCCCATGGCGTGACGCTTCGCCAAATGAACAGGCTTCTCTGGTCACGGGTGCAGCAAGTCGGAGTCTCCTGGAAGTTCTCTCATGGCTCTTAAAGCAGGAAAACACAGCCTTTCTTTTGTTACAAAGGAACCGCCATGGAGGTTTCGTGGCTAAGGCACTCGGCTGCTGACCCGCAGATCGTGCGATTGAATCCCGGCCGCGGCGGCCCCTTTTTTGATGTAGGCGAAACTGCGGCCGTGAAGGGCTTCGCAGTGCTCTCTTTGCTTATCAACGCAATCACACATGCTATTCAATGCTCGTAACATGTAGTGAGAAGGCGTTAGTCATTTGGCCTTCCCCAGATTCAGAAAGGCGCGGACTGTGTAACGAAAAGTGCGGCACCACAGAGCATGTCTCGTGGAGCGTTGGGACGAGCTGCGTGTCGCTAAAAGAGGCGTCACACTTACCGTACGCTGAGCACTTTCTCTGGCGCACCAAAACTCGCTTTTTTCGCTCCAGTGCCGATGCTGCGGTGTTTACGACGACGACTCGAGTTATTAGAACGGCAGGCTGTGCAAGGCTACAGAAAAACGTCCACCTCTACTGCTTCCAATTACAGGGCTCATTTCCTTCTCCTGATGTTTTTTTTTTTTCGGAAGAAGCGGTGAACCACGTGCCCCGTATATAGTTGCAATGTTGTCGATGTTGTTCGGCGCACCGCTGCTCTTGGCCAGAGTGCAAGCCGAAGCCAGCGCTCCGAATGATTAATACCCTGGCCTCGGTCGTTGCGCACGTGTCCACGCGCGTTTGAGTGCACTCGATTACGTGGCGAGAATCCTAAAGAGATGCAGGAGCTCTGTTTACTTCACACGAGTTCTCTTTTGACATTATCGTCACCGCGAGAACAAACACACATCTGGATTGCTTTTACTTATCCACGTTCAATATACTACTGTTTCGCGTCAGTTCCACGTCCCTCTGACGCTCGTGTTGGAAGCATCTGAGGCCTCAGTTGAATAGGAGACCGTCTTCCGGTGTTTTCATCTATCTTGGGCTCCTTGGCTATATGCTCATTTCTAGTTGCTTTGCCGATGGGCAATGTGACCGCCGGACAAACGCTCTTGCAATATTGAATGTTGTGTTCTGCGATCTTTGATCAACGTTGTCTCCAATCTTGTGCTTCTCTGACATAATGTACGGCATTGGTGACTTTCACTAATGCGAGAATGACATAATAAATAAAATGTGAAAAGTCATGCCGCCACATTTTGTGTTCAGGAGAGAATTGTTCAGTCGCATAGTGCTGCTTTACTGGGAATAGTGCGAATATTTTACTCGCCCAACGTCCCTTTTTTCAAGATAGTGATTTGTTCGATGCAAAGTTAATGGAAAAATAGCTGTGTGAAAGTAGACACTTGTGCCGGTACTTCAAAAGTAATAATAAAGGCCACGCCAAATGCCCCAACTAATGAGCTAAAATGTTTTAGGAGGTCTTGCGTTGGATGCGAGATGCTGAAATGGGACACTATATTGCCCAAACCAATGTTTTTTTAGGTTCAAGCAAACCCGCAGTTACATTGCGTCGATGGGCTATCTAACCTAACTTCATTGTTTTTCAGTAGCCGCAAATCACCCGACCGCTATTCAATTCAAATATAGCAAGTGCTTCAAACACACAGCCAAAGGCCTGAGGAATACTGCCCTTTTTTTCTTTGCATAATAAATATATAGAGCTACACAGCTGTACCTCAACACTTTATTTCGCGAGACTCACCCAAGCGGTAACCGGAAGTTCAAAAAGTAACACTGGAAGAAAGAGCCTATGTTGTCGTCGAGTTCTTGACCATCGTCATTCAAGAGATCGATGAAAGGGCTTAACAACGCAAACGATAGGAGGGGAAAGAAGAGACGAGAACAGAGGGCTGAACTAACAACCAGTTTATTGCAATCCAACTGCAATATATAGGAAAACAGAATCTGCGCATAACTACACAACATCACCAAAATCGGACATACATGTGCCGATTGACCTACTTTATCAAGAGCCAGTCATATCAGGGGACCCTAGATAACGAAATTCACAGCCGCGAAGAAAAATCGAAGGTACGCTAACACAGGAAGCACCAAATTGTTGAATGTGGAAGGCTTCGCTAATCTCGCACTCGCGCTGATTTTTATATCGCCTCATAATCACACACTTGTCGAAAAAAATTCCGCCATATCCACGAAGTGAATGATGATGAGTGGGCGAAGCTCCGGACGTTAAGCTGGTAAACCATGAATCCTCTGTACATTTTGCCCACTCGATTTTATTACATCGCTCCCCCTAGCGTACGTCGCCGCACTAAATCGAACGATTGCCTTCAACCAATGACACGCGCCATATGTGACATCATTCCTATTTTATAATATCTCGCGTCTTTCATCAAATACAAGTACCGCTTTCTAGTTTATAACATCTTGCATCTTTTCATCATCAGCTACAAGTACCACCATCTAGTAAACACTACAAGAACTAAACGAGAGGTGGCTACATACAGGAGACGGTACCGCCATCTAGTGAACACTGCAAGAACTAAACTAGAGGTGGCTAGATACAGGGGACGGTACCGCCATCTAGTGAACACTGCAAGAACTAAACTAGAGGTGGCTACATACAGGCTACAGGGGACGCACAGCCCACGCCCTAAGGAGCTTCGCCCCTAAAATTGGCTGGCAGCCGCATTCTTTACATTGGTCCGCCAAGTGGCTGGGAACGGAGCCTTTTAGAGAGTTAGCGTACTCCCTCAACCAATCAATAATGCATCGGCCCGTTTGGCCTATGTAACAGAGCCCGCATGTAAACAATATCTCGTATACACTCGCTAAAACACATTCAACATATCGCGCAGCGTGTTTCTTAGTACACGCTTCTTTCTTGGGTCCTTCACTATTAACTCTGCGACATAGCCCAGCGAGCTTGTCGTGTGCGCAGAACACAACTCGTACACCTATTTTACCTGCGACCTTCTTTAGCCTAAGGGAAACCTAGTGTACGTAGGGAATAATAGATGTGCTGGAATGTGATTTGTTGAGTAGGCTGTTGCTTTGTCCCTTATCAAGCTGTCTTAGTGACGTAAAGAGAGTCTCGGCGATGAAAGTTAGCAGGCGATTAGAAAGACCTGCTAGTTGAAGGCGATGAATTTGGTTTGAAAAACCACATTCTATCTGGTGGTGACAAGAGCGAGTTAGAGCTACCTTTAGGCAAGAAAAAGCGATGCCACGCTTGACTAGCTTAGAATGGGCGGACGTAAAAGAAAGATGGCTTTTCTTTGAGCGTGGTTCGTACCGCAAACACTCATGGCCCACCAAAAAAGCATTTCTAAGTCTAGAAATCCTAGCTTGTCATCAGAAATAAGCTCCGACGCTAATTCAAGTCGCTTCATTTCATGCCAAAATACGCCAAAATCTCACCGGTGGTTCGTCGAGCGTCAAATTGGTCGATGGTATAAAACACTAAAAAGTCGTCAACGTAGCGGAACACTTTGACTGTGCTTGTCGGATGAGGGTTAGCCATGAAACTTCTGTCATACCACGCGAGTAAAAGGTCACTAAGAACCGGAACTAAACAAGAGCAATGCACACTCCTACCCGCTGAGTGTAGAATGTGTCCTTGTGAAGTAAAAAGGTCGAAAATAGATAAAAGCGCATTAGTTTTAAAAACGTCTGAACAAGAATTCGACATGCATTCTGAAAATTGCGTAAAAACGGCAAAAGGCCTGAGCCTTTCAGTCCTTTTTTTTCAATAAAAACACACAAAAAAGGCAATCCCTTCAGCGCAATCGTTTCCGAGCGCGGTACTTGGCAGCATCATGTTGCCTCGTATCTGTAGGTCTTTAGCAGTCCTGCCCATCGATGACTTCTGTCGACTCAAGAGCCCAGTCACCGTCAGTGATTACCTCCGGACTGAGTGCCCGAAACGAGTAAGCGCCCTCTCTGTTGATGTCAAGGAATTGATTGATTCTTTGTCTCATGACCTTGTGTGCGATGAAGTTAGCCAGTGCATTGAGCGTGAAGGCTGCACCAAATTTCAGAATTCGTGCAGAATTCTTGTTCACAGGTTTTTAGAACTACTGCGCTTTTATATACTTTCGACCTTTGTAAGTCAAAATGACACCTTCTACACTCAGCGGGAAGGAGTGTGCATTGGCTCTTTTTTAGCTCCGGTTCTTAGTGACCTTTTACTCGCGCGGTATGACAAAAGTCTCATGGCTAAGCTTCAATAGCCAAGCACAGTTAAAGTGTTCCGCTACGTTGACGACTTTTTAGTGTTTTACCCCATCAGCCGATTTGACCCTCGATGAACCACCGGTGAGATTTTTGACGTATTTCGGCATGAAATGAAGCAACTTGAATTAACGTTGGAGCTTATTTTTAATGACAAGCTACGATTTCTAGACTTAATGCTTTTTTGGTGGACCACGTCTGTTGGTGGTACAAGCCACTCTCAAAGAAAATCCTTCTTCTTTTTACGTCCGCCCATTCTATAGGCTAGTCAAGCGTGGCATTGCTTTTTCTTGCCTAAAGGCAGCTCTAACTTGCTCTTGTCACCACCAGGTAAAATGTAGTTTTTCAAACCAAGTTCACCGCCTTCAACTAGCAGGTCTTTCTAATCGCCTGCTAACTTTCATCGCCAAGACTCTCTTTACGTCACTAAGAGAGCTTCATAAGGGACAAAGCAACAGCCTACTCAACAAATCACATTCCAGCACATCTATTATTCCCTACGTACACGAGGTTTCCCTTAGGCTAAAGAAGGTCGCTGGTAAAATAGGTGTACGAGTTGTGTTCTGCGCACGTGACAAGCTCGCTGGGCTATGTCGCAGAGTTAATAGCGAAGGACCTAAGAAAGAATCATGCACTAAGAAACACACTATGCACTATGTTGAATGTGTTTTAGCGAGTGTATACAAGATACCTGGAGGACCATTGCAAAAAGTGTTGCTGCTAGCCAATTTTTTACAACTGTGTGATTATGGGGCGATATAAAAATCAGCGCTAGAGCGAGATTAGCGAAGCCTTCCACATTCAACAATTTGGTGTTTCATGTGTTAGCGTACCTTCCATTTTTCTTCACGGCTGTGAGTTTCGTTATCTAGGGTCCCCTGATATGACTGGCTCTGGATAAAGTAGGCCGTTCAGCACATGTATGTCCGATTTTGCTGATGTTGCGTGGTTATGCGCCGATTCTGTTTTCCTATGTATTGCAATTGGATTGCAATAAACTTTGGTTGTTAGCTCAGCGCTCTGTTCTCGTCTCTTCTTCCCCCTCCTGTTGTTTGCGTCGTTAAGCACTTTCTTCGTCTACCATGCAGCACCAACCAGCCCAGTTAAACACTTTGTTAAAGAGATCGATGTGTTTATCAAATACTGGCGCGAAATTTCTGTCTAGCCTGTATCTCAGAAAACCTTTTTATTGCAACTTTAACTGAAGTTTTAATAACTTTATACCTTATCGGAATTGCGGTCACCGCGGCCGGAATTCGATCGTGCGACCTGTGAGTCAGCAGTCAACCATCATAACCACTGGATCACCGTGGCGGGTGGCTCCCGAAGAATGACCTGCCTGCCTATTTGTGTGTTACAGCAAAACTGATCTTAGCCGAGGCTTTCGTCTGTGGGGGCTTGTCGTAGATCGTAGGTCGCAGTAGGATTTACCCGTGGCAATAGGGTAAATCCCACTACAGATATGTGCCAGTCGTTCCACTACTACATCACTATTTCCACAACTCGGCACTAAGCCCCCTACATCTCCCACCGCTCCTGCCTTTCGGGGCCTCTTAATTACCATGTTATTCCCAGTTTATCTCGCTTGGTTTAGCCCACTTCTTCTATTTCATTCGGCCCCACTGCATGCCAGTAGCTTCGCTCTTTCATCAGCGACTGCCAACCTTAGCAGGCTGAATTTTCAGAATGCTTGCTTATTTTCTTCAGCAGGCTATGGCTAATTTTCTTGAGCAGGTGTATGGTTAAAAAAATCACTGCATTTCAAGCTGCTTGAAAATATTTATGGGGCGAAGCTTTCGGAAGTGATTATTGTGATTAAAGTTGAGATAGTACTGAGACTGATTGTGGTTGTGATACTTGTATATTTTTTATTCAAAGAGATAGTGCTGAGACCAATTGTGAAATAGCGGTGATTCTTCTTTATAGCTGATATGAGGTTCCGAGTTCCGGGTTTCGTTTTGACTTCCTAATCACAGCTTCATTAGCTATCGTCTCTGGTGTAGAATTTTCTTGTCAGTATTGCAGCCTTGCATCCGCTTCAAGTTGTCTCAACTGCGCATTAGCTTGGCGTTTTTCTCGCTTAGCCTTTGCTTCCTTAGCCCTAGTCTGTGGTGTAGAACTTTGTTGTCGCCGTCGCCGCTTTGCATCCGCTTCCTTCTCTTTTGTCTCCGCGGTAGCTTGCCGTCGACGGCGGCGCCGATACTCAGCACGTCGCACTTTCCTGCGTTCGTCTTTGTCCATATGAGAGAAGAGAATGTGTGGTATGGAACGTGGATATATATATATGTTCTTCTTTTCCCATTTGACTCAATGGTAGGCCGTTCACGTGGGGGAACTAGTTAATTTCTGCGTACGCTACGGCTAAACACTAAAAAATACAAAAAAATCTACAAAACTTAAAAATGTCAAAAAAATTTTCAAAACTTCGGCAAAACCCTGAACTTGTACTGCGAGTTCAGTCCAAAAAGTTTGTAACTGTCGCTTTGGAGTTAGGGTTAGGCGGATCTCCCCCTTCGATTACGACGAGCTCACCACCACCCTAAACCTGGCAAGATGAACCCCAGCGGTCCCAACTACCCGATGGCTTCTCTCTACGTCGGTGACTTGCACCCGGAGGTCACGAAGGCGATGCTTTTTGAGAAGTTTTCCACAGCGGGTCCCGTGCTTTCGATTAGGGTTTGCAGAGACATGATCACTTGACGCTCACTTGGCTATGCATATGTCAACTTCCAGCAGCCCGCCGATGCGGAGCGTGCCCTGGACACAATGAACTTCGACCCTATCAAAAGCAAGGCAATCCGTATCATGTGGTCACAGCGAGGTCCATCGCTGCGAAAGTCCGGGGTCGGAAATGTCTTCATCAGGAACCTCGATAAGACTATTGACAACAAGGCCATGTACGACACCTTCTCAGCCTTCGGGAACATCCTGTCTTGTCGCGTGGCCACAGACGAAGAGGCATCTTCATAGGAATATGGTTTTTTTCCATTTCGAGACTGAAGAAGCAGCCAGCCAACAAGGCTATCAGCAAAGTGAATGGCATGCTGCTGAACAACAAGAAGGTCTACGTGGGCAAGTTCATCCCCCGCAAGGAGCGCGCGAGAAGATGCTTGGTGACAAGGCCCGCCCGATGATATATATATATATATATATATATATATATATATATATATATATATATATATATATATATATATATATATGAGTGTTTTCACACTCGTCTTTTGGCTTATAGATGGCGCTGACTGTCACTCCTACTTCTAAATTCACATATAAACCCAAAAAAGTGGATGGAGGGAAGGCCGCTGTGATAGCTCAGTGGTTAGAGCATCGAACGCGTTATTCGAAGGTCGTAGGTACGATTCCTGCTCACGGCTGGTTATTTTTTCATCCACTTTTCTTTCTTCTTATTTACATTCCATTGGTTCTAATAACTTCCCCTGTACATTCCTTGGCATTACTGTCTGTTAGATCTCATTGTTATTGTGTTAAAAAACGGAAAAACGAGCCCTAAGGTATACACTTCTTTCCGTTATTTCATTGAACGAGGGTCTTGTACTGGCAGACTTGGTGTGTTTAGGTTGTATAAGAGGGACAATTATTCAGCTGCCCGCTCATAATAGGTTCACGTGCTACGTGACGCCAAACATGCGCTTAAGAGTGTTTTCATACTCGTCGTTTGGCTTATAGATGGCGCTGACTATCACTCCTACTTCTAAATTCACATATAAACCCAAAAAAGTGGATGGAGGGAAGGCCGCTGTGATAGCTCAGTGGTTAGAGCATCGAACGCGTTATTCTAAGGTCGTAGGTTCGATTCCTGCTCACGGCTGGTTATTTTTTCATCCACTTTTCTTTCTTCTTATTTACATTCCATTGGTTCTAATAACTTCCCCTGTACATTCCTTGGCATTACTGTCTGTTAGATCTCATTGTTATTGTGTTAAAAAACGGGAAAACGAGCCCTTAGGTATACACTTCTTTCCCTTATTATATATATATATATATATGTCACATCTGCAACTAACCACAGCGCCCTCTGTTGCTTATAAGTTGAAGGTTACATGGTGTTACGGACAGACGGGAGCTGGCGGACATCGTGAGGTCTTAAGGAGCTTCGCCCCTAAAACGCCAGGTGGTTGAAATGTCTATAGCCCTCTACTATGGCGTCTTTCGTAATGATATAGTGGTTTTAGGACGTAAAGCGCCACCAATTTTTATTAGTTGGAGAGCCTTGGTACAAGTTTAATCACACACTTATCACGGGTAATTTCTTTCTGATGCAGAAACGTTTCTTGCATGCCGGGTACGGTCAGTTGCGATATTGTAAACAATATTGAAGTTTTAATATGTCAACTTACGTGTACTGTCGTAGCATTTGAAAAAAAATGCAGATCCTACACACAGTGGTAATTGATGATATGCGACGCACGGATGAGGAATGCTGATAACTCACCTTAAAATCAACACAACGTTACGAGGCTGAGGTAAATTATGCCACAACAACTTTCATTGCTCCTGGCATTTGTGTTCATCATTAATTCACGTCACGTAACACGAAATGTGGTATATGTGAAGCTAGTGAAACGACCGAGAATGCACTATGAGCGTAGCATGCGGTCATGCTTTACATGGCAAGCACGTCATGATCATCCAGTGTGGACGTGTCATCTACTTTCGTCTTCCATTCACGTCACGTAATACCAAGTTTGGTATATGTGAAGATAGCGAAACGGCCACGAGCGCACCATGAGCGTGGTATGTAGTCATGTTCTTATATGGACCGCCTGTCATGATTATCAAGTCGGCACTAGTCATATACCCTCGTCATTCATTCATGTCACGTACTACAAGATTTGGTATACGTGAAGCTACCGAAAAGACCACGAGCACACCATAAGCATGGCGTGTCTTCATGACTTACATGACATTCACGTCACGATTTCCACGTTAGGACCTGTCATTTATGTTTACCAATCAGTCATTCCATACCATACCAGTTTTGTAATATGTCATGTGAACGAAACTACCGCAAGAGCAGCAAGGTCACATGTAATTCAAGATATTCATAATTCATGATACCCATGTCATAATTCTCACGCTATGACTAGTCGCTTATGCTTGTCATGCAGTCATGGTATGCCCTTCCAATTTTGGTATAGATCTCATCATTGAAACAGCCACGATAGATAGATAGATAGATAGATAGATAGATAGATAGATAGATAGATAGATAGATAGATAGATAGATAGATAGATAGATAGATAGATAGATAGATAGATAGATAGATAGATAGATAGATAGATAGATAGATAGATAGATAGATAGATAGATAGATAGATAGATAGATAGATAGATAGATAGATAGATAGATAGATAGATAGATAGATAAGATAGATAGATAGATAGATAGATAGATAGATAGATAGATAGATAGATAGATAGATAGATAGATAGATACGGTCAAAGTCACTCGAGTTTGCTAAGGAATGCTTCGCATTTAAAATGGACATGCCAGATTCTGTGAAGTCATACTACTTTCTAATATTAGCAACTGCCCCCAATTCAGAACTTATAGTTAACGAGTTGTTCTTCATCAGCCTCTCAATTTCAAGATGTGCAAGGTGTTTCACATGACAAGAACAAAGAATTTATTAAAACTCAGTCACCTCCACTGAACGAAACCAACAAAATATTGTTTCCTGTCATACACTCATGCAGGTATTCTTATATTGCATTCAGTTCGCTAAGATCAATTACGCAGGTTTTTAATATTTAATTTCGGGCCAATCGCTTTTTTCACTTTCTAAAGGCCATTTCAAAATAAAACGATGCAATGTTTTGCGGCTGTGCGCATGCTGCATGTAAATTTTTCCTCAATTTCAAGGAAAGCCGGTGGAGTATAGACCATTTTTCGCAGCTAGTTTGTTTATGCAAAACCAGATGGCACCACTGCACCGAAGCACCACGGCCTTCTCCCCGGTGGTGCGGTCGTGACGTGGCGTGTGGTGGACGTTGCCCCCTGCAGCCTACGGCAAGAAACAGTGGTGGTAGTGATTGTTTGAGAAGGAAAAATGCCCTAATTTTTGTCAGCCACAAGGCGACATGGCGCAGTGCTCAAGAGAAAAAATTGCCCCGTATCTGCATGTTAATCTGCAAATGTCGTCAAAAGAAGACAGTCTTGCGTGTGGAGAAAGTAAACAATCTATTTGATGTTCTGCGCAAGAAACTCAGTGAATGGTATTCTGAAGGCGCTGCGTTAGAGTGCTTCGAGCTTGCAGCGTAGGCGAACAAGGGCATCAAGTCACGTAACACGTGAGACTTAAGCACCCTCTGGCAGTTTTCTTAAAAAACGAAGCGCACGGCTCTGAGACGGGTGTGCGTGCCCGTCTCAGAGGTGATAAGGTGTAGAACGCAAGGGGACGGGTAGGTGCCACCGGCGTCTTGTCTTAGCAAAGCGTTGAAAACACTCACCTTTTCGTGCAAGCGTTGCATTGTCAGCGCAGCGTGATAAGCGCTACGGTTTTTAAAATTACTTATGCATGCCTTTTTCTAGTAAAAGATGCACATGCGAAATATATACCTGTTCTTATGGTGCCGCAGACATGCGCAATAAAGGCTTAATATTTGACAATTGCACAAGTATGAACTCTAAATCTTGAGCAACATTTGTGGGCGCTGCGAATGGGGTCGGCCGTTTAATGTACCCGGTGCCGTTAAGAATGGAAAAACAGACAAATTTGCAGACACACAGACAGACAGACAGACAGACAGACAGACAGACAGACAGATAGATAGACAGACAGACAGACAGACAGACAGACAGACAGACAGACCCAAATTTTTGCTTCGAAGATCCCCGAGAAAGACTATTGTCTTTTAAAAAAACTGGCCCCGTATCTGCATGTAATCTGCAAATGTCGTCGAAAGACGATAGTCTTGCGTGTGGAGAGAGTGAACAAAACATTTAGTTGGTGTTCTGCGCGAGAAAATCGGTGAATAGTATACCGGAGACACTCGTTAGAGTACCTCGAGCGTGCAGCGGAGGCGAAAGAGCGCATCAAGTCACGTCACACGTGAGACATGAGCGCCATTTAGCAGTTTTATTTAGAAAACAAAGCACGTGGCCCTGAGACGGGCGTGCGCACCCGTCTCAGAGGTAATAAAGTGTAGAACGCAAGGCGACGGGTAGGGGCCACCACCGTGTCGTCTTAGCAAAGCGTTGAAAACACTCGCTTCTTCGTGCAAGCGTTGCATGGTCAGCTGGCGCAGCGTGGTAAGCGCTAGGGTCCTTAGAATTACTTATGCATGCCTTTTCTAGTAAAAGACGAACATGCAGAATATATACGTGTTGTTATGGTGCCTAAGGTTTGCGCAATAATTGCTTTTTAATTGACAATCACACGTCTATGAACGCTGATTCTTGAGCAACATTGGTGGGCGCTGCGGATGGGGTCGGCCGTTCGGGGTATCAGCTGGTGTTGTTTAGGGTACCCGGTTCGCGGTAGCGGTGGACGAACAGACAATTGTACAGACAGGCAGACAGACAGATCAAAGTTTTTGCGTCGAAGGACCCCAAGAAAGACTATCGTCTTCGAAAAGAGTGAAACGGGCGGCGCGGACTGTGCGCTGCATCCGCTTTGCTGGCCTTCAAACCGGGAACGGCGGCAGCGAATCCGCCGGCCATCGGCAACGGCGAAGAAGTGAAAAGGAGAACGCCATTATATCACGTGTTCAAACGTTGCAGCGCCCATTCGCCACTGCGGAAAATCGTCTATAAAATAGAACCACGTGACTGCACTCTAAACCTCTCTGCTATGAACCTTGCTTCGACCGTGAGAACCATGTGCCAAATAATGGTAATATTGGCGACCGCCCCTACACGTATCCTCTTCACAGTGCGTCAATAATTTTCACGGCTACACGCGGCAAAATAGTGCGGACGTTCCGAATATGCAACGACTTGTCGATTCTAGTGCATTGATATGTGGAGTTTAACGTCCCAAAACCACCATATGATTATGAAAGACGCCGTAGTGGAGGGCTCCGGAAATTTAGACCACCTGGGGTTCTTTAACGTGCACCCAAATCTGAGCACACGGGCCTACAACATTTCCGCCTCCATCAGAAATGCAGCCGCCGCAGCCGGGATTCAAACCCGCGCCCTGCGGGTCAGCAGCCGAGTACCTTAGCCACTAGACCACCGTGGCGGGGCGATTCTAGTGCACTGTTGCCTCACTCAAATCACGTTTCAGAGCACTGTTTCAGCGAAACAGGCCATTCAGTAGTTAGAAATTAGATAAAGATTAGGGCTCTTGAAAGATCACAGTCAGAAGGCACTGTCAGCGACAAACCTGATTGATTGATTTGTCTGGTTTACCATCCAAAAACCACCATATGGCTATAAGAGACACCAAAGTGGAGGGCTCCGGAAGTTTGAACCACCTGGGATTCTTTAACGTGCACCCAAATCGGAGCACATGTGCCTACAACACTTCCACCTTCATCGGAAATGTAGCCGCCGCAGCCGGGATTCGATCCCGTGACCTGCGGGCCAGGAGCCAAGTACCTTAGCCACTAGACCACCACGGCGGAGCTGTCAGCTACAAACCAACCGACATGAAAGGCTGAAAGCCAATCTATTTTATGATTGAATAATTGCGATATGGTGGTGCGTTCTCAATACAAGAGCGCAATCAGGTTGAATATACGCTGTTAAAAGACATCATTTTACGCATACGAAAATTTTATGTGCCCCTTTGAAGTCACTGGGCCTCGTCAACATGATGCAATGAAGCAAAAGTACAGGTACATATACCGAAATAATTCAATGTCTCGGTCTGTTTTGTCCAGACCTTAGAAGCAAGCGATGTTTTTGCAGCTGTATGAGTCACACCTGCTTTAGCAATCGTGCGATGAGCTAAAGGGCCACACAAGACCTGATCATGTGCGCATGGAGGTTTTGATGCATATGCTTGTCGTGCCGTCATCGGGGTGCGTAACTTCATCGGCACTGTACTCAGGGTCAGGATTGGCAGAGGCAGATGCGGCAGGTGCAGCAGCGGGAACGGCAGCACCGTCGTCTTTGCGACTAGAACCAGCGTCCGACTTGCTTTTGGGGGATGCAGTTGATTGCCCATGCTGCCCTAATGTCAGCAAGACTGTATCATCTTGCGTGGATCGAGAAGACTTGGGGTTCTCTTTTTTCTTCAGCTTGGTCGACTTTTTCTTTCTGTGGTGCTTTTTCTTCCCGTGTTTGTGATGACGCTTTTGTTCTATTCGCAGTGCTGGTTCTTCTACATCTGTTTCTTCATTTCTCGCGTCGTTTCTGTTCTGTTTGTCGGCCTCGGTTCCCGATGCCACCTGCCCTGCTGACTGTAAAGATTCCACTGCGGGCACCCAATTTAGTTTTTCAAGACCATCTGGTAACGGAGGCCTTAAAGCATGAGTCGATACATACTCGCGACGGCCTGTGCGGTTTGAAGCCCCTGACGGCTGGCTGCTAGTTTTGACCTTTACTGGAGCAGCTTTCGACGGGCCGGCAATACTTTTATCTGTGCACTTCTGCTGTAGTTTATTTTCTGGAGGACTAAATGAACGAGCCGCAAGTGAAGAGACAAATGGTGCCATTGATTTTTTTGTGGACTTAACCTCCTTGCTAGTTTGCCATCTGCTTGAGCCAGCGTTAGTCGAGTAACCAGCAGTATGTTGTTCAGCTTTCGGGCTTGAAGTACCGGCTGTGGTTGCAAGTTCACGTTTCAAAGATGACGAATCTGACTTTTCGCGTGAATCGATGAACCAGTTCAAGTCTTCGTAAATTCTAGAATCGGCCACCTTTACTGGCAAAAGTTTTTTGATCTTTGGACGGCTGGTCGGTGACCGAAGGCACCAAGGCTTGCTCACACAACACTGTTCCGGTTTTTGTGCAGCTACTTTCGGTTGTCTCGTTCGCCTTGGGTCAAACATGTCAAGTTCAAATAGCTCGAGTTCACCGGGTGGCGATAGAGCGTAGCTGTCTTCTTGGCATGGGTCCCACGCAGCCACTTTCTGCTCCAGGGACTCAGCCAGTGATTGGTCGTCACCTAACTCCAATGCCATCCAGGGACGTTCAGTGTTCCCGGCGCGTGCCAACTGCGTGCTGGCAGCCTCGAAGAGCTCACTGATGTCGAGATGGCCTGTATTGTCTAGGGGGTGTATATCTGACCCTTCCGTGTGGCCTGTGTAGGATCCCTGGTTAGTTCCGTCAGGGCTTTCAATGCGATGTGATCGTGTGGAATTCGGTAAACCACTGCTTCCACAACAGTCAGTTGTGCGTCTTGGTTCTTCGGTTTCTCGCGATGACTTCACCGGATGCATTCCGTATGTCACCCATTTCGAACGGCGAACCGCGATTGCTTCCGCTTCACTTTCCGAAGATTCCACGAACTCAGCCCGACGGCTGCGCCGGCGACTTTCTCTGTTGTATGCAGGGGCCACCTTCCGCATGTCGCAGTGGTCGCGTGGGATTTGCATGTTGTCTGCGGCCAGTTCCTCCGGGGCGCTGTGGCATGCAGAAATTCGTAGCGCAGGGTAGTAACGTTTGGTGCTCGCTGGTCGTGACACCGAAGCTGCTTGTGGCCTGTCATCATCTTTATCGAAATGGTCGGAAATCACCAGTTTTGTCTTACCTTCACTTCGACGAGCTTCGCGCCCTGTATACTGTTGCATATCCAGACTGTGGCTGTATGAACACGAGTGCGTTCCCGAGAAATTCGCATCGTCCATTCTCTCGAGTCCACCTGTGCTCTGACTTGAGCTGCAACCGGCAGAGCCTAGTTGGTCCAGAAACGGTTGCTGCTGAGTGCCGGTTCCATTGAATGATGACCCACTCATGTGGGTGAGGCCGGTCCAGGGTAAGCAGCCTGGTCGAAACGACAAATGAAGGAGGTACAAAAACTTGAGTAGAAAACACCCTTGCAGTTCTGCAGGGGTGTCTTACCTCAGATTTCG
Organism: Rhipicephalus annulatus; assembly: GCA_013436015.1. NCBI lineage: Eukaryota > Metazoa > Arthropoda > Arachnida > Ixodida > Ixodidae > Rhipicephalus > Rhipicephalus annulatus. The sequence goes on from WOVY01004703.1 coordinate 211,055, forward strand.
CGTCTAGCAGCTGCAGACAGTGTGCGGATGCGAGAATGTGGCCCAGATTTGGAATCCAAGCATAGTTCAGGTGCCAAAACACCACAATTCATTGCTTGTCTACTAGGTTCAGTGACGCAACCAGCAGCAGGCCACATCGATCAGGCGCTCACTCCTTGAGTGGATGCTGCAGGCTCATGAAGACAGTTTTAGCAGAGTAGAGTGGATCATGGAAGCTTGTGGCTTTTGCAGGTCCAATACTTTGCCTGATCTGAAGCTTTCTCAGACACTTTGTTTTCTTAATTATGATGATGATGAGGATGATGATTTCTGGAAGAATGGCAACACCCACCACGGGCGATGAACCCCGAAACGTGCGGCAATAGAAATTGTAAAACAAAAATATAGATAAATAAATAGAGAAAGAAAGAAGAAAAGGAGAGGAATGGATATGCGAAAAAAATAATCTATGAGAAAGCAAAAATATGCGTAATTTTTTTGGGGTCGTTTAATGCGACACTGCTTCAAGTATTATTAAGGAAATGTAACAAATACTTGATATGAATAAGGTTAATAGATAAACTTTTCATCATTTTCTTGTTTTTATATAATGTGTTACTTCAAAAATTGTAAACACTGTATTTACACTCAACTTCTCAACTTACTTTGGTGAGAGCTTATAATTTTTTTTCTTCAACGGCAACCTGTTATATGATTTGTGCTCAATTATGGGAGTGACAATTTTTGTGTGGAATAGTGATGATGTTTTTTTCTTTTAAATCCAATATATGCGTCAATCTCCTATGAACTGTATATTTTATTGTCTAGTCAGGTTGCACTTTATTTTTTGTTTTCGAAATACTTTAGATAGGCTGATAGGTTCCTTTGCTTCCTTTTCTGTGAGTTTGTGTGCCCTACGGCTCCATCTGTGCTTGTAAACTTGCAACTGTCTCATTTCCCTCCGGCGTTGTTTCTTGTGACTGCAGTCCACTATAAATAAATAAAAATGAATAAAATAAATGATGGATAATAGTTAAACGCAATAGAAATATAAACATGATATTCTCTTTGTTTCTTTCATATGGCTAAAAACAGCATCATGTTTGCCCTGTTCCAGTGGTCTAGTAGCGATGCCCTCAGGGAGAGTAACACCAATCTGGAAATCTCAAGGCCACTTTATATTTTGTCACACGCCATGCCACATTGATGCAAGGAAAGGAAGCCGACACCCACTTAAGTGGATAGGTCATTGAGTAGCAAAAATAACTAAAGTACAATGAAGAAAATTTTGGCACGTGGGCCATCGGCTTTTCCATTGCTACGAAAGTTTTGGGCCAAGCCCTCGTACTGAACAGGTGCCACTAACAGAAGAGCGAAAAATCAAGCAAGGTGTGACAAGGCTATCAAAGTCGAAACGAACATTCAGGTGCGTTAAGAGAGGCTTGTCTAGGGGCAAATTTAGTGACACTTACTGCAATTGTAAATGGAGGATGGAAGAAATAATCTTCTTTACTCTAAAACACAAAAAGAAAAGGAAAAATGTCTGGCGAATATATGGTCACGAAAACTAAAAAAAATACTAGAACGTATCCCCCGTCACCAGTGTTAGGAGCAATATCCAGTAAATTTAGAAGTGTCACCTGTTAGGCAGTGGTCAAAGCCGACTAAATCTTCGTATATGCACTTTACAAATACAAAGCGTGTATGAGATCATCTTGAAAGCAGCAATTTCGCTTGCTGTGGGGAAACGTCTGTAGAAGATGTTCAAACGATAATGCCGTAGGAACCAGTGATGTGTACACTGAAGCCACTATATGAATGCACTCGTCACTGAAGCGTCAGAATTTATCCATGTATTGACAATGTGGCGCCTTCTTCATTTGATGCGAAGCAAGCAATGGGGGGGGGGGAGATAGAACGTGCGTTTAGCAGCTTAGTTTGGTTCAAGCGGTGGGTGCTCTTTTTTACGTACAGTTTGAACGTTGACCAATTCCATCCTTTAAAATCATAACTAAACAGCCGTTTTTTTTCTTTTTCTGACCTTTTTTCGACGAGCTCACTTGGAAATAATAATCCGTGCAAAACACCCAATCAAATACAGTTTTTAATGTAATAAAGACATCTTGATAACACCCTATTTCTTGCGTAACAAGACAGGCAGAAAATAATAAATTATTGAACAAACAGAGCTTCAGCCTACGGCTTCCAGTCTGACATGAAGCTTACAATTAGAATTAGTGCTTTCAGTTTTCAACGCATTTCTTTGGGGTCGTCCTGCTAGAACCAATGACATGCAGATGAAATATGCGTGAAATCCTTTCCTCCAAAGGCAGCGGTTAGGTTCTTCTTTCAAATACATTTATTAATATACTCACCGTTTAGTGACCAAAAATCACGTGATTGAATCACGGTGGCGGCGGCCACAGCATTTCGATGGAAGCAAAATGACACAAGCCGGTAACTTTGATGCGTATTAAAGAAAAAACAGATTGTAGAAATTACTGGAGCCCTCGATCTTCCGGCATGAACGGACACCAGTAACTGTCTTTGGATGCCATACAACGGACAGTCGCACAGGATGTGGTGTAGCGTCTCTTCACAACGACAGGCATCGCATAGAGCGTTGTCTGCCATTCCTATGACAAATGAATAAGATTTTGTAAATGCCACTCCTACCCATAAGCGATGAAGAAGGGTAGCTTCTCTTCGGTCGGGGCCAGTGGGCATGCGGAGAGCCATCAACGAAGACAGATGGTGTTGACGATTCGTCTCGTTGCTTAGTGAGCACCACAGTGAAAACGTAATTTCACACGCAAGTCGTCGAAGATTACTGGTAGCATCGGTCCGCGAAAGTGGTAGGGCTTATTCTCGTGTTCCTTCAAAAGCTGCCCGCGCGGCAGTATCGGCATGTTCATTCTCTATGACGCCGCAGTGACTCGGCAGCCACTGAACCGTCACATGATGCTCTTTCTCATGTGAAGTCTGGAGAAGGCATCGAATTTCGAAAACAAGCTGTTCGTACGGCCCGCAACGCAGTGCTGAAAGCACAGATTTAAGGGCAGCCCTTGAGTCGCTGTAAATCAGCCATTGTTGCGGTGGTTCCCAATTGACCACACAAAGTGCTGCGCGCAAAGCAGCTAGTTCCACTGCTGTAGATGCCGTGGAGTGGTCAGTCCTAAAGCTGAAGGTAACACCTCTTGGTCGAACAACTACTGCACCTGACGAACACTGGCGGTTCGTGGAGCCACTTATATATATATGTACACTGAATACTTCTTGTGCAAAAGAAGAAGAGACAGTTGTTTCAGCACGGGCGATGAAAGCTCAGATTTCCTCCGGATCCCTGGTGCACTGAGATGCACTGTGGGTTGAATAAAACACCAAGGGGGTATCGATAGTTTAGATGCAGGAGTGAAGCCCGAGAGAAGTTTCTAGTTGTACCTCGCAATCATTTTAGCGAACGATGCTTAGCACCTCTCTGAAGGCAACAGTGCAAGGTAATGAAGGTAGCACGTGCAAAATGTGCGTTCTCAGGACTTCTAAAGCAATGTGAGTTTGTATCGCATAGTCACCAGCGATTGCAATTGTTGCCTTTGTTGACCTACCATCTGGGCAGACTAAGGCACACTCTACGTGCTTGGACTTGTACTGCCTGTAGAACACGAACATTGGTCTTGCTGGTATTACTAATCACGGGCAAGCTATAGTTAAGGAAACCGAGGAACAGGGCTCTGTAGACTTCCAGCGTTGCGTCTACTGACAACCCTCAAGTCTTTCCTGCCAGGAACTTGAACAATCGGGAAATAGCGGTCAGGCGCTTCTTCATATAGGCCACATGTGGGCTCCAACAGAGGTCCCTATCAATTATGATGCCCAGAAACCGGTGGGCTCTTGTGTAAGAAATGGGTCGTCCACAGATTGAGATGACATACGAAGTCATTGCTTTGCGAGCGAAGGCAACCAGTGCGCATTTTTCTGGTGATATGCGCAGACCTTGTTTTCACAAATAGTTGGCAATCATAGTTGCTGCTCTTTGAATCTGGTAACGTATCTGAGGACGTGTGACTGCCCAAGTTCAGACACAGATGTCGTCTGCGTACATTGGGATATCAATGGTACTTGGCAAGTATTCAGCAAGGCCATTTAGTGCAAGATTGAATGGCGTCGGGCGAAGAACTCCACCTTGAGGAACACCCCTGGAAGTATAGCGTCGCTTAGTTGGGCCATCTTCTGTTAGCACAAAAAATGATCTTGCAGCGAGGTAACTCAAAATCCACCAAAAAACTCGACCACCAAGGCCAACCACCGCAAGAGCACCCTAAATGGCTTCATGTAGTAAATATCATACGCGCATTTCACATCTAGAAACAAAGCTGTGGATAGTCGCATACGGGATCCTTCGTGCTGAACGTACGAAACTAGATCAACGACATTGTCAATGGAAGAGTGTTCGCGTCGGAAACCAGCCACAGAATTCGGATAAATCTTGTCGTATTCAAGATACCACTCCAGGCGGCCTAGTATCATCATTTCAATTATCTTCCCTACGCAGCTGGCCAGTGCTATTGGGCGGTATGAGGCGAGTTCGAGTGGGGATTTGCCTTGCTTCAAGTCGGGTACCAAGCGGCTTACATTCCAGTCGTCAAGAACATTGCCATCCTGCCACGAGATGTTGTAAAGGCTCAACAGTTCTTTCTTTGCACCTTCTCCAAGGTGTCACAAGGCCCAGTATAGAATACCATCTTGACCCGGAGAAGTTGAGAACCTGCAGAGAATTAGGGCCGCCTTAAGCTCCTCCATTGTAAAAGGGAGGTTCATGTGGTAGTTACGGGAATGGGGGACGTCACCTCTCACTGGAGAATCTGGAGGAGTGGCTTGGTTGGTGATCTGTGGACAAAAATCTTCTGCGACATCGATATCTTGCCGCCCTTGAAAGAGCGCGAGCGCTTTGAATGGAAAACGCTGTTCCGTAGGGGGACGCAGACCATGCACCGTTTTCCAAGTGTGTGAGAGTGGCTTGCTAGGGACTAGTGACTGGCAAAACGTTGTCCATTGTTCTGGCGCTAATCTATTTACGTGACTCCGAATATTCTTTTGCATCCCCCTGGCTGCCCTAAGATAATGAATTGATTTTGTGCGCTGAAACCGACGGTCCGCCCAGCGTCGAAGTGCTCGAAGTCTCTCCGACTCTATGTCGAAGCCATTTTGCCATTTAGTGTGGAAGATATTGTTACCGTGCGAGTGGCGTTTTGCATTGTGCTCTTAATTGTTTGCTCTAACCTAGATCGTAGGCCATCACTCCAAAAATCTTCCATGTCAAATGTGAAGTTGGTCCATTGGACTGCTCAAATGGTCGTCCGTGGACCACAACTAGACAAGCCTTTCATATTAAGGTAGATTGGAACGTGATCACTTCCTCGTGTCTCAACATCTGGGAACCACTTGACATATCTCGCGAGGGAGTTGGAGACAAAAGCAATGTCGAGACAGTTGCCGTATGTCACCCCTCGGAGAAAAGTGGGGCTACCGTGTTCAGGAGAGTTAGGCCATAGTTGTAGGAAATGTTTTCTAACCTGCGTCCTGTTTCATTTGTCCGCGTACTTCCTCATGCGTGATGGTGCGCATTTAAATCACCTATGATGACCCATGGTGCAGGACACACTCTCAAAATATCCGCTAATCTTCTGGAAGCGAGATTATTCGGAGGCGACATATAAACGCCAATAACAGTAAACATGAGTTTGTTCTTTCTCACAGTGATGCAGGTATACTGATTGTCATCGTGAGGCGCAATTGGTTGCACAACATACGACAGTTCATCACAAACAAAGACGATGATTCTGCTGCACGCACCGTTTGTTGAAGACATGATAGCTTCGTATCCCGAAATTCTAATTGGTTTCGACAAATTGGGTTCGCAAATGACAATGAGTGGAAACACGTTGGTGTACACAAAATGACGAAAATCTGAAAGGCGTAATTTTAGTCCACTGGCGTTCTATTGGATGACGGACGTAGCCTTGACTTTTTTACGAAATGATGAGGTGTGTGTAGCTATCTCCCTAGTTGAGAGATTCAAGCACTGGGCTTATGGTGTCCAATACTCCAAGTGCGCTTCGAGAAGATGCTGTCTTGATGTCGACTAATATCGCTCGGATGACTTCTATGAGGGAATGCAGCACCGAGATCACTTTACGATTTCTTTTAGGCAAATCTTTCATAACTGGAGACGGCTCTGGTGTGGCCGCAACCTGCTGAGATTCCATGGCAGAAGAGCAGGTCGGGAGCGTGGGCCATTCTTTCAGAGAGGAAGGCTTCTGCGCTTGTTTCGTAGAAATGGTGGGTCCTTTGGCGGCGCTACTGGGTGGAACCACTAAAGAGTGAGAACTAGCATTTCGGAAATGTGCTTTCTTTGAAGACTTTTGATGATGCCGACGTCGACGCCAACGCCGGACTACTTCGGCTGCATCTCTATGTGTCGAGTTGTCTCGGGTCATTTGCTTGAGAACCGCACGCTTCTTTTGGATTCGAGGACAGTCTTTCGACGAGGAAGCGTGAGAACCGCTGCAGTTAGCGCACTTCAGAGTAGTCACCCGACAGGTGCCTTCAGCATGAGGTTCAGCGCAACGGGGACACAGTCGTGAGTTGGGGCATACGCCCTTGACGTGTCCTAGCAGGAAGCACTGATGACATTGAAGTGGCTTTTGAATGAATGATCGAACTGGATGTCGGAAATGTCCAACCTTAACGTGGGACGGTATGCAATCTCCCTTGAAAAACACTTTTAAGCAGTGCGTATTTCCAAGGCGCAGCACTTGCGTAATGGCAGTTTCCTTGTTTGCAGGCTCGATGAGGGTAGGCAAGTCAACATTAGGAATGGCAATGTGGACGTGATAAATTACACCGGCAATTGATTTATCATCTATCGGGATGAAGGGGCGCATTTTAATGCTGCTTAGATCAGCCATTTGCTGCAACTGTCCTAGTGCACTCACATCGTGCACGTCTATGGCGAGAATATTCTTCCTTGAGTTTACTCTTATGTCCTTAATATGATCTGGCAACACACATTCCAGAGCAATGGAAAAGGCTTGGCTGTTCAGCCGTCATAGGTTGCTTGAAGGATCTTCCGGCATGAAGATGATGACGTGCGGCCAGCGCACAGGCTTTGACTGTACAGTCGCTGTACTTGCAGGAGCTGATGCTAATGTATTGGCAGCCCATTTCTTTGCCCTCTTACCCCGGACAGGTATAAAGCTGTCATCGGACGTATCGCTTCCGAAATAGAATACAGATCGGTGTATTCAGTGTCACTGGGGGAGCCAGCTCGCTTCCTTGTGGTTGACGAGTGGCAAAACCTCTGACCAGACGGGCGTCTAGCATGCTCCATGGCCATCACCGCAAGACGGGAAGGTGAGTCACCTCGAAAAATTGATCGTTTCACTAAAAAATACAGAGCGCAGAAACAAGCGTTCATCGAAAGAGACACTTCTTCTTCTTTGTCTACAGCACACTTAGAATCCAAATACGCACTGTAAGAAAACTCGATTACACTTAGCAAGTAACAATGCCAACTTTACAGCCATCATTTAGAATGCGCAGAAAGTCTGATATAAAGTTCAAATATCCTATTTCAAAAAACAAGAAGCAAGAAGGTGAATATCGCACTGAAAGAGTGGGACCGGCAAGGGGCTGGATAAAGTAATGCCTGAAAGTCTGATTTACATATCGCTGTGTATACCTGAACGACAAGTAAAACTTCCTGAAATAAGTGTCATGTTTGATGTAAAAAAGTAGCAGTTTCGATAGCAATAATAATTTGGAATGTAACGCTGAGAACGGCTAGCAGATGGAAACGTGCAGCGCACTGCTCACGCACAAATGTCGTGCAAAAAGAACACACAGAGGTCGAGATTTAACAAACAACGTTTACAGCTTGACGCTTAACGTGCTGTTTAAATAAAAACGACGAAGAAAACTTAATCACGCGTACAGATATGAGTGCGAACTAACGAAAAGCGTGCTCTTTTCGCAAACGGGGCCTCCCAGCGAGCTAAGTGGACCTTTGTGGCCCAGGTAACTATCGCGATCATTCTAGTGAAATGCCAAGGCACACTATTCTCCCCACTGAATGATAAGCGCAAGTGCACAAGCACTTGAAGTGCCAATCACTGGCACGCGTATGCTCACGCCTACGCGTCAAAAGCGTCAAAAGCACCTCTCGGTGTCGGCGTGGGAGGGGCATACGTGACGACACGTGAGGGATCAAGCCGGGCTTGATATTTTTACCTACGTCACCACGCGTACGGCGGCGCCAACCAACCAGAGGCCGCAACGCCTCCGAGTGCTGTGCCTAATGGCCGCCGCTTCGACGGCACAGCTGACGCTAGTGCTGGACGCAAGCACGGAAACTACTCCAAACGTTCTTGAATGACCACTTCCTCATCTAGAACGATAACAGAGAGTTTTAGCAAGCTACGGAAACACGTTACGGAAAGGCGGCAACACAGAACTGGCTGACGAGTGCGCATGTGCGACCAATGTACGCGCATACGGAAAAGAACCGCGTCGTATATCCGTAACGTATTTCCATAGCTTGCTAAAACTATCTAATGACACGACGAACGAGTGCAACTGCTACTAGCGTGACGTGGTTTCAGGCCGAGTTCGATCGACGCTGACAAATCCAGCGAATGCCGGCCGGCCGGGCTTGTACCGGTCCTGAGTGCGATCGTCCGCCAAGTGAAAACATCGTACAGACTTCTGAAGCATGTCGGTGTTCCTGTCTGTTGATCTGTGATTTTCTGTGCTAACAACGAGTGTAAACAAGCTTGGTAGGTTTGAAGCTTTAAGCGTGAACCTTCACCTACCACTAGGTCAACTCTGAGCGGTGTCGTTTGCATTCAGCGTAGGCCTCTACCGTCGAGTTCCTATGAAATAGCTAATGTGAGAAACAATTGTTGAAAAAAAAATCGACGGTAGTTTACGTCGCAAAGCAGACACTTTATTTTACGCCTGGAACATCACGTAGTGCTTATGGAGGAGTTTTCATCCTATCTGTGTTTGTTTGCAGCATCAGTATTCACCATCGCGGAAAGCGAACCTCGCACTATCAAACACATTTCGGTGATGTAAAAAAGTCTGTACTTACATATAGGTGTATCTGTGGATTGTACGACGCTGAAACACTCGTTGGCTTTGGTGCAGATCGTTTGCGTGTTTTGTCAAGCTAACAACAAGCGTGCACTGGTTGGTAGCAATGTGCTGTGATTTCGTGCAGGGTACCAGTGATGCTGACACATCCAGGTGTCAGCGGTCTCATTTCCATTCATATATATGACAGAAACTTGAACGTGCGTTGCTGGGGTCATCGAAAAAGAAAGTTGCATGATTAAGTGTTGCTGGTGTCACCTGCTATATAACTTGATTCTTGTTTTGCTTCTCTGCCACGCTTGGTAGCACATACGTTGTTTGGCAGCATTCACACACACACACACACGCACACGCACACACACACACACACACACACACACACACACACCTGTTCTAGCCCATTATGATACTCATAACTAGGCAAACAATGACACTTCTCTATCGTTTTACAGTTTACTGTAACACTTGTTTTGTTTACAACTGGACAGATAAATAGCAGAAAACCTTGTAAGTTAAAAGCATCTTATTTGAAATCAGCTACACCATGATACTGTAGTAAAAAGAGAAGAGTGTGCGACCACATGTATCAACAGAATGAATGAAAGTGCATTAGTACTGTACCGCCCTTTATTTAGAAGAAATACAAATAGTACCTCATCTCACTTACGAGTCCATTCAGAACTATGCACGCATTTTCTGTTCCTGCACACTAATATGAACTGAAGAAATTACTAGATGGTTTCGAACAATGAATTTTCGTATGTGTTTGCAAGGACTGCTTCATTTCTTTTCAATCGTTTGTATATGCATAACTTACATTATGCATGCACTAAAGCATACTCAAAATATCAAGATATGCTGTTAAGCTATGTTAGAAAACTTGCCAAGGACGTCTATACAGTGCTCTGGTGCAATCCTATGACTGATATCTGTTCCATTATAAAATTTCCGGCACGCATTACTACGTTATGTGGTATTTTGACTACTGACGACATGTGAAAGCCTTCTACGCTGTGCTTGGCTGCAATCTCAAAACCAATATCTGTTGCATCGAGAAGTTTCAGATTCATTTTGTAGATGTTAAAGAATACCTAAACTACCAACAAAGTAAAAAAAGTCTTCACACAGCACTGATCTGCTACCACAATTCAACTTAAAGCCGTTTTTAAGGCTCTCTGACGCGTTCAATAAAGCTAAGAAACACTGAAATAATCTACCCGGTTCGGGTCGTGATACCACTGTGTCTGGCTTTTTGGAGGCACTTGTACATTGTTAATGTTATATTTCTCAAAATTTCACCTTGCTGCACTCGGGAGGTAACGGTACTTGTTTCTGTTGCTGCACTTAATGTAATATTACTAATTAAATGATTTCATTACGTATTATGTACTACACTCCTGTAGTAGTCCCGAATAGGGCTGCAGAATTTGAAAAGAAATAAAGATAACATTATAAAACATTCCACGCAGTGCTCGGTTCTAAGTGTATGACCAATATATGTTGCATCATGAAGCGTCGAGTGTGGTTTATTGCATTAGGGAACATTTTGGCTACAGACAACATTTGAAAGCTTTCCTCACAGGGTTCAGTTGAAATCTTATGACCGATATCTGTGACTTCATGAAGTGTTGGGTGCGGTTTGTCGCTTTTGAGAATGCTTTGACAACAGATGACGTCCAGAAGTCTTCCATACAGGATTCAGTCGCAGTGTTATGATGAATATTTGTCACATCATGAAACGTCAAGCACAGTTAGTTGCGTTGGAGCGTATTTCAACTACAGACAATGCCTAAAAGCCTTCTGCGCAGTGATTGGTTCCTATATTAAGTCCAGTAGCTTTTGTATTATTCAGAGCAAGGTGTGCTTTGTTGCTTTAGAGGATATTGCTATTACAAACATCATCAGAAAGCCAGCTCGATTGCTGTCTTATGACCTTAACAAGTGTGGGGTGTGGTGTATTGCATTAGAGAAGATATTGGCTCCAGACAACTTTCAAAACCCTTCCATGCAGGGTTCACTTTCAATCCTACGACCGATATCTTTGACTTCATGAAGTGTTGGGTGTGGTTTGTCACTTTAGAGAGAACTTTTACTGCATACAACATCCATAAGTCTTCCATACGGAAAATCAGTTGCAGTCTTATTCAGTTGCAGTCTTATGAGCAATATCTGTCACACCATGAAGTGTCAGGCACAGTTAGCTGCGTTAGAGCGTGTTTCGACTACATACAATATTGTGACGGGGCGAGCATTAAAAGCATTCTATGCATTACTTAGATCCTATCTTATCACCAGTAGCTGTTGTATCATTAGGATCCTTGTGTGCTTTGTTGCATTAGAAGATATTTTTAACGCACAAATCATCAGACAGCTTTCTAAACAGGGCTCAATTGGTATCTTGTAGCCTAAATATGTCCCATCATGAAGTGTCAGGTGCGTTATGTAGCGTTAGAGAACATTTAGGCTGCAGACAACGTTCAAAAGCCTTTCATGCCGGGTTTAGCTGCAATTTTACGACCAATATCTGTGACTTCATGAAAACTTTGGTGTGCTTTGTTTGTTAAAGAATATTTTGACTACTGACAATGTCGAGAAGTCTTCCACAGCGGATTCAGTTGAAGTCTTATCAGCAATATCTTTCACATCCACATCATGAAGTGTGAGGCACACTTAGTTGCCTTGGAGCGTATCTTGACTACAGACAATGCCCTAAAGCATTCTATGCAGTGATTGGTTCCTATATAATGTCCAGTAGCTGTTGTGTCATTAAGAGCCAGGTGTGATTTATTGTATCAGAGTATATTTCTAACATACACATCATTTGAAAGATTATTACGCAGGACACAATTGCTGTCTTACGACCTAAATCTGTCACATGAAGTGTAGGGTGTCAGTTGTGTCATTGAAGAAAACGTCAGTGGCAGACAAACGTTTAAAACCCTCTCCTACAGGGTTCAGTTGCAATCCTATGACCTATATCTGTGACTGATGAAGATTTAGGTGCAGTTTGTTTTTTAGAGAATGTTTTGACTACAGACAATGGCCAGAAGTCTTTAATACATAATTCAGTTAGTCTAATGACCAATACCTGTCACATCACGAAGGGCCAAGCACAGTTACTATTTCGATTACGGAAAATGCCCAGAAGCATTCTATGCAGTGCTTGGGTCGTATCTTATGAGCAATATCTGTTGCATCATTAAGGACCTGGCATGGTTTGTTGCAATAGACGGCATTTCTACTGCAGACATCACTCGAAATCCTTTTGCACAGGGCTCAATTGTAGTCCTATCCCCTAAATCTGTCTCATTACGAAGTTTCAGGCATGATTATTCAATTATGAGGGACGTAAAATATTACGTGTAAATGTACCGAATGTATCAGCATATTCACAATAATATTAATGAATTAGGTAGTTTAGGTACAGCAACCTGGTGATGCATAAACCTTGGTTTTTATACACCAGATTTATAAACCTAATTAGGGGGCAGCTTCTCTCTTAGTCACCAAAGAGAAGGAGGGCGCCATGTTAGTTCTATGGATAATTATATTAGGTAGGGGGTCGCTAAGGCAGCCCCTACATTGACTTATTAGGGAGGGGGGCACTGCGGCAAACATTACCCCCCCCCTCTCAAAGAGAACTCTGCGCATGTCTGTGATAGGCGTACAGTATTCTAGACGCGAATTTCCGTTCGCGGGAGCGGCGCACGCACCAGTGTTGATTTCTGGTGCATACCACTGTAGTTACTTTTCTCACTGCAATGCCAATTACTTCTAAAAAAAGTCAAAACTGTGGCGGGTGAATAACAATCAATATTTTAAGGCGCTATCATATCTTCGGCAACGTACGAACCCGCTCCAATTGAGAACGCGCCGTTATGTGCTGAACTAGGACAGTTTTAAGCTAAAAGATCAAGCAACACTTTGCATCAGCCTTGGACGCGTGAGCGTCAACGCGGTCGACGTGTGCCAGTGGTTGTGCGCCTTTTTCCTCCACAGGCACGACTAGACGCTTTTGACGCGTTGGCGCGTGCATATGCGGGCCAGTGGTTGGCACTTCATCCTCTCGCCCCCATGGGTGGGGCAAAGTATGCATGGGAGATATGCGCGCGCTAGCGCATCGCGACGAGCTGGGTGCCGAGTGCGGGCGGCTTTTTTAAAGACGACAGTCTTTCTTGGGGACCTTCGATGGAAAAATTTTGGTCTGTCTGTCTGTCTGTCTGTCTGTCTGTCTGTCTGTCTGTCTGTCTGTCTGTCTGTCTGTCTGTCTGTCTGTCTGTCTGTCTGTCTGTCTGTCTGTTTCTCCACCCTAACGATACCTCAAACGGCACCAAACGGCCAACCCCATCCACAGCGCCATCCAATATTGCTCAATGTTTAGCATTCATAGTTGGGCGATTGTCAATTAAAAAAGCAAATATTGCGCATATCTGAAGCGCCATTACAACACGTCTCAGTTTTGTATGTCTGCCTTTATGCTAGAAGAGGCTCACACAAATAACTCTAAGGATTGTAGCCTTTATCGCGCTGCGCTGGCAGTGCAATGCGATGCTCAGGGAGGTGTTTCCAACGCTTTGCTACAACGGCATGGTGGTGGCACCTTCCCGTCGCTTTGAATTCTACACCTTTTCACCTCCGAGACTGGCGCGCATCTTTCTACGTGGTCACGCACGCCTCGTTTTCGAAGATAACTGCCAGATGGCGCTCGTGTCTAACGTGCCTAGATGCGCTTGTTCGCCTCCGCTACACGCTCGAGGCACTCTAACGCAGCGCGTTCACAATACAATTCACCAATTTTCCTGCGCAGAACATCAAATAAACTTTTCGTTCACTCTCTCCAGACGCAAGACTATCGTCTTTCGACGATATTTACAGTGTAACATGTATATTCGGGCCAATTTTTCTTTCTTGATTTTTCCTATATATAGATGCATACACATACACCGTGCATGACGGCAGTGTTGGCAACAGTAAAAACCGCTCAAGACTGTCCTTCTAATTGATATAGTAATAATAGAAACTCTCGGTGTAAACGCGCAGTGCAGTGCTTTTACCATGCACTTCATGATAAATTATCTTATGATCGTCTCCTGTTTGCCATTTTCAAAATATACTGGTATTAAGTTCGCAATTATTTTATATGTTTTATGTGGCTAGTATTTGTCGTCGACAACACCAATCCGAAACCTGTGTATTATCTGTAGCGTCGAAGGTTTCTTCTAGGTGTAAGCACAAAACACCACAGCAACGTTGTACAAGGCAACCTACGCGCGAAAGAAGCATTGATAATGAAGCTTCCTCGAATTCTCATTCTTAACTTGGTAAATTTTCGCTACTGTCAATGAGTTTAAGATAAAATTCATGCAGCGGTAATCTGAAAATAATACATCACTTTCACTTTAGTTCAGACACAAAGCTTCACCACCGGATGGCAGACGATCAAAATTAGTGTGTCACACCTTTCAGGAAAACGGAGCAATAAGCGTTATTTAAAAAAAACAGATGTGGAATCATTCAAAGTGGGGGGCGTCCCCAATAAAGATTGTCGAAGGCCTTAGTTAAATAGAATTTTTAAAGCCAAAACCCTTACACGTCTCATGAGCTGAATATTCCAGCGTCCGGAGTTAACAACTCTGCAGAAATTTTTACGCATGGCCCCATGAAGAACTTGATGTTTGACATTATTCATAACACTACGTGACTAATTCAATGACATTACAGATCATCGCATTGTGTGGCATTATCATTGACGTCACCACATAAGATTGTCCCTTGGTCAAAGGCCAAAGTAAACATTAGGTGAAGCACAAAATACTTCATGCTGGGCAGGGTGGACAATGGAATAGAGAGTGAACGCCAAGGTAACTTCACGAGTGTCTTGTGCAAGGGTAGTCTTTCGCCAATGATCTCCTTAGCATTATAAAAAGGGACTGTGGTTTTATATACAAGACACAGTATTGATAAGTATTTTTCCTGTTTATTCAATCGTAGTGCAGCTCTTAAATGAGGGTGCAACATTTACAGCTCGGACTTCGACTCTGACACATTGAACATGCATACAGTGACTCTAGCAGCTCAGCTGACAGCGGCGCTACCGTTATACTGTATCCATGACAACCAGCGGGGGCAGTCGAAGCGAGGAGCGGAGAGGAGAGCCGTGTGATAGCCGAGGGCGAGTACCAAACAACGCCGCTAGGAACAATAAATGAGACACGCAGAAGAGAAACAATAACGATTCTTTACGACAAAAAGAGGGTGCGTCCGGCGAGCGTTTATAGCTGGAGTGACCGTCGATGCTGCTGCATGGCGGGGAATGTATAATAAATAGGCCGACCCTTTGAACGAGACGTTTACTGGACACGCGACATCCGGTTTCGTTTTTTTTTCTATTCCCACATAGATTGCATGCATGCAGCTCATACTCAGGTCATACTATAACAAAGCGCGAGTGGAGGCTGTGTGATAAAAACGCCAACTTTCTGCTGCTATACCAGCCATGTATTATTGCCGTGCTCAGACAGGTCAGAATAACCTATACAGCCTTCTCACTATCATCCAAAATCTGGCTTGAACAAACAAATCATGTCGTGAACAACTTGGAAATTTGTTGAGTCCGCTTAAAAATAGCCGAAATGTCGCCACCGCTTCGAGCCAACTTGAAAGCAGCGAGCTTTGCAGGATGCAAAAGAGTGTTCCCTGAAAGAGTGTTACACTGTTTTTAACAGCGTAGCTGGCAACGGTGACCATTACTCCATGGTGAGTGAAAACTACCATCATCATTAACCAGCACGCACTTTCTTCATCCTCTTCATTTTCTACTTCAGTTCATGAGCGCGTTTTCCGGCGTGGGATGCAAGAGCTCTGAAAGGGACGAGAAATACTGCTGAGGGAAAGAAAGAACAAAAAAAACTACAGAGAAATAAAGGGAAGAAAGCCTGAGAGGGACAGAGATTAACATCGAGAAAACACACAAAAAATAAAGATAAGTGAGAAAGAGTGAAAATTATGAGTAGCAGGGCAGACTTACGAGATCCTCGCATTTTCCAGGCTTATTGCAAACAAAATTAAACACGAAGCTGCATTAATTTATTTACGTAACAAATGTAATTTCCTCTGCTCTCACAGAGCACCCATACAAAAATTATTCTAAACAAATTTTTTCCTTGCATTCTGACCAACTTTCATGGTTTTGTATTATTCGCGTAGGTTGGTGCGTCGGTCGCCGTATTGTACACCTCGTTGGCAACGCTGGCAGGATGATGGATCAGGCTCATGAATTGTAGCACAGTCATAGGAGTAGGAATGAACTTTTATTGAAACAAACAGTTCATTGGGCAGGGCCTAGGCCACCCACGTGAGGGCGTCTAGGGTAGCATGCGCAGGGCAACGTTCCATCTCGACAAGAGGGTATGCATCGTGACAAGCTAAACAGAGCAGAGACAGCCACCCTCCGCATGTTACAAGCACGTACCATCACTGTATTCATACCACAAAATTTACAAATTCTTGAAGATAATCAGAGCAAAATAGACATTTGGTGATTACTAGAATACGCTACTAGTTTATTGGATCCGCAAACACATATAAACATCATTAAACACTCGACTACTGTTTAAATGTACGAACTGCGTTTTTTTGTGTGTGTGTGATGATCCACTTAATGGGGCCATGACAGCGTATTGCCGATCATTATCCGTGTTATATGAGTAAGTGATTTTGTGTTCATGAACGCGATGATGATAGTTTATTGCATTTGGTCGAGTACTTACTTTATAATTTAGTAGTTTAAAAATATGGCAGTGGCCGTAGAGTAGAGCATCACTGGCGTGCTTGCAAGGTGTGAACATGCTGCTTGATGTGTGAGTGTCCGCGCTCCGGCGTACTACTTTTGTTTTCTGGTGAGCTGTGCGTGTAATCGAGCTATTTCTGCTTTTTTCAACATCACAATAATTTGAATGATTTGCAGTCGCTCAACCTTTGTGGATTACGGTGGCTTGGCTCCATACACCGTATGAATAGAACACTAACATAAGGTTACACACGCCATGGCAAAATGGCAGTCACCGCCAGTGACCAGGGTTTGAAGTCAGCGACTTCTACGGCTAATCTTGTACAGCCATATTCTGTTAATTTTCAAGGTAAGTTTTTCATTTTAGTAAATTTGGTATATTACATATCAAAAAGTGTGAAAGCTATAAAATCACTGTGCGCCGCATGTTTTAGCATGTTTTATGAGCTCGCGAGTGCGTTTTATTGCAGCCTAGACAATTAAGTCGTGGTCTTCTAGCTAGTTTATTTTTACAAGAATTTTCTGTTCTATTTCTCGCATGTAAGAGGACACAGAAGCCGACCGCGAACACCGCTGCCACGCATGACGCACTCTTTGTGGAAAATAAATGTTTCTAGCTTTGAATTGGTCTTTGCAATTTTTAGTTCGAATACACATTAACGAATGTAGTTCTAAGTAAGGCGCAACTGGCGTAAGCTATCAAGTCAGTCTGGGGAAGATGGCCAGGTTAATGAATCGTGGATTAATCATTATTCTCTAAAAAACCATTCAAATGGATTAGCAGCTTATCCCGAAAGAGTAGCATTCACTCTCCCAGGGATGATATCTTAGGATCTACAGTTAGTCTTTACGAAAGTAACATTTGTTCTGTTAGGGACCATTTCCGAAAATCGGCTGTTAGTCCTTACAGGAGTAACTATTAGTCCTCTCAGGAGCAACCTTTAGTCCTCTTGCAGTTCATCCTTCAAGGACTAACTGTTTATTCACCTGCAGTTAGTCTCCAAAATGACGCATGATCATCATCATCATCATCATCATCATCAGCCTGACTACGTGCACTGCAGGACAAAGGCCTCTCCCATGTTCCGCCAGTTAACCCGGTCCTGTGCTTGCTGCTGCCAATTTATACCCGCAAACTTCTTAATCTCATCTGCCCACCTAACCTTCTGTCTCCCCCTAACCCGCTTCCCTTCTCCGGGAATCCAGTTGGTTACCCTTAATGACCAGCGGTTATCCTGTCTACGCGCTGCATGCCCGGTCCATGTCCGTTTCCTCTTCTTCATTTCAACTATGATATCCTTCACACCCGTTTGTTCCCTAATCTACTCTGCTCTCTTCTTGTCTCTTAAGGTCACACCTACCATTTTTGCATTGCTCGCTGCGTCGTCCTCAGTTTAAGCTGAACCTTCTTTGTAAGTCTCCAGGTTTCTGCTGCGTAGCTAAGTACCGGCAAGATACACCTGTTATATACCTTCCTCTTGAGGGATAGGGGCAATCTACCTGTCATAATTTTAGAGTGCTTGCCAAATGTGCCCCACCCCATTCTTATTCTTTCAGTTACTTCAGTCTCGTGGTTCGGCTCCGTGGTTATTACCTGCCCTAAGTAGACATAGTCTTTTACATTTTGAAGTGCACTATTACCTATCTCGAAGCGCTGCTCTTTTCTGAGGTTATTGTACATTACTTTTGTTTTCTGTAGATTAATTTTAAGACCCAGCTTTCTGCTCTCCTTGTCTTACTCCGTAATCATGAGTTGCGATTCATCCCCTGAGTTACTCAGCAATGCAATGTCATCGGCGAAGCGCAGGTTACTAAGGTACTTTCCATTAACTCTTGCCCCCAACAGTTCCCATTCAAAGCTTCTGAAAACCTCCTGTAAGCACGCGGTAAATAGCATTGGTGAGATTGTGTCCCCCTGCCTTACACCCTTCTTGATTGGTATTCTGTTGCTTCCTTTATGAAGCACTATGGGAGCAGTTGATCCTCTGTAGAATCCTTCCAGGATGTTTATATATACTTCATCGACGCCCTGATTCCGCAGTGTCTGCATGATGGCTGATATTTCTACTGAATCAAACGCCTTCCCGTAATCTATGAAGGCTATGTATAGTGGTTGGTTATGTTCTGAGCATTTCTCTATTACCTGATTGATAGTATGAATGTGGTCGATTGTTGAGTAGCCTGTTCGAAATCCTGCTTGTTCCTTTGGTTGATTGAATTCTTATGTTTTCTTTACTCTGTTAGCAATTACCTTTGTAAATAGCTTGTATATTACAGAGAGCAAGCTGATCGGCCTGTAATTTTTTAAGTCCTTGTCATCTCCTTTCTTATGTATTAAGATGATGTTAGCGTTCTTCCAAGACTCTGGTACTCTTCCCGTTAGGAGACACCTCGTAAACAGGGTGGCTCGTTTTTCTAACACAATCTGTCCTCCATCTTTCAGCAGATCTAATGTTACCTCATCCTCACCAGCAGCTTTGCCTCTTTGCATGCTTTCCAAAGCTTTTCTTACTTCTTCTATCATTACTGGTGGGGTGTCATCTGGGTTACTGCCAATTCTTATAGTATTAAGGTCGTGGTTGTCCCGGCTACTGTAAAGATCTCTGTAAAACTTTTCCGCTATTTTAACTATCCTATCCATATTGGTACTTATTTTGCCTTCATTATTCCTTAGTACATACATCCGATTTTTGCCTATCCCAAGTTTCCTCTTCGCTGCTCTGACGCTTCCTCCAATTTTCAGAGCGTGTTCAATTCTCTCCATGTTATACCTTCTTATATCGCATACCTTACGCCTATTAATCAACTTCGAAAGCTCTGCCAGTTCTATTTTCTCTGTTTTCAATTCTCTCCATGTTATACCTTCTTATATCGCATACCTTATGCATATTAATCAACTTCGAAAGCTCTGCCAGTTCTATTTTCTCTGTTGTACTTGACACTCTTATGATTGGACGCTTCTTAATGAGATTCTTCGTTTCCTAGGAAAGCTTGCCAGTGTCCTGTCTAACTACCCGGCCTCCAACTTCCACTGCACACTCCGTAATGATACTCGTCAGATTATCATTCATTGTATCTACGCTAAGGTTGGTTTCCTCACTAAGAGCCGAGTACCTGTTCTGAAGCGAGACTCTGAATTTCTGTACTTTCCCTCTCACTGCTAGCTCATTGATTGCCTTCTTGCGTGCCCCGCCGCAGTGGTCTAGTGGCTAAGGTACTCGGCTGCTGACCCGCAGGTCGCGGGTTCAAATCCCGGCTGCGGCGGCTGCATTTCCGATGGAGGCGGAAATGTCGTAGGCCCGTGTGCTCAGATTTGGGTGCACGTTAAAGAACCCTAGGTGGTCAAAATTTCCGGAGTCCTCCACTACGGCGTCTCTCATAATCATAAGGTGGTTTTGGGACGTTAAACCCCACAAATCAATCAATGCCTTCTTGCGTATCAGTTTCTGTCGTTCCTTCTTCAAGTCTAGGCGAATTCGAGACCACACCATTCTATGGTCACTGCTTCGTACCTTGCCAATCACTTCAACACCCGGCATGATGCCTGGGTGTGCACTCAATATAAAGTCTATTTCGTTCTTAATTTCGCCTTACGGCTCCTCCATGTCCACTTGCGGTTTCCTCGTTTTCTGTAGAAGGCATCCAAAATCCGTAAATTATTGCGTTCTGTGAATCCTACTAGTAGCTCTCCTCTGGCGTTTCTAGTACCGATGCCATAATCTCCTACTGCATGGTCTCCAGCCTGCTTCTTCCCTACCTTTGCATTAAAGTCTCCCATCAGTATAGTATACTGTGTTTTTATCTTACTCATTCCCGATTGCACGTCCTCAACTGAACCTCTCCTTACACACATTTAATAAAAAAAGCGTCATCATGACTGGATGTAGGGGCGTTATCCTGTACCACCTTGATCTTGTATCGTTTATTCAGGTAATTACGATACCTACCACCCTTTCATTAATGTTATAGTATTCCTCTATGTTGCCAGCTATGTTTATGTGAATTAGGAACCCCACTCCGAGTTCTCTTCTGTCAGCCAAGCCCCGATAGCAAAGGACGTGCCCATTCTGAAGCACCGTATAGGCCTCATCTGTCCTCCTAACCTCACTGAGCCCTATTATATCCCATTTAACACCCCCTAGCTCTTCGAATAGTATAGCTAGACTTCCCTCACTAGATAAAGTTCTAGCGTTAAGCGTTGCCAAGTTGAGGTTCCAACGGCGGCCTGTTCAGATCCAGAGATTCTTAGCACCCTCTGCTGCGTTGCAGATCTGACCACCGCCATGGTCAGTTGCTTCGCAGCTGCTCGGGACTGAGGGCTGTGTGTTATTCGACGTATGCATTTGGGGGTATAGACGCATAGTCGCATGGTTGAGGCATAGTTGTAGCAAATCAGTTGATCCCCAAAAGAACTAACCTTCCTACCCCTTTTAGTCCTTTTTTTCTTTGAGCCTATCAATCTATCTATCTATCTATTTATCTATCTATCTACCTACCTTTCAAACCGCGTATGTCTGGGTGCTTTTGTGATCCCCTGTTTAACTTGGGGTAGACCAAAATAATATGAGAGGGTAAGAAGGTTTCGATGATTACGACTTCTGGTCATCACAATAAATAATGAGAAAATCCCGTCACGTGCAACGTCAAACCATTTTGGCTGAGAACGTGTGGTACCTACACGTACACCAAGGGCCGTGGTTGTGGGTGTGCGCCACAGGTATTCGATAGTTTATATCTATCGAGGAATGGTGAGAACAAACGTTAGTAAATTAAATTTGTGCGCGTTAGGGAAAACCGACATCACCCGCGTTCATCCACGAATGAAAAGAATAAATGTTATGATCCCAACAGGAATCAAACCCAAACATTCTGCGTGGCAATCAAGTATTCTAGCACAGATCCACGCCGGGTCTTGGAACTGCTTTGGAAAAAAGACCCTATGCAAGCGTAATATTGGTGAAACGTCAATTGTGACTGTAGTGCCGCCCATCTCTTGCATTATAAACATTACAAATCTACTCCCGTGATAAGGGCTTCGCGTCCATTTAGCGTCTATTGTATTTGAGCGACCCACTGAAGTTTGTCACTATCCTGGGCTACCCTCCTCGCAAGCACAAGCGCTACGTTTTAGCTTACCGCTATTGAAGTTTGTAACGCCCTTGTTGGTCTTATCATCATTACGTAACTGTAAATTGGTTGTATGAAACATATACGACTGTTCAATATAACTGTCGGTTCGTATACCACTTGTTCATGTGTTTTGCGTCATTATTTAATGTTTTGCTAAAAAAATAAACCATATTCACTTTCCTTTTGCATGCTTCACATGATGTCGATTGCCTTAGTTCTACATGGGATCTGGTAAATGATTTTTTTCTGTGGAGGATTCTAGGAATTCAGCGTTTGCAATGCAGTAAATCAGCATGATGTTTAGCGAATATGTATACGCTCCAGATAGTCGCCCAAATGGCTTTGAAAAGTTGCATAGAATGACCATGTTAAAAGACACCATACTATACGAAAAGTTTATGTGACCAGCGGAAGCGCATGGCGTAGTCAAAACGCTATTTTTCAAAACAGAAGGGCCAGTACATTTCTTGAAATACTTCAAACGCATCTACCTAAAACTGAAAATACCAGTTGAGGTTTTACGTCTCAAAACCACGATATGATTGAATAGACGCTATAGTGAAGGGCTTCTGAAATTGTGACCATCCAGTGTTTCTTCACGTGCACCGATATCTAAGTAAGCGATCCTTTAACACTTCGCCTCTATGGCAATACAGCCGCCATGGCCACTGTTAGATCCCACGTCGTCTTCCCGGAGCTTGGTATTTTAGCAGCTGTGCCGGTTTACACATCATTAAGCTGTCATACGAGTAGCCAAAAGGCCACACAAGACCTAATTAGGCACGGTTTCTCGCTTTTTATTATTCGCTGTCGGGACTCTTTATCATCTTGTGACCCACGCCCCGCGTTAGGAGGCAGCTGCAGCTACTCCATGCACCCACGAGCAACGATGTTCGGTTCTCAAAGTCAGTAGATAGAAAGCCTTATGAGTGAAAGGTTCCGTGTGTTTCATCACAGGCTAGACCAGTGATGCACACGCCACATTGAGTGTTTTTTTTACATCTCCAGCACAAAAAGTGGCCGGGATGGAGCATTCGTAGCCCAGCTCAGCAACGCAACGCTAGGGCCACTGAGCTGTACTGCGGA
Source organism: Rhipicephalus annulatus (assembly GCA_013436015.1). NCBI lineage: Eukaryota > Metazoa > Arthropoda > Arachnida > Ixodida > Ixodidae > Rhipicephalus > Rhipicephalus annulatus. The sequence continues at coordinate 234,192 of WOVY01004703.1, forward strand.
GAGAAATGACAAGAATGCATGAGGACAAAAAGAAGCAGAAACGTTACTGACAACCGTTCAGTTTTGAAAAGAGAACGTAAAAATGCGCGCAATCAAGAAAAATAATTAACAAGAGTAAGGAATGAAGGAGATATTTCTTCAGTAAAAAGGGAGAAAAAGGGCGTTGAGGGAAACATGCAGAAGTTAATAAAACTAGGATAATGCCCTTCAGAAGCACTACACATGAAAATATCAGCGAAAATGAAGAAGCAGCGGTAAAAGCAAAGTTCGTGAATGCTGCAGGTAAGCTCCAGTTCAATAGGATTTTAAGGTCAGCAAATTCATTGCTTTTCATGATGAATTTTATGCAGCGCTCAATTGCAGGACGACAGAGAGAAGAACCATATGAGACAGGTGCTCACTCTCATATGAAGTTTACTTTGAAAAGTGGTAAGCCGTCTGTCATCCTACTTCTGAGCGCTGCATGAAATTTGTCATAAACTCGAGTGCCTCACGCGGACTCACATATGGTGGCTCAGATAATCTGACAAAAATAAACTATAACGCTCAGGCGCAGTTTTAAACTAACAATGTATAAAGTCAAACTTTACTTCAAGTTTTCGTAGGAATCATTGCACGGGCAAGTTTAAAATAAAGAAAAGCTGCTGCCTTATGACTTTCTTCAATTGTTGGTCAAAAAGTAGTAATGAAATTAGGCTATCGCTTCTTTATTCATACGTTTCAGCCAAAAGAGTTGAAGTGCAAAAACCTAGATGCGAATCACGTGTTGTTACTGCATGCGGCCTCTTTCATCACTGCTAGCACACACAGGCTTTCGCCCGGGTCGCACGAGAAGGCTGTAATCACTATTAAGTTCAGGATACTCCGCAAGGAATTAAGGTTAAGTATATGGGTCCCTATGGTGTCCTTCGTTAAAAGCCGGCCTCGATTCCTCGTAGGCACGCCCTTGCTGGGTGACGCATTTACTTAATTACTACATTTTACTAGTTCATGAACTTACGTTCGTCATGGCAACGTTCTCCCTTACCCAGTTTCATAAATCCTTCCGTCACATAAATGTTCATCCAAGGGACGTGCCGTATTTGCTGCCTTGATCAATTGTATTTTGGGGCACTGACTCACCACAGTTCCTTTGTGAAACCTTACCAATGCATTAAAAATTGAGACGGTCCTGTGCATAAGCCTAGATCGACTCGAACGCAAAAATTTTATTTCGAAAGCTTGCTTGCTGCCTTTTGCATGGTTGGGCACCATCTCCGAGATCGGCCGACTTTTTTTAAACCGGGTGACGATTTCATGAGATGACGTCATCATATGATGTCAAAGTGGTGTCATCAAGACGTCATGAAGTATGGCGATCTGTGTCGTCATCTCATGATGAAGATTTGTCGCATCACCTTGTGTTGATGGCTATGGCACCGACGGTCACTTTATAAGGCATCTTAGACACAAAACTGTGGACGTGTGAACCGCCGTTGCCATAGCTGGTGGTGCGTTGTGCGTGTAATGCGCAGTGTATGGGTACGGCTCCCGCGGGCGGCAAGTTGTTTTTAAAGACGATAGTCTTTCTTGGGGACATTCGATGCAAAAGTTTTAGTCTGTCTGTTTGTCCACCCTCAACAATGCTCCAAACGGCACCAAACAATACCCCAAATGGCCATCCCCATCCGCAGTGCCCACCAATATTGCTCAAGATTCAGCGTTCATACTTGTGCGATTGTCAATTAAAAAGCAATTATTGCGCATATCTGAGTCACCATAACAACACTTATATATTCTGTATGTGCGTCTTTTACAAGAAAAGGCATACATAAGTAATTCTAAGGACCGTAGCATTTATGACACTGCGCTTACACTGCAGCGCTTGCACGAAAACGCAAGTGTTTCCAATGCTTTGCTAAGACGACACCGTGGTGGCACCTACCCATCGCCTTGCGTTCTACATCTTATCGCCTCCGAGACGGGCGCGCACACCGCAGCTTTGTTTTTCAAGATAACTGCCAAATAGTGCTCATGTCTCACGTGTGACGTGAATTCATGCGCTCGTTCACATCCGCTTCACGCTCGAGGCACTCTAACGCAGTGCCTCAAGAATACCATTCTCCAATTTTCATGCGTAGAACATCAAATAAACATTTTGTTCAATCTCTCCAGACGCCAGACTATCGTCTTTCGACAACATTTGCAGTGTAACATGCAGCTACAGGGCCATTTTTTCACCTTCTTTCAGTTCTGTTTCTTTTAGTTTCTAACTTTCTAACATAAATAAAAAAGACCCTAGCTTTTCTTGTTTACATTGTCTGTGTTGCTTCGGATGATTTTCACTCACAGATTGTCATTTGCCCTTCCCCGCGTGAACCTTCTTCACATTCATTACGCAACACCACTTGTTGCCCTTAAAACAATACAAGAAAGTTATTAGCTGAATGAACTGTTTTTTACGCGATAAAATCATTGGGTTGGACTTGAATATTTTATCAAAGTATCGTATTAGTAGGCTGACATGAGGCAACATTTGCAAGCCATAGCTGATATTTACCAACATTTAGTCGACACTACCCTAAATCAGTGCCTGTGCTCATTGTATGCGAATAAATACGATAAGCTGAGACCCCACCGCCAACTACTCAACTTCTACCTTCCACAGTTCAGCAATTGCTTAAGCGGGTTTGCTTTCGCATGTGAAAGTCACTTAAAGTATGCTGCTGCGCACAAAGGATCTTACTGCCAAGAAGCCACCTTATCAAGTACATAATATGAACGTCCTTTAAAGTACGCTGTGGCGCACAAAGTATCTTACTGCCAAGAAGCCACCTTATCAAGAACATATGTTGGCGGATACGATCGTTGTCATAGAACGTTTTAATGACACGAGCAACCGGTGGCACTCTCTCTTCCAGGCACTTACGGTCGAGCACTTTCCGAATATTCAGAAAAGGCATTTTAAAATAAAACTGGCAGGGTCTATAGTCCTGGTTCAAGGTGAGATTTCTTTCGGAAGTTTACCCAATGACATGCAAAGTTAAATATATAGATGTAGGCCTCATTCTGTCTAATAAACCAGCAGTGTTCGATAGTGGCGCTGATAGCACCCAAAATCATAGTCCGGTGTTCTTGTAGGATAAAACCCACAGTTACGTTGGATACATACAGCTTAGGAGTGTAAGTTTAGGTAAAATAAGGACTGTTGTGTTCGGCTGGAGCGTGGGGAAGCCGGCGGAAGGCCGGCGGAGAGGTCTGGCCACCGGCGAGGGACGACACGCAGACAAACTTTGGCTTGGTTGACGAGAGAATGCTCTCCCGTGTTTATTGCGGCTGTTTTTTAAGGATTGGGAACAAGGTGATTGGTCAGTGACACATTGGGTCTTGATGGCATGTGCAGACAGGGTAGGTTGCCGAGAACTGTTCTGGTGAAGGCTCAGCTTCACCTAGGGAAATATACAGAAAACTATAACACACTGCTGTGTTTACGCGACACCAGGGGTCACGCGATACAACATCGTCTCCCTCTGGGAAAATCGCACCCTTATACAACATAAAAAAGGTTCTCAACTATGTTAAGTAGCTCATGGCAATTTACACATCTCAATGAACAACAATAAAGCAGAAGTATCTAGCCTGGCTTTCGATGGAACAAATTTAACAGAACTCTTCACCCACAGCAATGACTTTACATTCAAGTTCATGTTTCAACCCTATCTCCCTAGAGATGTTGCATAACGTTGAAGCAAAACAACCAAAGGCATCTGCATAACTACTAGCGGTTCTTCGCACCTTTCCTGTGCGGAGACTACACATAGGAAATGAAGTGAATTAGTACCACACTGTCCTTAGAACAAGCAACTCACGAGTAATGAAAATAAAATAAGCTTTGCAGACACATGACACCAGTGTCAACTTACACTGTTCAATGAACTGCGCATGAACATGCACTGGTCCTCTGCGCCTATACTGCAGCCTCCGAGGCAGTATAGCCGCAGGCGATTGACTTCTTTGATTGATTTATATGTGGGATTTAACGTCCCAAAACCACCATATGATTATGAGAAACGCCGTAGTGGAGGGCTTCGGAAATTTCGACCACCTTTTGGTAAGTTTCGACCACCGGTTCCTTAACGTGCACCCAAATCTGAGCACATGGGCCTGCAACATTTCTACCTCCATCGGAAATGCAGCCGCTATAGCAGGGATTCGAGCCCGCGACCTGCGGGTCAGCAGCAGAGTACCTTGGCCACTAGACCACCGCGGCTGGGCACGATTGACTACTTTAGTACGTGACATAGTCCTTCAAGTATAGGCGGGGGGCCTAAGTGTCATCTGTGGACGAAGTGACCCTGGTCCTGCAGGATGACTGAGAAATGCGGCTGTCGGGAGCTGCCTTTGAAACCCCGTCCCCATCTCTCCAAGAAGAACTTGGCAGATTGCTGCTGTCGAGAGCAGACTCAGAAGAACCATTCCCCGCCTCTTCCGCCCCCATATTGGAATTTAGTACATCTACGGTAGATGAGGAGGAATACCCAGGGCTTCCCTCGGGCCCGACGAATGGTCCTGTGTCACAGGTACTTGAAGGCGCATGTCAGGTGGTGCGGAGTCACACTGTGCAAAAGCCGGCGCAGATCTGGGCTGGACAGCCGGGACACTAGGAATAGGGTGTTGAGGAAAGACCTCATTCAGCATTTGGATGAGTTAATCTACATGAGGCATCGGGAAGGCATTGATGACAATAGCCTTACTAGGCTCGCGAAGATCGACGCAGAGGCGGATGTCCCCCCGTCTTACTTACGTATGACCACGAGCAGCAACACCCATTCAGATGCCGGCATCCGCTCGATGATGTCGTTGTTGTCGAGTCGACGCAACTTGCTGGCGACTTGTTCCCGGAGAGTCAGGGGCAGCCGACGCAGTTTGGCGGACACTGGCATGGTGTCCTGCCGTGACTTGATCCGGTAAACGAAGTGCCGGATGAGTGCTAGCTTCCCGTCGAACAAGTGCTCGAAACACAGAAGCACACCTGCAGGAAGCTGCGAAGAAACTGGTGTAGCAAGGCGACACTTAGATATCGTGCCATCGATCAGGAGAACCGATCGCTGAGTGGCATCCAGCCCCAACAATGAAGGGCCGTGTGCTGCGACGTAAGAAATAACGGAGGTGCGCTTCCCACCATGCTGCAAGTCAGTGCGGAAATATCTGAGGACCGGTATGCGGCGCTTCGAAAAGTTTTGCAGTTGAATGGATGTTTGGCGCAGTCTATGCTTAGAAGCGAAATACGTGTTGTAGTCCTTCTTCACCATTAGCGATGCAGTGGCGGCTGTATCCACCCAAAAGGTACATATGAACTTGTTCACCAACGACCGCAGGGATACGAAGGTCCTTTGGGCTAGTCGGCGTAACGTTCGAGGAGAGGACTGTGTGAGCGCCGGAGTCACAGTCTTGTATGGAGGCTAACATCCTGTACCGGTGCTTGCCGTTTTCGGCAATTTGCTGCGAAGTGGTTTTTGGTACGGCAGAATTGTCAGATTTTGTTCCTGGCCGGGCAGTTTCATGAAGTGGCCAAATGTCCAAATTTGCTACAGCAGAAACAGGGACCCAGTGGAGGCCTGAAAGCAGGCTGACCCGTTTGTTTGTCGCGAACGCCGCCCTGCAGGCTCACTGACGAGTCAGTGTGGCCATGTTGAGGCAGCTGTGCAGCGAGAGAAACAACTGAGCCACCATTTTGAGCGGCTGTGAAGTGCTGGACCATGCCACATCACTGGCAAGCGGACCGAGTAGCTGCTTGTTTTCGCTCAACGCTGCGTTGGCCCTGTGAAGTGCCTCGAAGTCTCTTCCGAGTTGTTCTGCTTTTTGTAGCATGCGGGCTTCACTGCATGGCATCCGTTCGGCTCGTACCTCCGCGTTGGCGACTCCGTGTATTATTTGGTCCCGAATTCTCTCGTCATAAGCGGCGCCAAACGTGCACGTGAGCGCTTCCTCGTTGAGTGCTGCGACAAATTCAAGAAAGGCTTCCCCAGGTAGTTGTTGGCGGGTTGTGAATAGTTGTCATTCAGCTAGGACGTTCGTAGTCTCGGTGAAAAGCCCATTAAAAAATTGGAGTAACGTGTCGTACTCTGTAGTCGTCGTTGACGTTGCCGCGCCAGTCTCTATCATCGCTTTTTTGTCAGTCGTTCACAATGCCGCTGAGCCCGATGAAGGTTGTGTAGCACTTGGAACTGCTTGCGCTTCAATCTGTGCCTGCATGGCGAAGTATTTTTGCTGATCCTCAATGCCGAGTGCGCTAAGGAACCCTGCCGCTCGTCTGTCACTCTCCCAGCCGCTTCCACCGGCCTCGTTGAGGTGTACCTGAAACATTTCTTTCCGTTTATGCCAAGGAATCGGAGACATACCGGGTACGTCGAAGAATCGAGGAAGGTTGGCAAACAGTGCCACCGTGGGTGCAGGAGGGAGGCAGCAAGCTGAAGCGGGAGGCGGTGTCGCGAGGAAGCTGCAGCAAGCACAAAGAAAAGTCAGTCATGCTGGCACCAGCGTCGTGCGAAGAAAAGGGAAGGCACCGACGTGCAGTGGAAGGTGGCGTGAAGAGGCACTGACGTCAGGCACTTTACAGTGTCGCCTAAGTTCAGGGTCCAGTGCCTCGTCACCATATGTTGTGTAGGGCTGGAGCGCGGCGAAGACAGTGGCAGGCCGGCGGAAAAGCCCAGCGACCGGCAAGTCACGACACGCAGACAAACTTTGGCGCGGCGGACGCGAGAATGCTCTCCCGTGTTTATTGCGGCGGTTTTTAAGGATTGGGAATAAGGTGATTGGTCAGTGACACACTGGGTCATGACGGCATGTACGCACAGGGTTGGTTGCCGAGAACTGTTCTGGTGAAAGCTCAGCTTCACCTAGGGGCATTTACAGGAAACTATAACACACTGCTGTGGTAACGCGATGAGTGCTGTGTTAACGAGCACCAATTACTGTCAGGACAAATAACGAACTCATCTTGATTTGAACAGCGCACAGGAGAACGAGGACTAGAAGAAACATAAGGGCACAACACGGGCGCTTACTGACAACGAACGTTAATATAATAACGAACGTTAAATAACGAATGTTCATGTAATAGGTTCATTGAAAGTGTAGATACTTCTTGTGAGACCATCTGAGGCCGTCGATGCACCTGGCAGAGCAGGTCTCAACCACGCGCTTGTTTCTACGAGGCCTCAAAGATCCACTTCGGTGGTGCCACAAAACAGAAAGTCAAGCGTCGACGAACGCGTGCCACTACCAGGAACTCAAGTAAACTATTAGGGAACATTTACATTATTTTGGTAATGGTGCAGCGCGATCAACCTTGCACATACTAGCTTAAGCTAGTAAATGACCAAGATGGCAAATGGATTTCCCTCTACCGATAGAGTGGTGATTCCGTCAATTTGTTTTCTTGTAAGCTGCAGTTGGATCAATCGTTCTAACGCTATAACTGATAGATTCAGCACAGTGGTAAGTGGCCGTATGTGAAGGGCAAAGTGAACAGGGAATTGCTGGTAACGCGTTTGGACTGCGTGCCTCAGACCATCAAGGAAGACGACGTGTGAAATCGAGGCGCGCGGTGGTGCGAGACGCGGTGGCACGAGACCGAGGAAGAAGGGCAAGAAGATAGGCAGACGGTGCCTTCGTTTTAGGAAATTGCCGCAGATGTGTATTTGATGCGGTGTGTAATTTCATTGAAGTGACTAAACGTATTTTAACATATATCTCACTTTGACAATTACTCAAAAAAAGGAAAGGAGTAGGGAAGTAATTTTTAAAACGTGAATAAATATGAGATATGCATTCCAAATTAATCAGCTTTTGCCAACTCGGTTGTCTGGTCGGCTCCCAAAATCAAGTTATATTTATTATATTAGTGAATATTTTCTTGTTTTTGCCCACTGTATGAATCTTTGTTGTTGTTTTTTTGTTTTTTGATGATGACTTTCTTGCTCTACAATTGTTCTCGGTAAGCAACAGTGCAGTTACCGCCATATATTTCTTGACCAATCCCTCTGAGTGAATATGCGCCATGGATTCCAGGCTACAAGCAAACAAGTGGCTGGTGAATGAAGAACCAGGGTGCGGGAGCAGAGACCTGTCGAGTTCCGGACTCGAGGTAGCAGCAGGCTACCACCTGGGGCCACACCAGCTGTCCACGCACCTGGGGCCAAACCAGACAGCCGACCACCTCGGGCCTGGTGTGGTTTGAACGTTGCCAGGACGTTTTCGCTACCCAAGTTGTGTAGATTGTTATCCAAACGTTGAATGAAAGCGCCCAGATGTCAGTGAGCAACGTTGCCAAAAAGCATCTAATGTCCTTTTCTTCGATGACATGATAACGTTTCTTGTAACATTCAGGACGATATGGCAACGTCCGGGATCACATTTTCAACATCAAGGCAATGTTTTCGCAACATACCGGCAACATGGTGTCAACATTGCTGTGTGACGTGTTGACTTTCATGCGACGTGCGCAGGAAATAAGGTGATGTTCTATGTTCTATGTGCATTATTATTAAAAGGCATCTTGACTTCCATTCTAATAAGGGTCGCAGTGCAAGCATGAAAGTGCTGGAAGAAAGGCAAACAGAAGGCGAGTAGTGGAAGGCAAAGTGGACAACACATAGGCACGAAAGTGCTGGATGAAAATCAAACAGAAGGCGAGGAATGAAAGGCGAAGAGGACAACTTGTGTAGTCCTCTTTGCCTTGCATTCCTCGCCTTCTGTTTGCCTTTCTTCCAGTACTTTTGAGCTTCCGCTGCAACCCTTGTTACAATAGAATGCAATCAACTAGCCAAAATGGCCGCTATTCGGCATCTTGACTTATTACGGGAACCGCCCTGAAGCTTTTGGCCACGAAGAAAGCTCTGGCATGGTGTGAAAAATTGCATAGTTATTGTCCATGCAGAATAACTGTTTCCTAACAGGATTTTATCAACGCATTCGTACAAGCATAAACAAGTGGTGTTAGAACAGCCAAGCATTAAAACTGTCAGAACACACTTGTGCGTTCCCGTAAGACCCAGAACAGACTTCTCAAGTCCCAAAGCTTCCAACACTTGTGATATACATGCGCCATTTTTGTTAAAGCATTGAAAAATGTGGTTTTGCTCTGTGTTAGCAATGGCTACGATAGGTGAACATGTGTTGAGGCAGCAGTATTTTTATGCGCAGAATTGCAGCAACCATGGGGACATGTAGTCTCACAGCTTAGGCAAAAAAGAACATGCCGAAGTGCCTGGCTGCTATAGGAAAGAAAAAATAGGCCACTTATTTACAAAGATTACTAACTTTTTATTTATTTGTCGTTGTCACAGAGCAAGACATGAATGGTAGTGTTACAAAACACATTTCAAGCATTAAGTAATAAATATGAACAGGAAACTTTGCAAGTTTCTTTCATACTATGTCATCTCCAGGGTCGTAAAAAACAAGTACAGGTGCGAAATGGAAACATATCTTGTTTATACAATCTTAGCAAAAGTTTGACGAAAAAGCTTTTATCTATAGTATTTACAATATTAGTGGGGAAGTGCATAGTGGAGGAAGAAGAGACGGGCGAAACTTCGTGTCAAATACATAGGAGGACACAAATACCATAGACAGCTTTTGCTTTGTCGATTATTTTCTAACGGTGAGGCGTGTGTTCTACACGATGACGGTTGCCACTGTTGTTGGCTGTCTATGTCATGATTTCAAGAACGGAGACAATATAGCAGCATTGAAAAACTGGCACATCCCACTCAGGTACAGCTTCTTTTGACGGTGCTTAAAAGGTTCAAAACAAGAGCTTATCTTTACCAAAACAAGAAAAACCTGCGAATATCTCTGTAGCAAAACATGTTGCACATCAAAAGAAGCTTCTTATCAGTTTTAAAGCAACTGAACTTTATGATTACTGGCTGGCATGCATTCAGTAAAAAGTGGCTCAATAAATGTGGCCCCTTGATTACATAAAAAATAGGCCTTTGAAATTTAAGATAGCCGGCACCCGGTCAGAAAAAGTGAAACGTGATCAGTGGAGCGACTGGTCACTGTAATTCACACAATACAGTGACCTCCCAGCCACAACGAAACGAGAAATATTGATCACAAAACAAATACACAAGGCATGCAACTATTTTCTGTCCAGTTCATTATCAAGTTGTTGTCCTTTCGTTCATTGGACCATGAATGATCAAACTGCTTTGAAATAATTATTCTTGTTTATTCAGTTCATACTTAATAGTTTGTATCTAGAGGTGAGCTCAAGTTATCTTTCGATTGTTATAAGCTGCTCTGCATAGCTGTCTAGTAATTTTCATTTATGCATTTCTTGTGTTGCATGTGCCAATGATTTTAACGTTTCCGCTTTTTTGAATCTGCAGCGAATGCAGCTTCCAACTTGATACTTTGTAGCAAGTGGTTATGCGCATCTTTGGAAAAGTGGCAAAGTACTCTCATAGGTTCGCGGAAGTCGTTAGGGAGCAATTTGACTTCTCTAAAGTATTCAGAACGAGTATTATAACCGGGTAGCCTCTTTCTCAAGAGAATATAACACTACAAATGTCAACTAAGGATATGCATACAATCTTACTTGTGGGCACAGGAACATCAGCCGGCACAGAAAATGTATCTTTTAGAGTAGAATGACAAATTGACACCAACCTGCATCACTATCAGAGAAGCAACTTACAGCCATACCGACACAACAGTTAAAATGCCCAGTGGAGTTCACATATGCGAACTGAGAAGCATATTGAAGTTGCCAGTCTTTACTCGAAACTTTGCCAATGTGGTTCAACTTGAGTAAACAAGCTCGCCAGGTCATGGTACGTCCAGAAGGGAAACACTGTCAAAGATGTCGGCAAACAGTAATTGCATGGTGATGACTGTGACTACCCTGGAGGAAGCCATGATGCGAGGCAATTGGTTGGCAATGAGGGCCTGCATTTTGAAGATGGAGTGATTAGACCCATACCAGCAGCTGACCAAGCAAACAAAATATTTAAATGAGAACGCTTCTTTAAGAAATGCTGAGAATCGGCTGACACGATGTGTCTGCTACAAGAGGTATTCAAATTAAAAGGTATAAAGGATAACAACATCACCATTGACATAGATACCTATGCTGCTTTGGGAGAACGTAGCAAGACACCTAAGATTAAAGTTGGGATTGAAATCTCTGTGCCATGGATCAGATCATGTGGGGGTGCTCACATGCGCAGTAATTAGCAGAGGCTCTTATAAAGAGCGCCGTCTAATTGATGCGGCAGTGCGTAAGAGGACAGGATGGTGTTCATAACGCAAAGTCTGAAGATTATGAAGTAGAGTTGCATTGTCAGATTCCTGACAGCATCCGGTGTTAAATTGGCCACAATACAGCACTTACGATTTCCATGTCCATGAAAAACATCAGATAGAGAAACGCTTCAAGTCGGACGATGAACTCGGAAACGCTGTGTAACACTGAGTCTTGTCATGACCACAGGAAATATGTGAAGAGGGAGGCCTTGGTTCATTTATCACTGGGATCGTTGTCATCGGGCACATAGTGTATACTTAGACTGAACTTCTCATTCAGACTCGTAATCACTGCTTCCCTTGTCGCTGACTTCCTAGTCGCTGTCTTCAAACAGTGGGCAACCCTCAGTGCCATCAAGCGCACTGGATATAGTGCAGTTATTAAAAGAGCGCACTGTCAGATTTCTTTGGATGTCGTGCGATGCTGCAGCAGCAGACCCTCCAGCGACGCACATTTTTTCATCCACTACAAAGCCTCCCCCGGCTTAAACATTGGACAACTACGCAGCTAGGACAACTTTTCTTTCATAAGCGGCACTATAACGACACCACCTGTTTGACGCCAGTGAGCTAAGCCACACACAGACCACTTGAAGCGCGGCTCGAAATGACAAACGGTTCGCCTCAAAGCTCGCCAAAAAGGTCAAAATGGAGGCATCATGTGTGCACTTAAGGCAGGTGTTGGCTCGGCTACTAACCGCTACAATAACGTCTAGGTGGCGCCAGATGTGCACCATTTTTCTCAATGAAAAATGGCGCGTTTTTCAATGTCCTCGAGTCCAGGCCGACCCTGTAGTTTGATACAAAAAAATTGGTAAAAAAACGTTTGCGTTAGATTTAAATTCTTATGGTGCATATATTTTTCATTGTGTTTTTAAACAATTCATCATATGAAAGCTTTGCCAGGACTGTCAGAAAGCTATGTAACAATCTAGCAGTGTAAAAACACAGGAGTGAGGAAACTTTAATACTGCAGACATGAAATCAGCGAAGCTCTAATTTGAGCTGAATCGATAGCTCCTTACTCATTAATTATGACAACGAATCAGCATTTCGAGCTTATTTACTGTCTTATTTTAGTTCTTCCGCTCAAACATATTAAGCCTACCTAGTCATTTTTAGGGTGGCAATGTTCGTTCAGTTATTATAAATAATGGACAAAAAATTGTTTGTAGTTGAAAATACCATATAATATGGTGCTTACTAAACAAATGGCGCTCATGGAGCAGTATTCTTTTCTGTCACTCCTCATCAGTTGCATTGGTGCCAAAGTAAAGATAAAATCTGTATCCCATTTTCTTCTTCCGGTACGTGCATATGCACCTAAAACAAAATAAAAAAATTCCATCGAAAACATGAAACTAAAATAAGCATGATCTTTGGTACACCAAAGTATGAAGCAGAGTTATACTAACGAACAGATGCGAAAATGTTCCAAAAAATAGGTGAGTTCAGGATTAGAAATATGAACTCAGACTTAACACAGCAAAATAAAACAAAAACTACACAAATATTTCGCCAAATATGCGGCTGGCATCCTCTGTATATCCTGGCACCAATTGCGTCGAGGACATGCAGTTTACTGCTTGTCTCGTATGTCTCTACACGTCAAGAACGTTGGCGCGGTAATTGTTGCGCGTCAACTTGTCACAATGGATGAATCTAAACTCAGGAAGCTTTCCCTTCCCCTACTTTTGTTCCGAGCCAGCGTCGTCAGACTACTGAAGTCAATGGCATGCCCCGTTGTCCAGCAGTGATCGGTAAGTTCTGTCTTGGAATGCGTGGGATGCGTGGCTTTTGCAATGTCCCCTTTGTACTTTTTGAGCCTTGTTGGTCTCTTCCTGCCTCTTCCACTGACGCATGTGGGGTTTCGTACATCACTGTTTGTTTTTGTCAGCATTTGCAGTCATGTGAGATGAAAAATGTGTTTGGTGCATTGGAACGAAGTTATTATCCAGGCAGAGGAAAGGACGAGGCAGAGGGAATGACGAGGTCAAGCAGTGCGACATTCATACTTGTAAGGCGGTCTCACACCTACATACACGAATGCAGTGCTCAGATTTAGTGAAACATATGAGATTCAATTTTTTCAACTATAAAATGAGTTTAAAACACATGAAAGTCATTTTTTTTTCAACTATAAAACGAGTTCAAAACATATGAGAGTCAATTTTTTCAACTATAAAATGAGTTCCGCTTATAGCCGGTAAGAGCAGGCGCAAAGGGAAAAAAAAGGGGGGGGGGGGGGAGCCGCCGCCTCTGTCACGCCAGCCTGACGCCAGGAGGCGGCATCAACTTACGCAGAATCGTTCCTCGACAAGCGCAAGCGCAAAAAAAAAAACGGAAGGAAACGCTTCCCTCCCCTCCCCTGCCACCGCCTCACCTGCTTGGCTCCTGGCGCCAGCATCACGTTCACCGTAGCCTGAATGCCGTGGCATTTGTGCGTCGGCATTTTCTCCCGCTGCCTTGTGATGGTCATTTCTCTACAAGATGGTCTGGGACGGAAGCACTTTCCAGTGCCTTGCGGCACCCTTTATTCAAAATATCATACGTCTCCCTTCAGTTGGGCAAACGCTGGGATGTGCAGTCACAATGTTACTCTTTTGATTTAAATGAAAGAGTACAAACAACTTTCCGTTTTTCAGTTGTCGAGGTATGATATTTTGTCATGCACTAATTAAAAGAGTACTAATGCATGCGCTACAGCTTACTGAAACACTGGCCTATGTATGTCGATGCTCGTGTTCTACAAAACAAGTTGAACTGATGATCTTAGGAAAGCATGGCAAAAAAGAAACAAACTGAAGGCAGCGAGACAGAGAAAAATCAAAAATTAAAAATCGATTGGTTGATGTTTGATTAGTGGTTGCATAATTTGATGATGAGCTTGATCATCAAGTACAGAAGTCAGAAGCCAGGTGCAGAAGTCAGCAGGATAGCGTATGCCACCGACATTTCTCACTCTATTGAATATTAAATGCAGTTCTCATGTTCCAGCATGGATTTGTAACAGCGAACGACGACCAAGACAACCAGTGTACTGCTGTGGAGATAATGTACCAGCTATAAAAATTGCCAATTTCTAAAAGGGCAACTGCATGCAGTAACAATAAAGATTTTCAGGTTCATTCTGCAGCATTTCTTGACCCCAACTGCACGCAGACGTTCACGAAAGAGATGTGCAAAAGTAGTATTTATTTGGAAGGAGACTGACCTGTCCGTCATTAATTCGTGTACCTAATACGTGTCCTTGACGCTCGTTTCGACATTCACTTCAATAGCAGTGTGATGCTGAATAAAAGTAAGAGTAGCCACTCCACAAAATAAGGCCAGTTAAAGGCCGAAAACGAGTAAAAACCACTCTATATCTCAAAATAATGCGCATAAACTCTAATTGCGCAATTAGGTGATCGTCCAAATCCTAAAAAGGCGCTTCTTTTCCAGCATGCAGGTCGTGGAAGTTCGCGCGTACAAAATGCAAATGTTAGATTGATTGATATGTGGGGTTTAACGTCCCAAAACCACTATATGATTATGAGAGACGCCGTAGTGGAGGGCTCCGGAAATTTAGACCACCTGGGGTTCTTTAACGTGCATGCAAATGTTAGAGTAGGCACGCTAAAATACCCATGCAACGTTTACGTGCGAAAGCGAATTGTCTTCAAATAGCTGAGAATAGGCTGCTGTCACTGACACTCGTGTACCTCCCGTCACAAATCAGCCAAATTTTTCACAGCACACACACGTGCGAGAAACATACGCAGGTTTCGACAGCCGAACACAGCCTCGTCCGCGAATTTCGGTTCATGGGGAAGCACCAAAACGAGGCACAAACACGCGTAATCGTTCTTGCGGAACGGCGCACCACTGACAGAAGTCGGAGCCGAAAGCGCTCACCATGGTTGTCTCGAGTTCATCAAACCCTAGAAACTATTCGGTGATCAAATGCATGCGCAGACAAACGCACATGGCACCAAAACAGTTCAAGGTTCCACCGACGGTTTGCAAAAAGCCACTAGGTAAATATTTACCCCGCTAAAAAAAACTCGCCTTTATGCGGTGGCGTTGTGGTGCAATGGGTAAGACATCTGCTTCACGTGCATGCAGTCCCGAGTTCAATTTTAAGGCTGAGTGTGCTTTACATGTTAATCTCTCAGATGTAGATGATTGTGATATTAATCGTTGTACAATTACCTGTAGTCATGATATCCACCGCATTATCGGCGAGAAACCACTCTCTAATTGCATAAAATAATGCCTTTTCTTTTTCGCAACCACGTGAGCCGGGCTGCCTACGGAAATGCCACGCCTAACCACAGGCCGTATCTGGGCAGGCATAATTTGACCTAATAGTGCGGCCAATACTTGTCCCGGTTATTCTGAAGGCCAGTTCGAATCGGGCTGCTTTCTCTGGGACACGGCTACGGAATCGCATAAAAGCGGCCCTAACATAACTTGATTTCCTACCTGCAGGCGTGTATTCTAGCCAGGATTTGACTAAAAATGTACCTAAAACAAAAGAAAAAAAATATTCAAAACATCTAACAAAATTATCATCATGTTCTTTGGTACACCACAGTATGAAGCAGAGTTATAACTAACGAGCAGATGCAAAAATGTTCCAAAAGACGGGTGAGTTCATGATTAAAATATGAAGTCAGACTTAACACAGCAAATATAACAAAAACTACATAGACGTTTCGCCAAATATGCGGCTGGCATCCTCAGTATGCCCTCACCAAATGAGCGGAGATCACGCACTTTACTGCTTGTCTCGTGTGTCTCTACACATCAAGTACGCGGCCGCGGTTGTTGTTGCACGCCAACTTGTCACAATGAATGAATCATGACTCAAAAAGCTTTCTCTTCCCCCAATTTCGTTCCCGAGCCAGCGCCGTCTGATTCCTGAAGTCGAAGGCATGCTCCGTTGTCCAGAAATGTACGATGAGTTCTGTCTTGGAATGCGTGTCATGCGTGGCTTTTGCAATGTCCCTTTCGTGCTCCTTGAGCCTCGTTAATCGCTTACTGCCCCTTCCACTGATGCATGTGGTGTTGCATACATCACTGTTTGTTCTTATCAGAATTCGCAGACATACGAGATAAAAAATGTGGTTGGTGCATTGGAACAAAGCCATTATCCGTGGATGTTTATCAACGACACCTAGAAACACATGCGAAAGGGAACAAGTAGTGTGCCACGAGAGAACACAACATCCATTTTTCTATACTTTACGTTCAGGGTTTTTCAGACTCTGTTCGAAAAGCACTTCGTCCGCTGGGCAGTAAAACCATTTTCAAGCCTCATTGATGGGAAACGTGTTCACCAAGCCCCAAGACCACACCCCTACGAACGATCAAAGCAGGGTTGTTTAGAAGGTACCGTGCGGTCACTGCGAAACCACTTAGATCTGCAAAACAGGCAGGAAACGGTCAACGATGCTTAAGCAGCACAAAAAAAGAGATCACAAAAGCCACGCAATTTAAGACATAACTCGTAGAACACTGCTTCACAATGGGGCAAGCCTTCGACTTCCATAATGCGACGACGCTGATTCGGTAACAAAAGTGACCGAAGAGAAAGCTTTTCGAGTCATGGTTCAACCGTCCTGACCAGTCATCGTGCAACAACAACCACGGTCCTTAGTAAAATTATACGAGACAAACAGCGAATTCGGTGACCTTTGCTCATTTGGTGCCAGTGCATACTGGGAATGCCACTCACATAGAAGGCGAAATATCTGTGTATGTTACAAGCTGCCACTCTAGCGTCGCCAGCGCGAAGTCGGCGACGGGAATGACAGCAGGTTGGTTCGTTCCGTACTTAAGCAGAGACATTGAAGAGATCAGAGACGTGAGAAAACAAAACAAACTTTACTCTAGGGATATTGCAGCACACGGGATCTAATACAACACTTCAATACAACTAACAAAATACATCAACACTTGATACAACTAAAAAATACATATAAAAACAATAAATCAGCTTACGCGAGAGAACTATTACAAACTACACAAACTAACACCAATAGACTACGGGGGAGAAAGTTCGAAGATATAAACAGGTGAAGGCATACGTGTGATGACCGGCCACGTTGCGTCCCCGACGATCGGATGCGAGAAGTCGAAGAGAGTTCTGGCACGACTGCGATGTCGGCGGTGTTGCAACGGTGGTGACTCCGGGAGGCTAGTGCTTGCAGGTGACTTCGAGCAGGTTGAGCTAACTCGAGGTGAAGTCCCGATGTCTACGTTGCAGACGTTAATATCGCGTCACAACGAGACGAACGGCTAAGTTTAGGTGGCCAGCCGATACAAATCCACACTAAAAACTTCTAGAAGAGATGCTTGTTGATCTGTTTCTACACCATGTTGGTCAGCGACTAGTCTGCCTAGCAGGGCAAAATCCTGCGCTTAAATCCCCCTCGTGTCTTCTCGCTCTCTTCCTTGGAGACAAGAGACCTCTGCATGGGTTCAATCATGTGCGTTTAATTGATGGAAACTCCGCCCCAAAATATTTTGACCCCACGCCTTTTTAATTGGGAGAGGGCCCTCAACTAGCGAGAGTGACAACCTGTCAGGTTGTTGTCATACGGCTTGGCCACCAGAGCGTTTCCCACGCTTTTCCCCGAAGGAACGGTCAACCGTTTGGCTCTCAGCCGGTTCGTCTCGTAGTCTAATCCTTGTTCGGGGTATACCGCGGCCTTCTACGACCTTGCAGACGCCGCCGTAGTTACAAAAGGATCAACCGTCGGCGGCGACGTTCTAAGAAGAGCACCCCATTCTGCACTTCTCGGCTCCCTTTCATGCGCTCGCCGTTCTCACGGTCAGTGGGGGAGTACGGCGCTCGTTAATTGCCGTGACGTGGTGTCGCCGAAAATGGCCGTCCGTGACAGTGTAGCTTTTGTTATGTTTTGTTATGTAAAGACGGAGTTCATATTGTAATCACTAAGGAGCAGAGTTTTATTTTCGTGTTACTTTGGCATAGTTCAATTATTTACAGAGAAAAAACTTGTTGTTATTCAAACAAAAGCAAATATTTATAGGCTTTTTTCTATCTTTGCTTACATATTTCACTCCTGAAGCAAAATAAACATTGCCACTCAGCATTTATACCGCGTGTTTACTACTGATAATCTACCATCCCATAATTATGCTACTGTCAGTGAACTGTTTTCTTGGCAAACTGTTATCTATGCGTCTCTTCTATCTGGCTACACCACCTGTGTTAATTCAAAATCCGCGACAATCGACCACCAAATTCTTGGTTGGTAGTTAGCTCAACGAGTGCTCCTCAGTCTTCCAGATTCGGTATTCTAAATTTAAAGCATCAAAACAAATCTAACCCAATATCATGCATTCGCCTCAAGTAAAATTTTCAATTTTTTTTTAGAATAGGACAACGTTCTATTTTTTGCTCTACTTTGACATATAAGATTCAAAATTTACGTACTTTCTCTTCATAAATATGTTGTATTAGCGATTTCACAGTAACGTGGCCTTGAATATCATGTTAAGCTGCAAATTCACAACGAAACATAACTGATTCAGGTACCATGCCTATAGCCTTCAATATACTGGTATAACTTCTGTTAGCAACAATTTGCTTTGTGCAAAGCAACAGAATACAGGCATTTTACGACATTTCGTTTACAACATCATGCCTCTCTGACACTCAAATTAGTCTAATATGCATCACTCTATAATGCTTCCGTCGGAGCTTAAAACATACTGAACAAAACAGAAAAAAAGACTAAAGTATCAAAATTCTACTTGTGAGCAGCTTCAGTTCCGATAAACAATTTACTTTCAGTGTTTCTGAAGATCTGCCTGTATTTTTGAAACATTGCTAGCATGCCGCAACTCGACACTAGTCTTTGTGAGGCAACGGATTTATGGACATGATGTCAGACGTCCCTGCGGCATACTTAAGCTGCGCGCTTTCCTGTCCCGCTACTTTCCTTTCTACACCTATGCTTTACATCGTGCACTCTTCCTTCTACAAAGGTGCTAAGATCCCCCCCCCCTTTCGGTGCTTTACTCTCCGGCCGGTAGCATTATTCACTGCCATAGCTATTCATACTGGTTCTAGGAACCCCACTGTGGGAATGTAGTGGGTTGAGAGACACGAGAGATGGCTGGCGAGGTTCGCAAGCTTGTTTCAGGGGATGTTAAACGTTACTTCCTCTACTTGATCACGTGGCCACTAGATGTGGCAATTTGTAAAAAAATACCAGAGCAGACTACACCCGCTCCGGTGTTCCCTTTGACCCCTCTGCACATATAATGCGGGTGTAGGGCACGGTCCACTTGATACTTATGTCGCTGCATGCAGAAGCTACCCGGAAAGCTATCTTTTACTACTTCCTAGCTTTCATTACACAAAACCCCTTTTCATGCCTTGCAGTCAGCCAAAAAAATTGCCCGCAGCCTTCCTCGGGGGAACACTGAGGAGGATGCGGAGCATATAATTGGTTAACGGGGTGTTAAAGTGCGACTTACTTGGGTCGATGGCTAAATTGGTTAACGTGGTTGTGAAATGGGGTGTTAAATTGCGACTTACTTGGGTCGATGGCTAAATTGGTTAACGTGGTTGTAGGAGGGGGTGTTAAATGAGTGAACACGTACACACGTATGCGAAAGGACGGCGCTGGTCGAAGGGACGTCGATCATTGTGTTTGTGGATTCGTTGGAATTCATTTCACCGCGACCTTGGACGTCGACGCGCCGTACAAACCAACCGACGAGCGGCAACTGAGCGAGCGAGCGCCGACCTTGAGTATATATACAGCGCGACAGCGCATGCACTGTCAGCTGTTGAATGTTCTCGAAGGAGAAGCGCGCGCGCGGCACAGATGGCGACGGCGCGACGGCACATGCGCTGTCAGCTGTCGAATGTTCTCGAAGGAGAAGCGCGCGCGGCACAGATGGTGGGCGACGGCGCGACGGCGCAGGCGCGCGCGTCAGCTGTCGAATGTTCGAGAAGCGGTGCGGACGGCGCGGACGGCGCGGACGGCGCGGACGGCGCACTACAAGGCGCGAGTATAAGATGCTTCCGCATCTAAAAATGGTGATTTCATAGGCATGAAGGGCGGAAGGATGATTGATATGTGGGGTTTAACGTCCCAAAACCACCATATGATTATGAGAGACGCCGTAGTGGAGGGCTCCGGAAATTTCGACCACCTGGGGTTCTTTAACGTGCACCCAAATCTGAGAACACGGGCCTACAACATTTCTGCCTCCATCGGATATGCAACCGCCGCAGCCGGGATTCGAACCCGCGACCTGCGGTTCAGCAGCCGAGTACCTTAGCCACAAGACCACCGAGGCCGGGCGAACGGTGGAAGAGATTTACCAGCCAAAACATTACAAGCCACATGCATCACTAGACGGATGTATGGGTTGCCACTTTCTTTTTCGTAGTTACAGAGCTACTTTAAGCCCTCAAGAATATGAATGGGGATCGGGGTGACATCGGCCATGATGTGGTGCAAGCATGGTGAGCAGGCATAGGGAAAGACGAGGTAAAGCAGCACGACATTCATACTTGGAGGGCAGTCTCACACTTACACGAACGCAGTGCTCAGATTTAGTGAAACATATGAGAGTCAATTCTTTCAACTATAAAACGAGTTCCCCTTGCACCACCACTACTTTGTAAGACAGATGCAAATCGCACTCGTTAAACTTTGAACAACGAATCTAATGATATCATATTCCCTCAGATTTCTAACCCCAAAAGTAGGTATTTAATTTGATATGCCTCTGGCAGTATTCAATTCAGTGTGATAATTTCATAATATTCAGGCGCTCCTACAAAATAAACAGCACAGTACACATGGTTGGGAAAGTTTAGAGGCCCTATCAAGTGCGAAAAGTGCCCGTCGCTGTCTCTATAAGAGCGTTAAACAAATTATTTGGTTGACCTCATAGATCATCATAATTTTTGAAATCATGACGTCATCACGTGACATCACCGCTTGGTCTGAATTAGGCAGATCCCTGAAAAACTGACAAACGCATGAGGTGCAGAAAGCTTTTGGCGAGGGAATACAGTTGACCGAGAAGTTGAAAAAGATGGCTACTTCGGCGTTCAAATCCCCTAAGACAAAAGCATATGGTATCTTCGGAGTTTTATTGGGACAGAAATTTCGCACACCACCTGCGCAATTACCGGGCTGTCACGGATGTAACGGCGCCTCTGTTATAAACTGATCGGTTAGGGCACATGGCATTGCAGCTCTTTTCATTCCAGTTTCAGAACCCCAGCACAGTGGTGTGGTATACGAATCGATCACACGAAACGATTGTTTCATGAGTGCTCACCGATGTGAGTATTCATGGCACTAACATGTGCAATGGCTATCGCGAAAACTCACGGCTATCGCGAAAACTTTTTTTCAAGGTTCCAATTCTTTTGTTTCAAACTTATAATTGCCCCCCCCCAACCCCCTTTGTGCTTTTACCATCTTCGGTGTCTGGACAGCACGCTAGCTCATCGGGACCATTGGCTTAGCGAGTGACAGCTGCGAAACCAGTCCGGGTATTGCATTTGTCATTTGGGGGGCGCAGGAGAATCGGCGGCTTACACATTTGTGGTTGCACCCACTGAGCACTCGAAAGCGTTCATCGGAGGAATACGTCTACGTATTCGGAGTACGTCTACGTTTTCTGCGAACGTCTAATCTTCTAGGTGTTCATGGCGGCCGCTGCTAAAAATAAATGATTTATATCCGCTTTTTTTCAGAGAAAGCCGGGTGCCTAGAAAGTAAAACATAACAGGTCCTACATGAGCGAACAGATTATTTGCCAAAGGTTAGCTTTGCTACAGGTCAATTGTGAACGTCTTGTCTTTTTCGCGCAGTTCAAGCTTTATTCCTGCTACGTTTCTGCTAGACCAGTCACTCCCCACTACAACAGACAAGTGGCGTCATATGAGTTATTTTCGAGGACACAATGATCATTCGCAATACATGTGTTAACGTTAAGTGAGTGTATTACGCTAGCAAACACAATTTTATCGAGAAGTTGGTGTACTGAAAATAATGTTTCCAAACTTCAGAAGGCATCGAGACACTTGACGTTTGTTTTGCTGCGCGTGGCGGGGGACGCTATAGAGCTGACGCAGCCATCCGCACTTTTTGCTCCGGTCAGGGAAATACGGCTCATTACCTCACAGTTTACAATATAGTTACTGTGCATATTCAAGTTTGTTTTCCATAAACTTTCCCGCAAACTATCCACAAACTTGTCAATGGGCCCTTTACAAGTCTGAAAAGCGCCTCCATGGAGGTCACCGAAATTGAAACTGGGGGTCCGTGGCCTATGAAGTTATCCGCCACGCACCGGTAAAGAAATCTCGGGGGCTTGGTATTTTTCAGGAATGATTTGCAGACAATTCGAAGGACCTCTCAGTTAGAAACTTTCGCCACCCTGTGCAACATTTATAGAGGCTGCTTGGCCTTGTGACCCCCCTTCCCTTCCAATAAAAAAAATGTGATGTGCTCCATGTTGCCACCTCTTCGCATGCGCAGGCTAGTCTCTTGAAAAAGGTCCAATGTTATACTACCCCTCAACCAGTGTCATAATGACCTACAAGTCTCAAAAGTAAAAGAGTACAAGGTCTTTGTGTACTTCAGAAACGCTTCTGCAGTCCCCTCGCTGCACAGGCGAGCAACCAAGCAGTTCCTGGAATACTCGGCACAATTGCCCAACCACCTGGTGAGGATTGTGGCACTTAGACAACGCGGCTCGCACATCACACCAAGAAGGGCACACCCTTCCGATTCTTTTGTCAAGGACAGACGCTGCGAAGCAACTTCATCACCTGGCACGTAGTCAGTGTCTCCTGGAGTAGAACACCTCAAGCATAAGACATACGAGACTCTATCAAATAAACCCTCGACTGGAACGTCGACCTCCATCCGGACTTTGTCGACGTGAATCTTTGCTTCTTTTTCGCCTTTGGTTAGGGGTTGCCTTCACAAAAGCATATACAACCCTCATCGGATTGACCGACAATGCGGAATGCGACGTCTGCTGCACCGAAGAAGACATCGACCATCTGATATGCCGTTGCCCTTAATTTGCCTCTCAAAGACAGGAGCTTTCGGACACATTGCGGCAATTGTACGATCGGCCACTCTCTCTGCAGATGCTACTAAAACACCGTCGTCACCTTTCGTCGGCTCAAAACACTCAAAGCCGTCTTGTGCTTTTTGAGGACTACAGGCCTATGTGAGCACCTTTAACTTTTGTGTAGTGCCACCGCTGCATACGCGTCAGCCCAGTGACTGACAATCCTTTTTTTCCTCTTTTTTCTTCTCTTTCCTTTCTCTCTTTTCTTTATGACCCCCTTCCTATTCCCCCAGCGTAGGGTAGCAAACTGGGCATGTGCCTGGTTAACCTCCCTGCCTTCTCTCTTGTTGTTCTTGTCCTCCCCTCCTCCCTTCTTTCTTTCTGTAACTCCCTTTATTTATTTCTGTAACTCTCTCTCTTTCTTTCTTTTTTTTTCAGCAGCCTGTTGGGGTTACATTGCGTATAGGAGACGTAGCAACTAGGTTTCTCCACTGAGCTAGAAGACGCTGAAGTCTGGAATCTGGAGAAATAACCCATACGTGTTTCGTGGCATAGTCATGTTTAGCGGCATCACTTTTGACAAACGCCAGAACTGACACAAGACAACTCCATGGTTCTTTTCACAGATGACGCCACCATCAAAAATGTTTGCGAGATTTATTATTTCTTGAAAATCTTTTCATTCGTGCACTGCTACGCAAAGTTGTGAGCACAGGTAATTACAAAACATGACAAGGCCCTGCCAATGTGCGATAATTGTTGTGAATTAGCAATAAAAGAAAATGTAAATTTGCACAAACATAGCAAGCAGAAAAATGAGCCAAATTCACTGCTGTATTACAATTTTCTCATTACCTTCCGACAATTTTCTCTTCATAGAAAGGCTTGCTGTTTCAATATTGAAAATTTCAGACTTTCATCTTGGACAGTTTTGTCGCCACGTCGGTAATGCCTGAACAAGTGCATCCATAAATTTGTGAATTCAAGTAGTAATAATTTGTGAACTATTTGTGAAAATGCAAAACAACATCGCGTAGAAAAAAGTACATTGTAGCCTGGAAACTCATTCAATATTGTTGTTCTACAAAAAAAAGGTATTCACTCATAAAGCCACATTGTTCTGCCCGTTTTGACTGAAGCCTGTATGACTTTTTGATTGCTTTACTGGCTATCCCTCTTCATTATAACCTTTGATAATGATTCATGAAGAGGCTCAAGAGATTTCATTTGGTTATAATAAACAGTTATGCCACACTGCCACTGCAACGGAGGCTTGTAGAGCAAAAGCACTGGTCTTTGCTCGCACTGTTTTCATTGCTATGCAATAATGCTTCAGACTAGGCGACAATACTAGCTGTTAGAAAGTGGAGAATGTAAGCTTTTTAGTTCAATATAATTCACATCAATAGGCTGAGCGTAGAATGTCAGCAAACAATGACTAAAACGCAGAGCAGGCGCTACTGGAGTGGGACCGCCACCTTAATAAATCTTTTTGTTGTGCTAGTCGATACATGCTTACTCAATTCCAAAAAGATGCATACCATCGGGGAAGAAAATTAAGGACAGAACAGAAAGGGCGTCACTCGCAACTAACTTTGTTTTAGATAAAATAGGCGAAATATATCAGCGTAGCAACCTTGCGCACGCACATTGCCTCACATGCTAGTAAAAAGAAAAAAAAACACGCAATAAGATTGACAACAAAATAATGGTCACAAAAAAGCCACTAATGAAAAAAAAAGATTCTAAAAAATTAAACTCCCCACCATGCAGAGCAACAGATCTTATCACTAACATGCGTATCTCCCTTTTTTAATGTAGAATGCTTCCATAATTTCACGTGCTAAGGTATCAGTACTCTTTCCAAGGATGGATACACTGGAAAACCTAGCCTCACACTTGCAGGAAGCACAATGTGCAGGTAAATGTGCCGGTGCTTAAAGGACAGAATTAGAGAGCAAGAACTTTCTGTAAAAAGTAAATTTTCGGCACATTAGCCTCCACCTTGTGGTTCCTGAGAGTGCAGGTTAGGCTTTCCAGTGTATCGGTCCTTGCAAAGAGTAATCATACCTTGGTACGTGAAATGCGAAAGCATACTACATTAAAAAGAAGAGAGATACGCATGTTAGTTATAAATCTGTTGCCCTACGTAGTGGGAAATTTGTTTCTTAGAATCTTTTTTTTTGTTTAGTGGCTTTTTTGTCATAATTCTTTTGTTGTCAATCTTACTGCGCCTTTTTTTACTAGCATGTGAGGCTATGTGAGCGTGCATGGTTGCTACGCTTATATATTTCCCTGGTTTTCCGTGAATAAAGTTAGTTGCAAGTGATGCCCTTTATGATCTCTTCTCCACTTTCTTCTTATATGGTATGCATTTTTGTGTATTTCAATAAGTACTGTGTTATTGTCCATTAACTAAACCCTTGCAACCCCAACATTTTTCTGTTCACCTGTCCATCTAGTTACAGAAACGGTCAGCTGTACATAAAAAAAAAGAAATGAAAGCATCAAATGATGCACCAGAATAAAAATATCAGGAAAAGCGAAATGAAAAAGATGTAGCGTAACTGCTCACATCCCTAAATCACACCAAAAATAATGCTCCTTATCTCAAATGTGCAACGACAGCGTGATTACACATGCGCCAGTCGACCTTGCAATCTCCTCCATCTCTACCGTCTCCCTGGCCCTTTCATCTGGACTAAATGCAAGGAACACACTGTCTTCAACAATGGGCCTAAACCATCGACCCATGCAAGGATTCTGAGAAATCTGAAAACTGCTGTTTATACACGGCAATGGTGCTCACAGAGTGTATCATTACGTAAGGTTCCTGTGTGAGCCACTGACCTACTGCACATCACAGAACAAGGAGCATTTAAGGGCTCATTTTTCGTTCATAGACAAAACCTGAGCACTCACAAAAAAAATTGGCAGAGCGTTTTTTTCTTCTGTTGCAATAAGTATTTAATTAGCCCCACCGCGGTGGTTTAGTGGCTAAGGTACTCGGCTGCTGACCCGCAGGTCGCGGGTTCAAACTACGGCTACGGCGGCTGCAATGCCGATGGAGGCGGAAATATTCTAGGCCCGTGTGCTCAGATTTGGGTGGACGTAAAAGAACCTCAGGTTGTCGAAATTTTCGGAGCCCTCCTCTATGGCGTCTCTCATAATCATATGGTGGTTTTGGGACGTTAAACCCCACATATGAATAAAAGTAAGTAGTTAATAACACACTCGTCGTGGATAAAACAGATAGCTACTTAAAAAAGGTTTTTACAGTGCTCAGTCATAATATAGGTTTCAGAGAGCGCCAATTGAGGTGGGACGTAACGTGATTTTCATGCGAACATAACTGGTTACATGAACACAAAACCGCATGCACGTGGTTACCGCACAAACAACTTTCTTCAATGAAAGCTTTCTGTGTGCAGCGATAATTGCCTCTGAGATGTAAATATACATGAACCGTAAAAATGCACAGCCAAAGCGAGGCCATCAGCCTTTGTGCTCCCATGCAAGTTTGCCCCCTCTTCATCTGAAGAAGTATGCTAGCAGAGCATTTGCAAGGGTTGTTGAAGCCAACACAAACTTATGACGTAGAAGGTAGCGGGTTCTATAGACGGGAACCAAAGGGGTGTTCTGCAAATAATGGTATGACAACCACAGTAAAGTTGATTTTAAGCGTGTTCCAGCATATATTATTTGTTATCATTTTGTAGACAACAAGCGGGTCCCCACATACCTATCCCACAAGTTAACTCGCCTGCAAAGGCTGCTCCGAGCAAATGCACGAGAAGGGACAAAAGATACAAAGATGCAGCATCATATTCCAAATGAAATTTCTTACAAAGCAGTGCAGATTTATATACAGTCCTTCAATGAGAACAGACAATCAGCCCATGAAAAATATACGAGACGTTATTAGTAGCTTTTTGACTATAGTACAGCAATTACGATAAAAATGTTCAGAAATTAAGGTGGACAAACACACAACTTTCCACCGGAAAAGACTGAACCTACAATCTTCGGATAATGCATTCGATGCTCTGATTAATTGAGCTAAAGCGGCGGCGGCCCTCTTGTCTACATTATCAAGTGTTTCTTAGCACGTAAACCTAAGAGTGTTAGTCAGCACGGTTCATAGCACGTGAATTTTTTACGTGTGAGTAGCTGACAGTAAGCTCTCCTACACTAACTAAAGACATTAGTCTACAGGAACGAGACCTTTGGTTTGAATGAACAAAAGGAAATTTTAGGGGCTCATTTTTCGTCGTTAAAGGGATTGTGTTCACCACGCATTTAAAACATGATACACACTTCTGCCTGTGATCAGAGCTTTTTTAAGTTCATTCAAGAGGTGGATCTGCACAGGCAAGAAAGTACACCGCCTGTACTTCAACACTTTTCCCCTACCTCCTTGAGTCTGCAAGAGACACTGCGCACGCAGTATACTACAGTTGGCGTATTTCTTTCTTGGTCCTTTGATATGGCCCACCATTCCCCTTCACGCCTAGGATCCATCACATACCTAAGCAAACTCACAGCTACCAACAACAACACATCTTGAGCGTAACCTGCAATCTTCAAATGGGATGCTTACTCGGAGAATGCATCATCCACCTTGTCTGCGATGAGACAATTGCCATAGAGCATTCTGCAAAGGCAAGTGCACGTTCCGCCTTTTAGCCACTTTTGAACACCTTGTCCCAAAAGCAGCAATGGCTTCCAAGCACAAGGTTCATACCACCAATGTGAGTGTTATTCTCTGAAAAGAAGCCTTGAGTTGAAGAATTCAATCGTGCCTCACTCAAATAGCAGCTACGTTATTTCAAGAAGTTGTAGTACATCCTAAGAAAGCTTTAAAGTGGGCACGACATTTTACTGGCAGCCTATTGATTCTGCCTTGTGAAACACCAAAAAATCATCTACAAAGCAGGAGGATCGTACAGCACTAGAAGTCAGCAACCTTGTATTAATATTTTTCTTTCAGCACAGGCCAATACAAGTCAATGAGTGTCAACGCAATGATTAACCAAATATAAAGAGCCTGCCAGCGCAAAGAATCTACTGCTCTGCGTCAAGGATGCTATCAAATTTCTTTGAGCAGTATCCTTCCCTGGAAAGTGTTGAATGTCCCTGTCAGGTGTTTGGAAGTGTTTTTAACGCTGTTACTTGAGCCTATTTTTTCTGGCTAGGCTCTAAATGTGTATTTGCAACGGCAGAGTATTAGTATTGGATCGATCACTGTATCAATTATTAGATACCTGCACTTGACCTGTATTTGAAGGAACAATAACAACAGATTGGTAGGTTTCAGTGCTGTACAATCTCCTACTATGTTGATAATTTTTTGCTGTTTAATTTGGCAGAACCTGTGGGCTGTAAGCAGCTTGTCCTGCCCAGTATGAAGGTTTTGCAGCAGAATCTCCAGAATCTTGTGGCAACACATGAGATTCTCAAATGTTTCACAATTGAATCCCTGCGCTTAACACATCTTTTTACAAAATGGTGCACAAGTTGGCGGTATAAGTCTCGTCCATGAAAGCCACTGCTGCTTTTCTCGTTGGGGCACACAAATGAGGCCAAGAGGGCGGCCATGGACATGGCCTTCCAGAATGCTCTGTGTGGATCATCTTATCACAAGGTGGCTGAAGCGATTTGCAAGTAGGTGTCTAGGTTCAAGTCAAGATGAGTTGCCTGTCGCTGAGGATTTTATTAGACATGCGAGGTATCCTAGGCGTAGAAAGGAGCTACATACCATCTGAAGGGCTGTAAAAAAAGAAGACAGCTGTCGTACTTAGCATGCACACTGTTTCTCACAAACTCTATTAGAAAATACGGAGGAAGTGCTGGAGTCAAAGTGGTTAGTGTTTTAAAAAAAACTGCAATTTTCTGACCTATGCAGATTCATCGATCAGATGAAAGGAAGGAAACACTGCAGCGCTCATCCCAGGCAAAAGTATGTAACCTGTGTTAAAGGCATGATGTACACAACCACTGACATGCAGCAAAGGGTACATAAGCCAGATGGGACGCTGTCCTAATGATAGTTTCTATGAAACCTTTAAAACATACGAACAACAGTGACAAGGCACTTCTGAATCTATAAGCGGGATTCTAGGTGCCTTTGAAGACGGTGTGGTACTTTCAAGTAGTCTCTTTCAGGGGGTAATTTCACTCTGTTAATTTTTAAACATTACATTATTCAGGTTATGGTCAACATTTCAGTGGTTAGCATTCTAGTGTCGAGATTGATTACCTGTAGACAAAGTGTAATTTTTAAGTATCAGTATAGAGCTATTACCAAAGTTGCCTTCATTTATTCATTATGTTTTTATTTGCAAGTGGTTAAAGCAAATGAATAGTTGTGCAGCCCGTCACCACGTCGAAAAGGATACGCTCTACAGTTTACAGTTAAACTTCTATTGCGCTGTAAAATGCTGCATTCGGTTTCTTCTTGGTCTGGTTTAAATTTTCGTGGCTGGTGTGGCAATGCCCCTGCGCAGAGTGTGATGTGTATGGATGTTCCTTAACTAAAGACAGTAAGTAGTTAGCGTCTGTCCTCATGTGTCTTTTCCTGTTTGTTGTGCATAGTTGCGCCCTCCCGATGGTTTCTATGTCAAAGCACCAACGTGCCCAACAACCAACTGTTCTGATAAGCACAAATTAAGCAGAAAAATGTTCATTTTGGCACTGCAAACTCCGCTACATGTCCTGTGAAACAGGGTCTGCGGTGAATTGTTCACGCGTAGCCAGAATGCGTCGATATGCTCTAGCTAAAAACATAACTATTTGCGGTGCGATTTCAAACAAGCTTTGTCGCTGTGAGCTTCCTTTTGTGCGCTTTTCAGCGTGTTCGGAACAGGACCCTCTTTACAGCCAGCAGGCACAAATTTAGGCAATGAGTGAGGTCAGTGAAGTACGTACACAGATCGGTGAACTCATTCGAGAGTCGACAAGATTCAGATCGAACCTTGAGTGCCTTGAGAGTGAGTCCGGGTGAATGGTATTCTTACGAGTTTCTTGAGTGAGTCTCAGTGAGTTTCATTGTTTTTTTGCCCACCCCTATCTACTGACCGGTACAGCCTTGTCTAGATTAACGTTTCCACTCACGTCTATAAACAGTATCGTTCCCTCAAACTTGTAATCGAGGGTACAGTATCAAAAGGCGCTTAAAAAAGCACCAATGACGTGAGATATTGGTGCTCGAGAGCACCGACGCCATGGTGGACTCATGAGTCAACTGATTCACTCAGATGAAGCCATGAGTGTGCATCTGAATGAGACCAGGTGAGTAATATTTTGGTAAGCTTGAGTCGGAGTGAGTCCCGTTGAAGAAAATTTTCGTGAGTGTGAGCCAGGCTAAGCAAAATTTTGTTGAGACCGAGTTCGAATCAGCTTCACAATATTTATCAGCCTATGGTGAGGTAGATGACTTATCACAGAAGATGACACCAACGGCGCGCAATCTGGCTGCAGTTCGATCAGCCCAGTTTAACACAATGCATTGCACACTTGCACAATCAACCACTTACCTTCTACTGCAAAACAAGCCTCACTAAGTCATAGCGTTGTCCTGAGAATATTTTTGTGCATACACTTATTCGGCCCTTTGTAAACAGCTTTCGTCAGTTTTTTATGCTGCCTTGCCTGTCTTTTTTTTACTGGAGACTCCGTCTTATCACGCTAAAAAACCACCTTAAAAATGAAGTCAAAATCGAAACTTGCGCAATTTCGATTTCGACTCACTATCATCATCATCTTAACACAGTGGCATGGAGCATCATATATTCGCGTGTTTCCGCTCTGCAAGTTAAGGTGGCCTAGTCAAGTGTGAGGACTCGTTCAAGTGTGATTGATAACGACAACCGCTACTGAAAAAAAAGTGGAGTATATACCTCCACGCAACACCTAAGCATCATCAGTGAGCTCACTTGATGCGGATCTTCCTACACAAAATAACGTCCGCAGCAGAGACATCTGAGCTCGTAAGTGCATGATCAGCGATTTATGGGCGAACTGGATGCTGTACACACCGTGATTTCAGCTTTATTTCACCATTGCAACTCAAGAAACTGCATCTATCGAACGGACGGTGATAGTCCGACTTTCCGTAGCCGGCGCACCTGTTGCCCTTATCTAAAACAGTTTAGATTTCGCTCCTCCAACTGAAACGAGTCTGCAACCAGAAATAAGCCTTCCTATTGGGAAGAAGACGCTTCATGCACACTCTATGCCGACACGCAACAAAGCGTAAACCTTCTACACCCTTCGCTGCTTAAAGTAGAAAGCTAAATAACGCCTCGGCTCTTCCCCCACTGCCTCAATCACAGAAGTGCATGAATGTAACAATGAGCAGCATCATAACAAGATAATCAGACAACACATCTTCCCAGGTATGAATCACCATTTGTGCGAACTAGCGATAATAGTCCACAATTGTCATGTACAGAGCTCGCCAAGTTCACCAAGCAGTGGCAGCTCACACACGACTTCCAGCTCAAATCACCGTCAGTACAATTGAATAGTTGACATTGGGGTAAATGCAGCTAAGCCTTCATTCAATGAAGCATTAAACGTTGTTCATGAGCTGCCCTCATGCATTTTGGACCACAGATGTACACCACGAAGTAACAGAAAGGAAAGGCCACCTAACTGCTGAGAGGCTACCATACCTACTTTGTCAACAACAAACATGCTGCTTAAAAACCTACTCTACAGTACCAAACTTAGTAGGAAAAATGGAATGAATAAGGAACTACTACAGAGAAAAAGCATGGGTACCGCCTTTACTGAAAAAAGAAGACTTCGTTAAGACTGCAACCGTTCACGCTTCGACTGTCATAGGAAAAAGGCGTTGTTGTGGGACCAGTAATGGCCAGATCATGCAGCATTGAAGTGCACGGAGGCATGATAAGGACAAAGGAGCACACCTGTGGCATATGCTCCAGCCGTTGTTGTGACCAATTAGAAAAAAACAGTGCAGTTGACCAAACGCGCCAGTCGTCCAGACAGCTGCATAACATTGGTGCTACTTCTACATCTACTACATAGAAAGCTGCATGAATTCATGTGAAGAAAGAATGGCATTTCATTAGCAGCTCTGCTTCAGTTGTGTGTCTTCTCGCTTGACCTACTTGAGCAAGAGAATCACAATTGGTAGGTGCATTTGTTCAAGCTGACATAAGCCTTACAGTCAAAGTGAAGCTGAAGCCAGGCCTTGTACAAATGCTAAGAGGACTGCAGTGGTCTGATGGTATCCGTGTTCTGCATAGTGTTTTGTGCAGGCTTGGCATCTCGTTGTTGGCGTCTCCCAGATTTCCTGTGCGTGATATGGCGTGCAGATTACTGTGCCCTTTCACGATAATGCAATTTGTGTCTTAGGTTTTCTTACCAACATTAGCAGGCTGGCTTTCTTCCCGTTGGTGTCTCCTGGGTGTGCTGTGAGTGATCGTCGTCGTGTATTAGTGTGGCCTTTCATCGCAGTGCAATTTGATGTTCATATATGCTTGCAGACAGTTTGTTCTGCAAGCCTGGTGTTTGCTGTGTGTGCCGTGAAGGATAGCTTTGGCAGTAACAGATTAACACACTTTTTTTACGATTGTTTAGTTTTTGGCTGATGTTTACTTACACACAGTTCTAAAGAAGACATGAAATGTTTTCTTGATGATGCGAGTTCCTAACAAATGTGTAAGTGCGGAGCGCCTGAAATAGCTGTTCTATTGCATTTTCATTAGTCACAGTTGCTATCAGATACTTGAGTACGGCAAACAGTTGTCAAGGCATTTTCGAACCAGAATGGGCACCCTTTTTTTTTCCGAAAGCTCAGCATGTCTGTGTATTTATTGTGAGTACGACCGTCCTCCTGAGATTACCGCGATCGACCCGTCTCATCGAACGTTTGTGGCATTATAGTGTGTGTGTGTGTGTGTGTGTGTGTGTGTTGTCGATCCATCCCACTCCTTTTCTCTCTTATTCCGTTTTTCTTACTTTCTTGTCTCCCATCCCCCTTCCCCAGTGCAGGGTAGCAAATCAGATACTTGCTTTCCTGTGAGCCACCCAGCCTTTCTTCATACCATCTCTCTCTCTTTCTCTCTCTCTCTCTCTCTCGACCATGATTTTACTTCATTACTATATACAGTCGCAAATTTTTCTGTTTGTATCTTTTGCTCAAATCATTGCATTGCCTTTTATGTTCCCCAAGAGTAAGGACTCTGTGAAACAGCAGTTTTTCTAGCTCCATGTTTCCTATTGGTTCCACTTACATGATTCTTGCCAATCGTAGGGCTGGTTGTGGCTGTTGATTTACATCATTCAAGCATGGAGGTCTCGTTTTAGTAGAACTGTTTCTTGTGTGTTTAATCTGAAAGTACTCTTTCAAACTTTAAAGCACTCATCAA
This sequence comes from Rhipicephalus annulatus, assembly GCA_013436015.1. Lineage (NCBI taxonomy): Eukaryota > Metazoa > Arthropoda > Arachnida > Ixodida > Ixodidae > Rhipicephalus > Rhipicephalus annulatus. The sequence continues at coordinate 267,962 of WOVY01004703.1, forward strand.
AGCAGGCTTTTTGTAGCCTGGAAATTTTGGGTCTGAACCCCTTTAACGGGGTCCTAGAAGGCTTGCTCTTGCACATATTTTTCTCACATACAAACTTACTGTGTTTAGTGTATCTAGATACAGCCATAACAAAGCAACGCAAGTATTCTCCACCAAGTGATTGTGTTCTTGCGTCCAGGGAAACGTCCAGGGAAACTGCAGAATATAATCAATATTTTATAATGAATTGACGATGTAGTGGTCACATTGTGATAAAATATCAGCCCTGTTTTAACAATAATAGGTGGGCTGTATGACAATAGACACTGTGTGACGGAGAGGACAATCATGTTTTTTCAACGAAGGATTACTGTTATATTTTTTTCATAAATATGACACTTTCTAGCATATATTCAGCACTGTGTGTATTATAATTTGCCATGTTTACTAAAGGTTCGAACACTGTTTCCCGAGCGTGAAAAGATTATTAATATTGCTAATATCATAATGCTGTTATTATCAACTACTCATGCCCTTTCTTTAAAAAATGTATAATTTGTGGTACGATTTAGGATTCATCATTTATAAGGGTATAACGCACCACAACAAAAACACAAAAATAGTGACGCACACATGCGCACACACAGCGCTCTGTGTGTGTGCGTCTCTCTTTTTGTGTCCTTGTCGTGATGTGCTATACCCTTATAAATTATGAACCCCAACCAACTATAGCCCGGAAACGTGCCTTATCGTGTTAGGAGCATAGCATATTGTTTGAACTGATTCTATTTTTATGAACAACATTTATTAAAGTGCCGCCGAGCACCTGTATATAAATAAGCCCATACAAATGGGGTTATTTTTTTTTTTTTATTTGAAACAAAACCCGCAGCGCCACTTAGGCATTATTGCGGGGGGCACAGAGCCTCATAAAATGAATCCGCAGTCTTGCGGCCAACTACATCGGCTGGTAACGTGTTCCATTCAACAATGGATTGCGGAAAAAAAGAATGCTTAAAAAGATCCGTTCTGGGGTTGTATGGCCGTACTTTAAATTTGTGATCATGACGGGAGGATTGATAATACGCTTTTTTAAATAATCTGAAGCATTAATGCCCGTTTTATTGTTATATATCGAATAAAATAGTTTTAATCTTAGATTACGTCTTCGATCTTGTAAGTATTGCCAATTAAGTTCTCTTTTCATACAACGGGAGCTTTCAGTTCGGCCATATTTTCCCAGAACAAATCTTGCTGCCATCGACTGAATGCGTTCTAATTCATGAATATGTATTTTGTTAAACGGATCCCACACAGGACAGGCGTATTCTAGTATTGGTCTCACATAGGCATAATATGCGGCCTGTTTAACCTCCTTGGTTACATGTTTAAGATTTCTTTGTAAAAAGCCTAGGGCTTTTCCCGCTCTACTTACAACACTGCCAATGTGTTCAGACCATCCCCCATCCTCAGAAAGCGTGACACCCAAATACTTATATTTGTGTTCATACCTAATAACTTCATTGTTTAAGATGTACTGATTTGTAAATCTATTAACCTTTTTGGTGAAACTGACGTGAACACATTTATTCGTGTTTAATACCATGTCATTATTTTTACACCATGCCTCCACGTGATTAAGGTCATCCTGAAGCTGGGTGGAATCCGTTTGGTCGGTCAGTTCAGTATACAACACACAGTCGTCAGCAAACATTCTAATACGACACCTAATTGTATCCGAAATATCATTAATAAACACAAGGAAGAGAAGCGGACCGAGTACGGAACCCTGAGGTACCCCTGATGTCACCGAAACTAAACACGAACATGATCCACCAAGCACAACCTTTTGTTTTCTTGAAGTTAAATAGTCCGCAATCCAACGGCAAATGGTTTGATGAATGTTCAAGTTCTGCAGTTTTTGAATCAGAATGGAGTGTGATACCGTATCGAAAGCCTTTCTGAAGTCTAAAAATAAACAATCAATCTGTCCTCGATTATCTAAAACTGATGCTATATCATGATAGAATTCAATTAATTGGGTTGTGCATGAAAAACCCTGTCTAAATCCGTGTTGTTTAGGATTAAAAAAATTAATTGAAGTCAGGTGATTCATTAAAGCAGAAAAAAGAACATGTTCAAGTACTTTACAACAAATCGGCGTCAAAGAAATTGGTCTGTAATTTGATACGTCTGATTTAGAACCACTTTTGAAAACGGGCACAACATTAGCTATTTTCCAATCATCAGGAAGCTTGCCTTCATCGAGTGATTTTTTATAGATAACATAAAGGTAACGAGCTACTGCCTCAGAGCAAAGTTTTAAAACTCTTGGTGATATGCCATCTGGGCCAGTTGCTTTACCTTCGTCAATGCGCTGTAACAACTTCATTATGCCATTGAATGAAAGCTCTATCTCACCCATAGGCAAACATTGTTCTTTTTTATTCGTGACAATCACTTGTGTAGGTGGGCGGAAGACCGATTTAAAGAAGTCGTTAAAAAGTGTGGCTTTATCTCGATCCTCAGTTACAATCTCGCCACCGTAACGTAGGTTTGGTGGGCTAACCTTCTCAGTACCACATCGTCTCATATATTTCCAAAACCTTTTCTTATTAGAAAAGTCAGCGGCCAAACTCTTAAAATACTTTTTCTTGGCTTCTTTCAGTTCCATTTTATAAAGTGATGTCAAATCTTTCATTTTATTAAAATTTTCAGGGGATTTTTTTTGGCAGTATCGGGAAAAAGCCCTCTTGCGCTTTTTGATAAGCTGAATAAGATGCCCCTTAATCCAAGGTTTCTTTATTCTACTCAGTTTATCGCTTGAGACGCTCGGGACGTGACGCCGAATGAGCCCAGTAATGCGTTCCTTAAACACTTGCCATAGCTGCTCAACAGTTGCTTCGTCTGCACTGCATTCAAAAGACAGAAATTGTTGCTCAAGTCCAGCTGATATTTGCTGATAGTTTGCTTTACCATAAAAGAAGATTCTCCTAGATTCGCATTTCTTTGTATTTACCCGGGATCTTGTTAGCTTTGCAAAGACGGCGTTGTGATCACTAATACCGGGAATAACGTGTGTTTCATTAATGACATCAGGGGTATTACAAAACAACAAATCCAGAATGTTGTCACCTCGCGTAGGACTGGAAACATACTGCATGAGGCCGAGCACGTCAGTCAACGTTTTCAATTCACAGTATGTCGCTGCCTGAGACTTTAAGACACAGTTACCGTTATTCCACTCAGCATCCGGTAAATTAAAGTCACCAGCAAGAACGACACATTCTTTAGAAAAGGTGCAGGCAATTTTTCTCAGCTGACGCATAACATTCGGTTCAAAGACAGGAGGCCGATAGAAAGCACCAACAATGAAACTAGAACGATTACTTTGCACTACTCGGCACCAAACAGATTCAGTTTCATTGTTATCAATAAAAATTTCTTCGGACATCAAAGAATCCTTCACAAGAATGAAAACACCACCACCATGCGTTGACCGGTCTTTTCGATATGTTTGAAAATTGCAAGGAAACATTTCAGAGTTCGAAACTGCTTCGTCAAGCCAAGATTCTGACCCAATGACTAAGTCAGCGTTCACTGACCTAATAAGGCCACCCAGCTCATCAGCTTTATTCTTAACACTTCGGCAATTCATCATCAGAAGGGCAATATCTCGGGCACCTTGGGGCTTTTGTCTCACTTCTTTGTTATCGCGTCACGAACGTCTTACTTTTGTGATATCCTGCGCATCACTATCCCAACTGTAAGTCCTACCGTCAATAATAAGCTTATCAAAAGAAAGTTTCACTGTGTGACCATCTGCTTTTTTTGATTTTGCATATTCCCATAAGTGCTTTCTTTTTTCGCGCACCTGCTTGGAATAGTCGTCACTGATTGATAAGCCAGAATCTTTCAATTTGTGTGCATTTTTGTAGAGATCAGCTTTTTCTCGAAAGTTGTAAAGCCGTAGAATGACTGGTCTGTTCTTCCCCCGCTTCTTTGTTCCAATGCGGTGAATTCTTTCAACACTCATTAAGGTGACACCCATTTTAGCAGTAAAAATATCGTCAAGAACAGTTTTACGAAGTGATTCAGTTGTTTCACCAGTACTTTCTTTCAACCCATATACAACCAAATTATTACGTCTGCTTCTGTTTTCAAGATCATCGAGTTTCACTTGCATCTCAACAATGCCTGCCGATATTCGATCCACTGTTTTCTCACAACGTTCAAATTGTACACTTTTACCGGCAAGGCATTTTAATTCACTTTCAATTGAGTCTAACCTCTGATCCGTAAGAGCAATGTAGTCGTCGAGCTTCTTTCTAATTGTTCCCATCACCTCAAGTATTTCTTTTTGACCTTTAAGTAGCTCCTGCATTGCAGAATCATTAGGGCCCGGGTTCAATTCAATGTCCCCACTCAGAAGCAATACCAACATACACGCAGCATCAAAGCACTCGGCCACTCCATCACAAAAGGCTCTTGGGCAAGGCAACACCACCAGGCACCGAAAACTCGTGGTGCATTTGGAATAGGAATGTTTTTTACTAACCTGCAGAACGTACAAGAGCAGATTATTCCGTGGCCGCATGCTGGCGGTGAAACCTTGCCCAATGCCACTGAAAACGTGGGGGGCGTATCTCGAGGCCTCGCCTGTCGCTGTCGATTTGGCTGTGTAGTTCAAAGCACCGGAAACCGAAACTTGAGCTGGCCACCGAATCCAGGAAAATTCATCTGTACAGCGGAATTCAGGACTGCGCTGATTGGCGTCGGGTGACAAAATCACTGGCAGCAGGCTTTCCGGTGACCATCCATCCGATGATAACCCCAGGCACAAGGCGAGAATCTGCAGAACGTACAAGAGCAGATTATTCCGTGGCCGCATGCTGGCGGTGAAACCTTGCCCAATGCCACTGAAAACGTGGGGGGCGTATCTCGAGGCCTCGCCTGTCGCTGTCGATTTGGCTGTGTAGTTCAAAGCACCGGAAACCGAAACTTGAGCTGGCCACCGAATCCAGGAAAATTCATCTGTACAGCGGAATTCAGGACTGCGCTGATTGGCGTCGGGTGACAAAATCACTGGCAGCAGGCTTTCCGGTGACCATCCATCCGATGATAACCCCAGGCACAAGGCGAGAATCTGCAGAACGTACAAGAGCAGATTATTCCGTGGCCGCATGCTGGCGGTGAAACCTTGCCCAATGCAACACAATCTTAACACAATCTTCTTTTGAAATAATGAAATGTGGGAAAATATAACGTTAAACTATTTCTCGTTGCTTCCTTTCAGAGTGGTCGTTCACTCTGTAGGATTGGTGTACACATTCTTTGCCATGCACACAGCACCAGCTTGTTATGCGTGGCAACAAATGACGCAAAAGTGATTCTTCGCGTAATGAGCCTTATGGATGACCATGAAAAAAAATGGGAGAATTGACTATTTTCGATAGCGCATATTGTTTGCCATTGGTTCTTTGCCATTTAAAATTTTCTGTGTGCCATAAAATTGCCTGTTTCTTGCATGTGGTCACGAAGCTGGAAATTGTCTTCAAATGTATTTCAAAGCAGGCTACCTTCCAATCACATAAGCAGCGGCTACTTCTAGCAGCTGGCGATATAGATTATTAGAGAAGCCCGGACTACTAGGCGAGTTGGTCATTCATCTTAACTCAGTTGCACGAAAAAAATTCATATACAAATAAAGAACATCACAATATACAGCATCCTAATATACTCCATAACGGCCTTTAGTTGTTTGTGCGCGTATACACCTCTGAGAGCTCATGGATACTGAGAGAAATATGAATACACAAAAATAAGCAGCGCTGCATGTGTGTGCTTCTTTGCTGTCTGAAATGTATTTCGTGCTGTAAAATACATTTCAAGTTGAGTGAAAGCCAACTAGCCCGACTATTAACTAAGGCTTCATGGGGCTAAAACCCATGGTTTTTCACCTTCTGCCTGATCCAACGGGTCAAGTTGTGGGGCATGCTTAAAAGCTGAGCTTCCCACTGGGATGACGATAGTTATAACGCGAGACCAAACCGACGACACACAGACAAGAAGGACTCGAAAGACACGAGCGCTACTATAGCGCTCGTGTCTTCGTGTCATTCTTGTCTCCGTGTCGTCGTTTTGGTCTCGCGCTATATCTATCGTCATGCCATACCAACTAGCTCAAGCTGCCACACTTCCCACTGGGCTCGAGTTCACTGCTTTATTCATGACCACTTTGGAAGCTACCACCATGGCTCCAAGTTAACATAAGCAAGGCTGATCAGGTTTATCAGAAACTAAAGCGGAAACAATTCATGGCGTTTCAGTACGAAAAAACTTCGACATCAATAACGCCAGGCCTGCGCGGAAGGCAAGAAAAGCAAGAAGAGCGGCCTTTCAGAGCATTTTCTGAACACTCATTGGGTAGCTGCTGCAAGCACACTTGCTTGATGCCCACTGTGGCATTAATAATAAAAATTTTAGGGTAGTAGGCTGGCATTCGCTATGCAATTTTTCGTCATTCGTCTGAAAAGCGTGGTATCCGGTAAACTATTGCGAGGAATTTTGTGACAATTGTTCATGCAGTGGCTGATGACGATGAGGAATTATGCCTGAAGTAGGTATGCACCACAGTTTATAGCTGAGCGAACACAAGATTTTGTAATGGGTTGGAGCATTGGACGCCCCATTCGTTACGATATTCGCATTGTGCGACGACGGCTTGTTTTTTCGCTGTTTTAAAATGCTTTATAAGTCGTATTAACGTATTTGCTTTCCCGACATCAAGCCTGCCTAAGGCAAGTTTGCAAATATGTCCCATGCACCAGCTTAGGTCGGTGCAAACAGTGATAAAAGTAAGGCTGTCATCACGCATCCCAGTTTTTGTGGTGTCTACAAACAGTGATATGTGCCGATATGTGTCTGGTTTTTTTTAGAGAAGTTATACAGTGTTTTGAGTTTTTGAAAGTGCGCTTTTTGCTGGAATATCTTGCCACTGTTAAGCGAAAAAATCTGTACAGGGATCTCCGTGATGTCTTGTTCCCAACACCTTTGTACAGATCTATGTTCAATGAAGGACCCGGACAGGACGTTTTGAAAAGGGTCAAAAGGATGAAAGTAAAAGCAAGGGCAAAAAATTTCTTTTTAAATTGCATTCCGGGAATCTCCCCTCCCCGTAAAGCAGTGGCTAGCGGACAAGAGAATCGATGTACCATGGACAACCAATTGTTTACTTTGTAAAACACCTGAGACAATAGACCATGTGTTTATTCATTGCTGGGACGCTGTCTTTCATTGCGACATCCTTCAAAGAACATTGAAAAAAGATTTCCCCATTACAAGCCATGCCATTCGTTTTCTCTGTGTGGATGAGGACGACGGCATACTTATGACATGGTTATGTTAATTAGCCTTCACAGCATCTGGCAGACCACTATGGCTTACAGACATCTTGACCAGAACATACGTCCTGTCCGGGAGAACTTCATTGCAAATATGCGGTATATCACTGAGGTGTATAAACAAGAAGAAGAACCTCCCAGCTGGCTAACAATGTTAGAGGAATTGTGCAACCTGAAAAAATTTTAATGTGAGCAATTCGGGTCAAATATTGGTCCAAGTGTATTTTATCATTCATGTTTCTGTGTGAACACCTGTAAAGAAAAACAGGTAATAAAGAAAAAAACCAGCTTAGGTTGGTGGTAGAATGCAGGGCTGGCACCCAACGGACGCGGGTTTGAACCCCACTGTGTTATTGACACATTTTTTTTTATATTTCGCGTGATTTTTCAAGGACACCGTTGGTGGCGGCGGCTGCAGCGACAGTGGCGGTGGCGGACAACTACGGCACTGTACAAGACCCGAGTTGTGATCTCTTAACAGCTTTCGCTGTATAAAGCCACAGCTTTACCGCAAATCCTAAGCAATTAATACGACAGTAACAAATTGGAATGTCACGCGCAGAATGAAAGGTAGATCGAAACGTGCCCCACGTTCCTTACGCACAAATGACGCACAAAACGTGCTCACAGGTATGGAGTTTCCTAAAATTAACTAGAGGGGACTCTGGCACTGCGATCTTTCCGCGACCATGGCAATTATGGGTAGTATACGGATTTGCCTAGTCTTCGTACCAGCGGGCGACGAACCGGGCTTCGTTTGCTGAGTTCGGTCTCGTTTTGAAGAAAAGAATGGCTTCTTTTGAACTTTGTGACCCGATTCAAAATGGTAAGCCTAAAAAATCAGGTGATGAAGCGCAACCGCTGAAAATTTCCTGATTTTTGTTTCGTGGGAAAGCAGCTCCAAGCCACACGAACACACACGGAGCCAGAAGCAAGCCAGAAGACATATACGTGTAATATCCATTATACCCATGCTCGCTGAAGCGCCGTGCGTTGCAACTACCATAGACACTAGCGCCAGATTTCCCTCCTGTGTATATAAGGAAACTCTATGTTCACAGGTACAGATGCACGCGAATAAGCGTTCCAGTTCTTACTTCGCTGTGTCTGAAAAGCGCGCGCTTTTCGTAAACAGAAACTGCAATCATTGCAGTGACCTTTGTGCGCCCAGTAACTACAACAGAATCGTTCTAGGTAAAACACGAGGCCAGCCAAAACGTACCATTCTCCCCACCACGAGATAAGGGCGCGCTAAAGAGCATCTTCGCCTTCCTCCTCTAAGGGGGGAAAGTACGCGTGGAGGATGAGCGCGCGCCGCCGCGCGAACTGGCGACGCACGCTCATTGCGCCACTTTGCTGGTAAGGCTGAAAACATGATGATTCCCCCAGATATGCCCGTCAGTAGCGGTAATTGGTACATATAGATGGGTTGCCGTTTGAACGTTGAAGAATGTGCTTCTCGGTGGCTCAGTGGTTAAAGGGGCCCTGCGACACTTTTTGAGGATATATTTTTCATCGATTCTTCTGGTGCTGTGCAACGAGGCGATATAGCTGCGGACATGGCAGCGCCGAAATCGACGATTTTATAATTTTATTTGACTGGACAAACTACCTCGATTTCAGACTACGGCGACACACATCGGCTCCTTTTGTCATAGGAAGTGGCGCCATGTCATATGACGTGACTGCAAACACCGTTCGCTTTTGATTGGCTTGACGCGAGAAATAGCGTGCAATACTCATACGGTGGTACCTAGGCCATAAGAGTAAATTCTAAAAACAACAAAAATATTTTTTATACTTTCTCAGAAAGAAATCATTCCTGTTTCTAAATTATGTGTTTTCATAAAAACCAGCAACTAAAAATATAAACACATGCCGCGTATTTTGTGAGCCAAAAATGCGCCAGACGGTGGGTGCCGGCGTTGTCGTAGAACGCGTCTTGCATGCAAGCCGAGAAGTGAGCCCTCTGAAAGCGCATGTGTGTATCTTACACAGTGACTAGGCTGTCTCGTGTGATCATGGAATCGTCTGCTTCTTGACGCACGTGGTTCGTAGTAACCATGCTAACGACGCCATCAAGAAGAGCGGTAGCGAGGTATTATGTGAAGGCTACATTGAGGTGACCTTTCCGGAATGTCTTTGTGAGACGCGCGCTGTGATTGGAAGCGCTCTTTGACGCCAGCAGGCTAGTGAAATACAAAATAAAACGTTTCTCGTCGTCGTCTGCTGGAGTTTGTAACTTTAAGGACTCATAACTTCGCTTTCCATGCACCAATTTTCATCATTCTTGTTGCATTCGTCTCAGTAATCATCACTACACGCGCTTCAACGATAAATAAAGGTGGTCTGAAAGTGTATCAGGGCCTCTTTAAGACCTCGATTTTACGATGCAGAGGACCCAAGTTCGATACCACACGCCGAAGTCTCTTTCTGGATTTTTTCTTTCTTGAATCATCGTATATATAGATACGAATACATATATGGTGAGTGACGGTGACGTTGCCGTCAACGTCGACGCCGGCGGCAAAATCTAGCCGAAACTTTCCATATAATTGCTCGCGCAATAAAACGATGCGGCAGACTCATCGGCTCACAACAGTTTCGACAGAGCAGCGGGGATGCTATATCCTTTACGAAGAGAAAAATAGTTTTCCGAAAGCAGCAAATGCTTTGACCGGTCCATAACAAATTTGCTTATTCACATCCATACCTGCATGATGATGATATGTGGAGTTTAACATCCCAAAACCACCATATGATTATGAGAGACGCCGTAGTGGAAGGCTCCAGAAATTTCGACCACCTGGGGTTCTTTAACGTGCACCCAAATCTGAGCACACGGGCCTACAACATTTCCGCCTCCATAGGAAATGCAGCCGCCGCAGCCAGGATTCGATCCCGCGACCTGCGGGTCAGCAGCTGAGCACTTTAGCCACTACACCACCATTGCGCAGCTCCGTACGCGCGTAAACAAGTCGCAGCAGAATAAAATCATGAACAAGTGATGTAATGTTAAAGGACCCCGGTTCAGCACTTCTGTGCTCTGCAATGCTACAGCGCAACGCACGAAAGCGTCGTATAGGCAACCCTCAGCGCACAGAGCCCACGAGGAAAACGATCACAGCGGAAATGTTGGAAAAACTTCAATACATTGTAACGTTTCCTCGTAAAATGTTCATTCTCCTCTCACATAATTGAGCGATGACAATTGTGACGTAGAACTTTACCTTAGTTGTTGGTTGCCCCAGCGTGCAGCTAAGAGTGACCACTGTCGAAGGGGGGGGGGGGGGGGCTTAGCCCTCTTGACTTTTCTGAGTGAGGGGCGCGTACCCTTGCCCCCCCCCTCCCGGCGGATACGCTTTTGCTTGCAAAGGTAGCTTCACGGCAGTAGTTTACATCTATGTGCAAAATAACGAAAACGCCGACCAAGATGAAATACACAAACCTTAAAGAGACGTTTCGGCTCCCCACACGGTAACCTTGTTCACAGTGACCCTTCACAAGGGTCACTGTGAACAAGGTTACCGTGTGGGGAGCCGAAACGTCTTTTTAAGGTTTGTGTATTTCATCTTGGTCGGCGTTTTCGTTATTTTGCACTATGTTTGTCCCCGACCAGACGGGATTCCGTCGGACTCTTGACTATAGTTTACATCTATGCTAAACAGCAAGGTTCACTGCCGTACGTGGGGACCATTTTGAGGGAAGAAATCTCCCAGCAGTTCTTAAGGTGGGGAGGGGGGGGAGGGAAATTGTATGCTTACTTTGAACACCATATTTCATAGAACGCGAAACAACTTTTCCTAGACCAGAGAATCAATTGACACAAAAAAGACTAGAAAGTTGACCACTGAAAGACGGAAATAATTTTCGCTCTATTTTTATTATTAACACTCATTGCTGAGATTCTGCATCCCGAAGCTACGATATAATTATGACGAGTGCTGTACTGAAGGGCTCCGGAAGTTAGGGACACCTGGTGTTCATTAAGGGGGACCTAAATCTAGGTGCACGGGCCTCGAGCACTTTGCCTCCACTGAAATGTAGCCTTCACGTACGGCATCGAATCCCACGTCACTCGGCTCACCAGTTGGGCACCATAACCATTAGTCTACTTTGAGGCATTGTCCTAAGTTTATGTCTCGCGACATGAAATGCCTCATAATATTGTTTAGTTGAATGAAACAGAATGGAATTTTGCAAATTCTTCCGCACAGAACTTTAGAACATTTCCTCAGTGGTGTCCTCGTATAGTGCTCTGGCAAATGTTGATTGATTGATTGATATCTGGGGTTTAACGTCCCAAAACCACTATATGATTATGAGAGACGCCGTAGTGGAGGGCTCCGGAAATTTAGACCACCTGGGGTTCTTTAACGTGCACCCAAATCTGAGCACACGGGCCTACAACATTTCCGCCTCCATCGGAAATGCAGCCGCCGCAGCCGGGATTTGAACCCGCGCCCTGCGGGTCAGCAGCCGAGTGCCTTAGCCACTAGACCACCGCGGCGGGGCAATCTCTGGCAAATGTGTGTGTGTATATATATATATATATATATATATATATATATATATATATATATATATATATATATATATATATATATATATATAGTCGTGCTATCAACTTATCACTGAGGTACTATGATGACACCACTTGCAAAGGCAGGAAAGTGTTTATTCATATTTTTTGCTTCCAACAGGACATTACAACATTTCCTCAGTGGTGTACTCGTATAGTGTGCATGGATATGTGTATACAGGGTGTTTGAAGAAGTGTGTCCAATATTCTTTAAAAATCAACAAAACGTGCTAGTTCGTCACTGTCTTTATAGCTCTTTTTTTCTGTAGTGTTGGACATCTTAGGAGGGTTGTAGACATCACTTAGAGCAGTAATTAGGAAAGTTTATATAATGAATTTGAAATATTGAATGTCAAATGGTAGAATTGAAGTCATTCATGCGAAGATCCCATTGCCGCTCTCAGATTTTCTAAAAGCGGCCTCTAGCGATAATTCTGAACTAATAAAATTCTTTTAAGATGTGCGGCAAAAGCAAAACTAAATGACCGAAGAGCGCAACAAGCAGACGACTACGATGACGTCACTCTTCAAAACAATGGTTACAGGTCTACTACAGTTCTTCCCATTTCATTAACTTTTGTGCGTGATTCATGCTGTAATTGTGAGCGCGGCACACACACCCACTCTACTAATTCGGGTGATATTTGATATAACAACGCTCCCACATTTCGGACGCCTAGGACGAATATAGCAGTTGCGCTCTTAAGCTTTTTGGTTTCGGTTTCACCACAAAATTTAGGAGAATTTCATTAATTCGTAGTTATTACTAGAAACCACTTTTCCTAAATATCAAAGCGGCAATGGGTTTTTCGCATGAAGGATTTCTATGATCCCATTTGACTTAACTGTCTAACTCCACTATTTAAACAGTACTTAATTGAACTTTCGTAACTACTGTTGGGAATTATGTCTTCAACCAACTTAAGATGCCTGCCGCTACAGAAAAAGCAACTGTGAAGACAACGAGCAAATACCACCTTTTACTGATTTTTAAAGAATATTGGTAACATTGCTTGACACACCCTGTATATTCCCTGTATAATGTTATGTCTGAGGTAGTATGGCAACAATTGCAGATGTAAGAAAAATGTTTATATGTATTTTAGTGCCCAATTAAACCTAGATAACTTCATTGAATTCCGAAGTAGGTCTCAATGAGGACTTTGTTTACCATGAAATAAAAGCAGGTAGGCCGTAAATCATATGCACCCGCATGCACCATTTCATAATAGTGTGAAACCACAGTATTTTTGCTTAAAAAGTTTCAGTATACTTCATAAGGCCCATAAGTTCATAACATTCATTATACTTCATAAGGTTTTGGCAGGCTGGTAAAGATACCGAAAGTACAACCACTGTGAATCAGAAGTAAGCTACAAACGATGGCATTAATTCTTTCTGACGTGACCTACCATGCTGAATATACCAATTATGTGTAATGTTTTATATGCCAAAACTACGCTACAATTACTAGGCATGCCATTGTCGAGGGCTGCGGAAATCTTAGTCACCCCGTGTTCTTTAACGTCCACTGACATCGCACAGTGCTCACTTCTCTAGCATGTCGCCTCCATCGAATTGCGATAGCCGAGTTCTGGGCCAAATCCACAACTTTTGGCTCAGCACCCAATAACTTGTAACCATCGCACCATCGCAGCGGAAAAACTCTCCGGGATGTCTTAGCGGCGATGAGGTCCCGTTGCTATAAGCGAGAGAGCGTGGATCGGATTACCACTCACAATGGCCGTACTCGAATCTGGCCGTAATGAGAAACTGCAGCCAATGTACTCAAACTTGGGTGCGCATTGGAAAACCAAGTTTATCAGCTACACAGAGTTAACCGGAATTGTCCCTGAACGACGCGTCTCGCAAACGTCTCGTTGTTTGGCCCGTATGCGTCGAGAACATATTTCTTGTCACAACAACTCGCGCATGCTACGTCCGATTCAAGTGCAATGGGAAATCGCTCAACGAAGAGTCGAGCTGCAGCCGTCGCAATAACAGCGACGACGGAGAGCGGCAGCACGTGGCGGGAAACCCACGCGGGGGCGCTGCAAGCGTACAGCGTGCCGAAAGAAAAAGAACGTCGGGTCCGCGCGCGAGTCGCTAGGGTCACCACAGCGTGACCGCATTTTCCCCGGGGAGTGCAGGGGCGACACACTGCCGGCGGTGTGGCTTCCCTGTCCACCTCGAACTGTGTGTCTTTCTCACTGCGACTTCAACGGCTGTTACGCTAACCCGGCACACTGTTTCCACAGACGGCACAATGGACTGGGACAGTGACAGATCGCGTGGGGCCGGCACGGGCTCTCGGCATCAGCGGTGACAGTCTTTCGCGCGGAAGCCGGCTCCAGCGGTCGCGCCGTTGCAAGTGTGCAAGACGCCGCGTTTGGTGCGCGCTGAAGGCGCACGCCGCGGTGCTAAGTCATGGTCAGGCCTGGAAGAATCCTGCAGCTTCCCACGTGACCGACGCCACTGCAAGTAAGTTGAGTCATGGTTCTCTCACGTGAAGTAAGACTAGCTTTCTCCTGCGTTGATGCCTGCTGTCAAACCGTAATGAATTATAAGGATTGCGTATCTAGTAAAAACCGGCTTGCTCACTCAAACTTACTTTGAATATTAAGCCATGACAGGCGTGTTTCGAAAGCGGGCGTAGAACAGCGCATCATTTTTTTTTTCTTTTTGATCAAAGACTTCAGCAAAATCAGACGTGATGAACACGCCTGATTTTGCTTTTCCCGTGCGTCGCTAACATTTTTCGCTGTCAATGTAACAAGGCTGCATGGGATTGTATCGTAATCGAAGTTCTCACGGATATCTGTAAGCGTTTATCTATCGTCCTGTGAAGGAATTAGTTTTCGAACTTTTGATACGAACTTACTCTATCTTCTGTTTGCGTAAAGTAACACGTAAAGCAGTGTACCGTTGTGAGAGCTCTAACAGCCCTTTAGCGTCAATGAAGTAAGCCATTGATAAAGGTCGCTTGAGACACAAATCATTCTCAAAGTTCCACAGATATCAAGAACGTGCCGTTCGTCTTTTTTTTCTGCAACGGTAGAATCACAGGTTGTCAAACCTGATTTATTCATTTTTTTTTGCTTGTGGGCAGCGACAAGTTGCCCGACCGCTACTTGAATGTAAGGTTATCCCCATCATTACACCTAACGCTGAAAGACGTTCAAGAATAATTTATGCATCAACTCCACACCTATATGCTAAAGCAAGTCATCCATTGATAAAGCTTACCAAACTTCACTGTGATAGTCTTAAATAAACAATGTGTGCGCAAGACTAATGAGCTCATGTTTTTCTGTGCGTATTAGTGTCGAATATAATCCACGGAGTAATGAAAATATTCGAGCACGTGCAAATTTCAAGCAGGAGATGTGATATATGATGCAATGTGTTTACTACAATTGGATGTATTGCGAACTGTTTTGCGTGTAACAGCTGAACAAATAGTTTAAAGTAGGCCATGGTATCGGTTTGCGGGAACGGGTACCAGTGCGCGAGGTATTTACGCAAATGATGCTCTGTCCGCACTATCCTGCAACTCCACTTTCGCAAAACACTGTGAAACAGACCACAATAAGCGCCCGCGTAACTTGCCCGGGTGTGTCATTCAGCGTAATCTTAGGGAAAACTGTGCTCAGACGAACCATCACGCTTCGTTGGATGTCACAAAATCTGCAGAGACATGCATGGTAATGCAATATCTTATGTGTTTTACCGCGACAACGTCCGAGGGCTCCCTAACGGCCCCTGCAAATACAAAAAAAACGTGTGCGTTATTCTGTGCGGGCGTTTCCCCTCTTTCCGGCACAATTCGTGAAGCCAGCAGTCTGTTTGTGTGACGTCATGAGGAAAGTAAGTTCTCATGTGGTCTATATGCCAGGGCTATCAATAGTGAATTGTGTTCTGTCCTGCTTTTTTATGCTGTAGCATGTCTGTTCTGCCATCTTTCGCATGGTTATCGTGTGCAATCAACTAATTTCGCTTCGCTTTGTGTGTGTTTGACTGCGCAAGCGATAGAAACCACAAGTATCTCAAAAGTGCGAAATCATAGTAAGTTTATCGCTTAGTACTCGCGTTTTCCCATGTATTATGCTGGAATAGGTAGCGAGGAGGAGATAGCGCCTGTAGGAAGAGTAGTAAAGGCGAGAAAAAAGCCACTTGTTCGTCTTCTTGATTGATTGATATGTGGGATTTATCGTCCCAAACCCATCATATGAATATGAGAGACGCCGTAGTGAAGGGATCCGAAAATTTGGACCAATTGGGGCCCTTTAACGTGCACCCAAATCTCAGCCCATGGGCCTACAACATTTCCACTCCATCGGAAAAGCAGCCGCCGCAGCCGGGATTCGATCCCGAGACTTGCAGGTCAGCAGCCGAGTGCCTTAGCCACTATAAACCACCGCGGCGCGGCCTTCTTCTTCTTCTACCGCAGAGTATTCTATACAAGTATTCTACCACCGAGCCACGCCAGGTCTCGGAACTACTTTACAAATAAACCCTGATGCTCGTGAAACGTCAATTGTTGTTGCGATGCTGGCTATCCAATTTTAGAAACCTTACAAATGTACTCCTATGATACAGCCTTCACGTCTGGTTCAGGTCGATTGTAGTTAGGCGCCGTCACCTTTCGATGAGTTACGTAGCGCTGCGGCAGCTGCATTTCCGATGGAGGCCCGTGTGCTCAGATTTGGGTGCACGTTAAAGAACCCCAAGTGGTCGAAATTTCCGAAGCCCTCTACTACGGCGTCTCTCATAATCATTTGGTGGTTTTGGAACATTAAACCCCAAATATCAATAAATGATTTACAACGTAGCAGTGTCCCGGGCTACCATCCTCGCGAGCACCAGCACTTTATATCTGCGTACCACTTCTCATGTTGCTAATATCCATGTTGCTGTGGACATCGTTCCGTAACTATGAATAACTGTTTATAAAAAACATATGCGGCTGTTTAACTCCCACCTGTGTCTGCATTTGTACATCTATTTAGCGTCACTTCGTAAAGTTTCGCACAATAAAAGAACACTAAAAAACAGTAACTTTCCATCCACATGCTTCGCATAACATTGAATCCCAAGATACGCGGGATCTGCGATATTTTTTTGTTTTGATTTATTAAATATGCATAGGCTTAACGTCACATTGCATGTCGGCATCCCCACTTTTCATTCTTAATTACTGCGTCACGTGGTGGTGTTTCAAATGCTCCACGCATGAAGTGTTGGTGAACAGCATGCATGCCATACGAAACTTCAATGTTCGAGGAAACAGCCGGCAATGTCAATAATACAGCCTGGCCATATAGTGTCACTGAATCTAGCTTTCTAATTCACTAGATCAATCTAGCGAATTATTCACAGTTTAACAACGAAAATAGGGAAAGTTCTTGTCTACCGAGTTGGACGACAGCAATTGGTTGGTAAGTTGGTAAGAGACTGTGGTTAAATTCCGACAACGTCTGGCAACACCACGCATGTATTAACACTAGTTATGTGGATTTGGTAGAAGTTCTTCAAGTGCTACATTAGTCAACTTTTTGCCAGCTTGGCCAGTATAGGCAGAACACTATATATCTATTATCAACTCAACGTTTACTTCAATTTCACAGAGCAAAGTTGCCTCACTGATAAAGTTTACACCAAGGAAGTTTATGATCTGTGACCCAGATAATGCATGCACGTTGTGTACATAGATTGCCCAAAAAGAAGTGAAACTCACTCAGCAATGATACATTGCGCTTCGGACTCACCCAGACTCAGACTCACCAAAATATTTCTGAGCCGGACGCCTTCGTACTCACACGTACGCAAATTTCTTCAACTGGACTTGCTCGAACTCAAACTCATCAAAATATTGCTCACCAGTTACACGGCTTGATCTGAATCTTAGTAGGTCTGAGAGAGTCGACTCATGAGGGAGTTTGTCGACCAATGGAAAGTGTGTGTAACACTTAACACAGAGCTGCGTACATACATCAACAATTGAAACTCTTCTTCTGATGCAGTAGCGATACTTATTATCATATTAGTTGAATGCCGTGTTTCTGCGGGTTGCTTTCACCTTAAAATTAATTTCGTGTTACTGTTAACTAGCGCGATTTTAGTGAGACCATTCATGTGCGTTATT
This sequence comes from Rhipicephalus annulatus, assembly GCA_013436015.1. Classification (NCBI taxonomy): domain Eukaryota; kingdom Metazoa; phylum Arthropoda; class Arachnida; order Ixodida; family Ixodidae; genus Rhipicephalus; species Rhipicephalus annulatus. Next base: position 286,071 of record WOVY01004703.1, read on the forward strand.
TGAACATTCTCCTGATAGTGTTATGCATCAACCTTCAGTGTAACACGTGTTTGCAGGGAAATAAGGCCTGCCAATTTTTTTTGTTTCTTCGCTTTCTCATCATCAGTTTGCTTTAGTACTAAATATGCTATATATAAATATATATATATATATATATATATATATAGATGAAATAGATGATCAGAGTTTCTTCCGGCTACCGTAATAAAAGTTATAAACTTCGAGAATAGTGCAGTATAGGAAACAAAACAATAAAATATTTATTTAATCCTAACAGTTTCGGCTGGTGGACCAGCCTTCTTCGGAGGATGTAAGTGAAATGATACAAGTTCCCGTAGCAGAGGGTCACCCTCGCAGTTTAAAGACCCTCCAAAAAAAGAGAGAGAGAGAACAACGCGTTCGATGCCGTGATAGCTCAGTGGATAGAGCACCGTACGCGTTGTTCGAAGGTCGTAGGTTCGATTCCTGCTCACGGCAAGTTATATTTTCACCCACTTTTCTTTTTTCCTTTCTTCTTGTTTACGTTACATTGGTTCTAATATCTTCCTCGATACATTTCTTGGCAATATTGTCTGTTAGATCTCTCTCTCTCTCTCTCTCTCTCTCTCTCTATATATATATATATATATATAGAGAGAGAGAGAGAGAGAGAGAGAGAGAGAGATCTAACAGACAATATTGCCAAGAAATGTATCGAGGAAGATATTAGAACCAATGTAACGTAAACAAGAAGAAAGGAAAAAAGAAAAGTGGGTGAAAATATAACTTGCCGTGAGCAGGAATCGAACCTACGACCTTCGAACAACGCGTACGGTGCTCTATCCACTGAGCTATCACGGCATCGAACGCGTTGTTCGAAGGTCGTAGGTTCGATTCCTGCTCACGGGAAGTTATATTTTCACCCACTTTTCTTTCTCCTTAATTATATTACATTGCTTCTAATATCTTCCCCTACACATTCCTTGGCATTCAGGTCTGTTAGATCTCATTAATATTGTGTCAATAACACGGAAAAACGAGCCCTTAGGTATGCATTTCTTTTCAATATATATATATATATATATATATATATATATATATATATATATATATATATATATATATATATATATATATATATATATATATTGAAATAACTTGAAGATAGCACATAAGAAAAGGATCGTATTTACTAACGTTTCGGCCGTGGCACGGCCTTCGTCAGAAGGCCGTGCCACGGCCGAAACCACGAAGGCCGTGCCACGGCCGAAACGTTAGTAAGACCACGAAGACCACGAAGGCCGTGCCACGGCCGAAACGTTAGTAAATACGATCCTTTTCTTATGTGCTATCTTCAAGTTATTTCAATATAGAAAATACCCGGACCTGTCGTGCCTTCCCTTCAAGTTCTATATATATATATATATATATATATATATATATATATATATATATATATATATAACCTCACCACGGTGGGCTAGTGGCCAAGGTACTCGGCTGCTGACCCCAGGTCACGGGGTCGAATCCCGGCTGCGGCGGCTGCATTTCCGATGGAGGCGGAAATGTTGTAGGTCGTGTGCTGAGATTTTGACGCGTGTTAAAGAACCTCAGGTGGTCAAAATTTACGGAGCCCTCCACTACATCGTCTCTCATAATCATATGGTGGTTTTGGGACGTTACGCCTATCTCTCGCTCTCTCTCTCTCTCTCACACACACACACACACACACACACACACACATATATATATATATATATATATATATATATATATATATATATATATATATATATATATATATATATATATATATATATATATATATATATGTATATATATGTGTGTGTGTGTGTGTGTGTGTGTGTGTGTCTGCGTGTGTAGAGTTTCAAAAAATATTTCCAATCATTGGTTTAAATATATGTAAGAACGTCGCAGGGAAAAACAACATTTATTCTGAATGTTCAGCCGGGGCCCCGCCGCGGTGGTCTAGTGGCTAAGGTACTCGGCTGCTGACCCGCAGGGCGCGGGTTCGAATCCCGGCTGCGGCGGCTGCATTTCCGATGGAGGCGGAAATGTTGTAGGCCCGTGTGCTCAGATTTGGGTGCACGTTAAAGAACCCCAGGTGGTCTAAATTTCCGGAGCCCTCCACTACGGCGTCTCTCATAATCATATAGTGGTTTTGGGACGTTAAACCCCACATATCAATATGTTCAGCCGGGGACGAGCGTTTATCATATGCGCAGGTGGCAAATATCAGGCTGATATTTTGCAGTGATTAGGGTATAATACTTCTAAAAAGAACATAGACAGACAGTCACATTGAAGGAATTTCTTCGCAGACGACAGTTATATTGTTTCGACAAATAAAAACTTCACACTACTGAGATTTGCAACAATTGACAATGAGGTTAATGTATGTAAGTTACTACAAAGGATAAAGTGAGTGTTTTCAAAGCCAAATCAAAAGTTTTATCACCTGTGTCCCTATTACATTATATTAAAGTTGTTGAATTTTTCCTACTTCTGAACAAACATATACATCGGCGCTAGACGTGGTTTCATTAATAACTTAATAGTAACATGTTCAGACTTTTTGCCCTTTCGCTTATAAACGATACCTTCATAGATATATCGCTTGCGACATTCGATTGCATTTCAATAGAAAGTATATGAAATGTTACAAAATGTTAACTGAAGCTCAACAAAATCATTCTCAAGCATTCAGAAAACATGCGACATGAAAAAAAGACATTTGGTGAAAATAGCAGTAAATTTGAATTCGCGAGGAAATGAGCCTGATTGTCTGCGAAACTTCATCTTGTTGTAAAAATAGCGGGCAAGAGTCTTTGCTGTTTTTATTGCAATTATATTAACGACCACTTATTCCTTTCATTTGATTACAGCGCTGGTAAAGCTTAGTCCACACAATGGTTAAACTGCGAGTGCCCTTTCACTAACGGTGGGGTCATTTGAGTCAGGGGGAATCTGGAAAATCCCGAACATTGCCGCTTTCTCGCGAAACGAACGGACAGGAGCAAGCAAAAAAATAAATAAAAGAAAACAACGCCTCAGTTGTTAGGGGATTCCAGCCGTGCACTGATGCAGCATGCATAGATGGCGAAAGAAATTCATGGAAGCCTTATCATGTAGCCGGCGATCGATCGCACATTGCCTTGATCGTGCTCCTTCCCTGCGTATATCGTGGCAGCGAATTCAACTGAGCAAAACTGAAGCAGCGTTTGAAAGTACGTGCGCGGATCCCAAGGTCGCCGATGCCGATTCTGGCTTTGGAGAGCCTTCTCTGAAGTCTTGTACAAGCAGCGGTGTTGTAGCAAGCAATGTAGCGAGAGAGTAAACAGTTTCTCGTCAGCACGTGTTGAGCGTCTGTGTGCTAATTAACAAATTCTCATTCATCATCGGACATGTGCATGGGCGTGCGCATAGGGTGGGGGAAGGGGTATGGGCTATCCCAATAACATTCAAGGAGTGCTAGGTCTACCCTATGAATCTACTTAGTCGCCTCCTTTCCATCATTGCCAAAAATGTATGGGCTTACGACCACGCATGTTGTGGACGACTATGATGACTGAGAGCCCCTGATATTGCATGCTAAGTATATTTGCTTCACACCTTTACCGATAAACAACTTTAAGAGCGCGAAGAAGCAGAACACCCTGGCAGACACTCGGGCAGAGCGCTGAACTCACGACTGTTTTATTACTTTTAACCCAAAGCCGTTTTACGTCGCGCCTCAAAATCTTTCAAAAGTATGAACTAACTCTCCCAAGCGTCTGTTTTAGCTAAGTTTATTTCTACTAATAATGCAAAAAGCGAGGAAGACAAGAAAACTGTACTCTCAAACGTTGATACTATTATTGTGCTGAGTTCGCCTTGGTGTTAGAGCGCTTCGGTTCTAGGCTGCAGACCAGAAGGTCACGTGTTCGATCTCAGCCGCGTTGGTCGAACTTCGATGCAAGCGAAACACTAGAGGCATGTGTGTTATGCTATGTCAATGCACGTGAAAGGGATCCATGTGGTCGAAATTTCCACCCCCTGCACTACGGCTTGCCCCTTATTAATATTGTGGTTTAGGTACGCAAAGCCCGAAGTCATATTAATATTGTTTTAATTCAGTTAGGGCGTGACGCACGTATGCGCATTTTCAGGCTGAATACAGAAATATTTTTGCACTCCTCTAATTTCTGTTAGACATTCGCTTGGTCGAAGTCATCACTCCAAATGAGAACGGTAACCAGCGCACCTGCGGCCTGAATAAGAGAGTCTGGCCAGGAGACCACGCCGGTTAATATAGTAAACCAGGTCGGTCCTCGTGAAATACACGCCGTGTTAAGTAAGGTGCTCGCAATGCCACGCCACTCACTCAGTGAGAGAGGGGGAGCGTAGGCGCCCCTCTTGCCCTCCTCTTTTCCCGTGGCTCACGTTCGTGCGTGTCGTCGACGTGAGAGGGACCGACTCTGAAAACGTGGTAGGCGGTGGGCTCTGACCTGAGTTTGACCTCGCGAGATTCCGCTACGTGACATCGGGCCTCGCGTGGCTCCCTTTCACTTTCTCGCTGGCCTTCTCTCTCGTCGCGCCGCACCCTGTTCATTGTTTTTTTTTTTTTTTGCGCAGATGTTGTTAGCACTGTGGCGACCGAGGAGAGATTCATAAGGAAAAAGAAGAGAGTGAGGCGCATTTCAAGCGGCGATTGATTGCTTTACCCATATATTCGGTTATGCGAATGCCACCTAAGATTTTTTTTTTGTGTGGGGGGGGGGGGGGAAGGGTATCGCGTTAATTGCCTGAAACCATTTCGAAGCGGATGAATGCGGTGATTTACGGCCGCCACTCCCTCGTGAACGATGGCGTAGCCCATTGCGTAAACGCGGGGCACGGCAGGCAACTAATGTGGTCGGCCACAGTTTCTCCTTTGCCATTATCACCTATAAGGCTTCGGCGAAAAAATCAAATACACGACGCATATGCTTTCGTGTGAAGCATATTCCTAGCATTTCTTTTTCAGTGTTAGCTCATCTCATTACCTAGCCCCCCCCCCCCCCCACTCCCACCCGTGTGGCGATACAGGGATACGCGGTGTAGTTTTCTTGTTCCTATTACATACATTCCTCTTTCCACCAATTTTTAAAGCTCTCATTTACACGGCCAGACGAAAGGAAAATCTGGTGGTCTTTCATACCAGAAAAAACTATCGTCCCCTTGGACGACTACTTTTCACAAAAATACACAAATACACAAATTCGGGAAATCCCAATTCAACTCACAACTGGTGTACTAGATATGACAAAGCAGACGCATTGGCCAAATAAAAATTAAGATTTATGGAAAGGCGTAACTGCTAGCTCATAAATAATTTAATCGACCATCGAACGAACCCGGAGATGAACAACGAGGCCACGCGTTTCAGCTTCCCTGGTGAACCATCTGCACTGAGTGCTTTGGCCGTCCTGTTTAAGCGAAGCGTATATTGGATCTGCTGTGTCGGTTCGTTGATTAATTGATTGATTGATTGATTGATTTGTGGGTTTAACGTCGCCAAACCACGATTTGATTATGAGAGACACCATAGTTGAGGGTTCCGGAAATTTCGACCACCTAGGGTTCTTTACCGTGCACCCAAATCTGAGCACACGGGCCTACAACATTTCCGCCTCCATCGAAAATGCAGCCGCCGCAGGCGGGATTCGATCCCGCGACCTGCGGGTCAGCAGCCGAGTACTTTCGCCACTAGACCACTGTGTCGGTTCGTGATCGTGCTTCAAATAAGCTTTCTCACCTACAGTCGGTGTGCTCCAAACGAATAATAAATGAAACAAAAGATTTTCTTTGTTTCCAAGGCTTAACCAGTTTCTCTCTGTTCTAAAAGTGAGCACCTTGAATACCAGGCGCCATGCCTTTGCTTTCTTAATGTGAACTGAACTCAAGCATTCGAGTATGCTCTACTGATGGGGCAACAAAGAATTCGGAACCAGTGCATTTACTGTGAGTGCTTGATTGAAATATATGATGTTGGCGGACTAAAAGCGACCTGCTGAACACTGCGTAAGGTCGATATCCGCAATTGTACATTTCATTCCTACTTTAATTGCTAACCCGTGTTTCCGTGATTGCTTGAAAAATTCACCGTCACAGTGCTCCGTACAGATAGTTCCCAAGCCCAGCTGAATGGTGTTGCCTCAGTGTTTATCACTAGGTTATATCCAATGGTTCATCAAAGTCATTCTGACTTTCTTGTTACGTCTTTCTAGGAATCTTGATTTCGTTAGGCCATACGAATGCTGAAAATAACATGAAATACGTCATGCCGATTCACCCAGAAAACAGTGTTAAGTGGCTGGCCACTACCTTGACACAAAGGAAGAAAAGAACAAGTAATACCCAAAATGTCAGACACGCCCACGCCTAGCTACGCGTGCTGCCATTTCTCCAATTGGGATAGGGCTCTTTAACGTTTTTTTTTTTTCAGCGTGGCTGTAGTGTGATAAATTATGGCATTCTGGGTTATCCACGTCACCGCAGCCGCATGGTGTTCTTTGGTAAGTCAACGCGAACATGAAGCCTCGACTTGATCAATGTTGTCCAGCTTCGGCATCTCCTGGTGATGCATCACCTCTGTAAGATACTGCCGTCTAGACAGAAGCTCGCAAGGTAGATGCAAATGCGAGTTACGTGGCTGCACGCTTTTTGACAGTGACGACAATAATTGACAATTGAGAGGGAGGTGCTTTACTGTTTGAAGCGGTGTTGGGTTACATTACAATGCGTACTTATAAAGCGAGATTATTTAAGGAATAAAACACCGTCCCGGGGGTCTAATGGTTAAGGTGTTCAACTGCTGGTCGCTGGAACCAATCCCGGCCATGGTGGCTGCATTTTCAGTGTAGGCCAAAATGCTTGAGGGCCATGTGATGCGATTCCCAGGGTGCTGAAATTTTCGGAAATTTCACTACTGTGTCTCTAATAATCATATGGTGATTCGGGGACGTATAACCCCAACAATTAATTTAAAGAAGAAAAATGTGCGGGCAGTGGAGAAGCTAAAGAAATGACTGAGCATGTTTTCATATTATGCACAGATATCCTACCGGGCGTGTGAATGGTGCATACGCAGTGTGTATCCATTGTATGAAAGTAACACAAAAAGCCATCTCCCTAACACGCTGCGAAGATGGTTGACCAGTGAAGCAGAAAGGGGTGGGTCTCGTAGACACCACTGGGTTCATCATCGACCCATTTCATTCTGCGAGCTGTTCATTATCTGCACAGTGTCTTGGTAATACACCTCGCAAAATGAAGCACTTGATACACAGCGCGAAATACTCCCACGACATGCGCCTCTCAACCCTTATTTAACAAAAAGGGCTGGCTTAACAAAAAAGTGTGGTGTCTGAGTTTGCCAAGACTAAGCAACTGGTTTGTTAGTCCAGAGCCTCCTCTATTTTATGATTGTCAGCCAGATGCAATTGATTTAGCCGTTCATCATCCTCTCTTTGAGCCATTTCCTGCTCTCGCCCATCACTTAGTCTCTGCGTGTGCTTTGTGGTCAAGGGGAAGAGGGCCCCTTCTGCAGTGCCTTATGTCGGGAATGATATAAAGCAATATTTGTTCAGTTGTGTACAGATCCGTGGGGCGGCCTCTTGCTCCTTTCGTGATCACAATGTGGTGGTCACGCTGACTCTGTAAGTCATACGGTGTTTTTAGATAGCGTGTCGCCGTTTTTGGCGCTCTGCGGGAAGCGTCAGCGCAACGAAACTGCATGCGCCGACTTTAAGAGCACTGTGATGCAGCGGCACCATTCTTCAAGCCACAAACAAGGAGCCCGAAGGAACAATTCTGACAGATGGATGGCATTGGTAGAAACGCGTCTATCGCATCTCCGGGGGAAAGCGCTCAAAAGCACGTGGGACGCGAGCTGCGCGACCCTCATATAGCACCGCATTACGACCACTCCCTGAATTAAGGCGGACCGATGGCTCTCCTTAAGAATTCCGCGTTTGCAATGACATTGAAATAAATGAGATGTTGGTTAGTCTAACATTTTCCTTCTGAGCGGACTCTCCTAGACACGTAGGGCATGATATCTTCAGGAATGGGTTTGCGCAACGAACATGTAATGTGACCGTCAGCGCTCGTCTGGGGCTGCTTTAGTGGCTCGTTTTGTCACGATGTCCATTAAGCATATGCAATCATACCAATAAGCCATGTTTTCGGTTCTACAGAATGAGATATGCTGGATTCGAATAACAGAAGTGACATTTCTTGGAAAAGGGGTGGTGTTCTTCGTAACATATTCAGGAAAGGTTTTGCGCAATGAACGTATGATTGATGGTCAGCGATCGTTTCATATTCTTTTAGTGTCTCGCTTTGTCGCAATGTTCATTAAGCGTATGCAGCCATATCAACAGGCCAAGTTTTCGATTCTACAGAATAAGATGTCCTAGATTCGACTAACTGAGTGACATTTCTTGGAAAATTGACTGTGTTCTTTACTAGAGTTTTAGGACAAAAAAAGAAATTATCTGCATTGCGACGTATTCGCAATTGAAGTAGTGAGAAAGCAGACGATGCGACACCAAGATTCGAACTTATAATTTTCCCATTGATGGCGCTAGCGTAAGTGAATGAGCGAAAAGTCGTAAATGGATTCCTGCGGTATTCTTGCACCGTGAACGATGCTCGCTAACTTTTTATGTTATTATTGCAGTAAGCAAAGCAAAATAAAAAAAGACAGAGATACACATCTCGTTTGCATGCAGAGAGGCATGGTTTGTGCTCATTGAAACTGTTTTTATTGCAGTGCTCGATAGAAACAGTATATTTATCACGCGATAAGTTTGCTTGTTTTCTTTCTTCGGTTACAGAAGCAAGCTCGTCGCAGTTCCCCCCCCCCCCCCCACAAAAAAAAGAACACTACAACTTATGCGTTACAAAATTCTCATTGATGATTATTTAAATGGTCTTCTAATTTCAATCGATACACAATCGGTTGACAGAAAAACGAATGTCTTTTCTACTACACTATACACGCATGGCATCTCGCCGCAATGCGCTAGGTCCTTTTCGTGCTGCGATGCAGTAAAGCGATACTCTCGTCACTACAGGTAATTTAATTATTTATTTCCATCCATTTCTTCAGTTTTTAGGAACGAGGTCGACGATGACGCCATCAAACAGTGTGCCCGCGAACGCTACAGGCGAGTGACGTGACAATCTCTCATCTCCGTACCACGCCACATAGCGACACATGCAACAGGGTCTCCCTTTCCTCGCCATGGCTACAGTGTCGGAAAGTGCCTGACCGTTGGTCGTCGCCGTCGTCTCAAGGTTAACGCCGAGCATTTCCTCTTTCCATCCCGGGTCCTGCGTAAACGCGCTGCTTGGCAGAAGGTATCGAGCGACAACCAAACGTCGGGGTGCTGGCACATGCGCGCATTTGTTGGCACGTATGGGCATTGTCTGCGACCTTCATTAATAACACTTAGTGCTTCCAATTGACGCGCATAGACAGAAAGACAGGTGTGATGAAGTGGGTAGAAGAAGAAAAGCAGATAGGTGCGTGTCATTTGCTCTGTAGTTATCACTTTTTATTTTGCACGTACCATCACGGAATATTATGTATATGTTTTGTGTATAATTATTTTTTCTTTGTATTATTGTTTTCAGTCATCAGTGCAGTTATGGGTACAAATTCTGGGTCGCGATCATGCAGGACCACGAGATATTTCAATAAGCGTGCAGTCGACAGTAGAGGGTCTTCTAAGCAAAGAGTGCCCTACTTTGGCAGGGTGGCGGCTCCTATTGAAGCTCTGGTGCGCTTACCAGGGTAAGCATTTTGCGAGTTTCTTGCATTTAGCTTTCGTCCTTTTCTGATTCAATTATTGTGGTGGGCAAAAAAAACTTCGTGTTGCATGTCATATATTAAAGGCTGCGAGGTACAAGAAAGAGAGTAATATTTTTAATGCAGGCAGTTTGCGCAAAGCTTAGTTGGCACAGTGAAGCACGGACCCGTAATTTCTCGTACTCCCCGCTGACCGACAAGTCTAGCATCAAAATTCGCGGCTTCATCTTCGAAAGTACACGCTTTCTTGGGATGTCCCACGACTTTCTGGACACGATGGGGCGCAGGCTGCGCACGATGTATCTGTAGGTGGGCGTGTTTCAGCTCTGCGGATGCGCGGCTTGGCATGGTGGTGCGCTGTCCGGCCGTTAGACAACACGATGCTTGCTTCATCTCTCTCTTTTTTTTTTCTTTCAGTATTTCTCTATACTCCCTCTTTCTCATTTTTCGTGCTATGCCTTGCATTCTCCACGAACGCTCGCCTCGGGATTAGTATGCAGCTTCAAAGCCCGCCTCGTGAAAAACTTTTCGTTTTCGACAAGAATTTTGATCTTTCTCTTTTTGTCTTTTTGCTGTGTTTTTTTTCTCTGAATCGTTCTTTATTTCTCTTTGTGTGTATTTGTTCCCCGAGTTGTTACAGACCATATCGTAGCGGTGTGTGGTGGGGTTTCGTGGCGCATGCTTGTTCATGATGATAGTTTTTGGGCACGATCACACCGTTTACGCCGAGCTAAAGCAGCTTCGCTACTTTAAAAAATGGTTATGCAAGTATCGAACGTTCAATATCAGATGTCCTCTGGTTTAGTTCCTCGGCTTTTATAGTTGCTTACCCGAAGATGGTGAATTTGAACCCGTTCACGCTAGTCTCATTTCGATGGAGGCCGACTGTTAGAGGCCCATTTGATGTGTGATGTCAGTGCGTGTCACAGAGACACTAATCTCAAACAATAAATTGGGTTATATTTTAACTACGCTCAGAGAAATCTGGTGTGGTTAATTTCAAAATCAAAAGTTTGGAAGTAGAGAATGAAATTGGTCACAGTTTTGTTTTTAAATTTCGCGCTTACATCTACGCGTGTGGGGTCATAAATTGCAAAGTGTATTTGTCCTATTCGGGGACGATATTAACAATGGCTAAACGAAATCTCGTGAAACTTGATATAATAGGATAATGGCTCCCTCAAAAGTCATTGTGCTTTATATTTACGTAATAGTAGCTACGTAGACCTTGGCAGACGCTTTCGAAATCTGACGTCATGTAATTTGTTCAGAAATTTAAAGGTGGCTTTGCCATGCGCACTTTCTCTTGGCGGGTTTTCTGACTTACTGAACGCTTTGTCGTCGCAAGCAAGAAGATATCGGAGTAGTGAAAGCGTAATCTAATATTCATTGCTTCTCTCTTCAATGTCCATTTTAAAACACCTGATGGTTGAAACTTCCGGATCCGTTCAATTCGGCAGTTATGGCTTTGCTAGTATCATGGTTTTGACAGGATAAACCTCAGAATTTACTATTACCACTCCTGTTGCTTTCGTAATTTGCCTTCTTGTAAGTATGAACATATTTCAAAAAGTCTGACTTACCTTTTTCTCAATATTCCGCGTTTCTTAACTTTTATATTTTAAGTAAGCCTTCAATTACTACTTTTTAAGAAAAATACCAGTTACCGAAAGTATTCTGTTAATTTTTATTTTGTGTATTTCTGATTTTTCTTTGAAGCTTTAAATGCATTGCTACATTGCCCTGAAAACTGCATTGATTTTATAAACAGCACAATCAAATGTGGTGATATGAAGAGATCCTGCCATGCATCTTCACAAAAGATACAGTGTGCTTTACAATACGAGCCTATTTACAAAGGCAGTACAATGTCATCGTACAATGATGGTGCCAAACATGCTTCACATAATAAACCAATACAGCAAACCAGTAAGGTACTCAACGGCATATCATGGAATGACAATATAATATGAAATTCTTGTACAGGCCTCACCCCGCCGCGGTGGTCTAGTGGCTAAGGTACTCGACTGCTCACCTGCAAGTCACAGGATTGAATCTCGGCTACGGTGGCTGCATTTTCGATAGGGGCGAAAATGCTGGAGTCACGTGTGCTCAGATCTGTGTACACGTAAGAGGCCCAGGTGGACGAAATTTCCGGATTCCTCCACTATGGCGTCTCTCATATACATATATTGGTTTCGGGACGTTAAACCCCGCATAACTATCAATTGTGCAGCTCTCAGGTATTGCATTAGTACAATCCTCTATTTCAAGCTTTGTTAACTACAGGCAAAAAAAACTAAATTGGCAGACCTTGTATTTCCCACTCTATTTTTTCTGTCTTTTAACTGTTTCTGAAATATTTTGCTTGGTATTGTGTTACTCGCTTTCCCGCTTATACGACTACATTATAGTTGATTCTATCGGCAGTGGATTTCCGTCACAACACGAGCCGTTGGAGAGTATGTTTGAGTGTCGGATTTTTTGGGGGAAAATGGTACACACCAGCACGCCACCCCGACACCTGTTATCGAACTGCAGCACCATCACTCACTTCGACCAGAAGCGGCGGCGTGTTTGGTGAGCCACTGCGCCAAACTAGGTCATTTCAGGCGATCGTTAAAAACAGTGAAAGAAAGGGGAAAAAAAGAATAACTGCGGCTCTTCGTTCGCGTCCCCATTTCGTCGGAAATCCGAAGCTACAGACGAGCCGAGGCTCGATGCCAAACCAGGCGTTCAATAACGACTGCGCCCATATTCAGGATAGCCACGCGCACGCATTGATTCGCCTCTTAGTGCCCTTCCCAGTATGAAAAAATGGTTCATAGGCTGTAACCGCACATTTCTTATTATTCTAGCTTCCAAGAAAGTGTGCACGTAAGAACCCCAGGTGGTCGAATCACACAGAATCAAATGAATAGACACAGAATCAAACAGATAGACAGGGCGAGAGAGCGAAAGACTTTCGTTCTCGATCTGCCTCTACGCGCATGCACTTGTATTTCATTAAAGTCTTAGCTTTAGCACTGCAGTGTACCATATATGTTACCGAACATTCTATTCACCAAAATCTGCAATTTTAGGCCTACGCATTAGATACATCTTCGAACGCGAAAATCGACCATCCACGTCTTGTGTCGGAGGCTCTCAAGACGAGCGATGCAAAAAAATGTAATCATGCGGACACATTACCATGGGACGTTCTCGTGAATTTTAAAAATTGCTAAGTTTCTTATGGCGTCACAATGTGCATGACATCAAGTGATGACGTCTTGGCAAGACAGTGTTCCTTGCTCAGAGGAGGCTTGATCACCGAGGCCGTGCAAAGTGAGTGAAGGTTCTGGCTTTACTGGTTTGGCAAAACCAGGTAAGGTTTTGGCTCTGCTGGTTTAGAAAAATCAGTTAAGCTTTTGGCTCTGCTGGTTTTGCGAAATTGGTAATGATTTTGGCTCTGCGGGTTTGGTGAAACTTGTTAAGGTTTTGGCTCTGCTTCTTTGGCGAAACCAGTTAAGGTGTCGGCTGTACTTATTTGGCAAAATAGTTAAAGTTTGGCTGAACTGGTTTTGCAAAACCAGTTAAGGGATTGGCTCTTCTGGTTTGGCAAAGTCGTTTAAGGTTTTGGCTCTACTTGTTTGGAAACCAGTGAAGGTTTTGGCTCTGCTGGTTTGGCTAAACCAGTTAAGATATTGGCTCGGCAAGTTTTGCAAAACCAGTTAAGGTTTTGGCTCTGCTGGTTTTAAAAAACTCGTTAAGCGTACGGCTTTGAGGGTTTTGGCAAAATCTGTTAGGGTTTTGGCTTTACTGGTTTGGTGAAACCAGTTAACGTCTTGGCTATCCTGGTTCGGCAAAACCAGTCAAGATCTTGCAATGCCTCTAACCGTGGAGGCAGTGTGAAACTACGCCAGGCGAGAATCAAAGCATCGACTGACAAAAAGAAAAGTGACTGTCGCCATTGAGTCGTTTTAGGCAAATGCATAAAATATCACGTGCCCTCTTATTATCTACCAACTTTTTTCACAGACATTACCCAAGTATTTCTTGTGGGTTCCGGGTGCGTAGTAAGATTACCCGAAATATTTCTCTACGGTGAATCTTAAACCGGCGCGCCATCAAGGTAACTGCACTGGCAGTCACTGGTTCCACCAGTGACTGGCTCAACAGTCCCTGGCTCAACCATGTTTACACGCTGAGGGGCTAGTTTTGTCAAAGCTGTCCATTAGTTTTCCAGACACAGTGTTTCGGACGCGCAAGTTGAAGTAGCAGCTATTTCGTAACGTATGGCATCAATCTCAATGGAATATCATGAAGCACCATCATTGCTTCAGCCCCGTCTCGTTGTCTTTACTTGCATACTATGTCACGAGCGCAATATGAGCTCACCTACAACTTTGTTGTTGTTGTTGTTGTTGTTGTTCAGTGCACTTTACCTGAGGACTTCTTTCGGCCTCCCTATGAACGTGGTTTTATGGTCAGAAAGCGTTAAAAATAAATAATGCTAGTTTTCTGTTTGAAGAGTTGGTTCTGTCGCAGGCCGTCTTACGCTTCAGAGGTGTATTCTCTACAAGAGTTTTTATGTGAGCCGAAAGACCCTACAATATCCCACTTCGTGTACATGCAATTCATCTATTACATGCTGGCCTAAATATTAGCCAATCATATGTTGAATGTCTCTCGCCTCGCATGAAAGGCCGTGTAGAGCATGCACCTCTGCAACGTGAAACGGCCTGCAAAAAAGCCAACTTTACAAACTGCACAATAGCGTGAGTTTTTTTATAACGACTAACGCTAGTATGCTGTTGTGAAATTAGCTCCTCTGGCGCATGGCTTTTCGATCACAAAAACCCGGACCTACTTGAGCAACGTTGGCATGATGGTCTGGCTAGCTCAGAACTCGAAGACCAAGTTTGGGCCATCCAGCAGGCCCAGGAAGTGGCGGAAAAGCCAAATCTTACCGCGACCACCCGGGTAGCCTAGGCTAGGCCGTCAATCTGCGGGCTTTCTATAAAGTTTTGTCACTCCACTTTATCTCCGAAGTGAAGGATTATGGTGAGCGAAACAGTCGCATTGTTGGTGCTGTGCCACGATGGCAGAAAGAGAATTTGTGGCCTAGAACGTGCTTGTTCTTCGGCGTCATTATTACCGTTATCATCGTCAGCAGCGGCTATGGCGCACAATTCCGACAGCGGATAGGCCTCGGTCTTAAAAAGCTTAGCCCCTAAAAGAGAACAGCGAAATGGCTAATCCTCATGAAAGACAACAAATAAAGCGCGAAGTGGCGCCAACTAGATATAGGTTAATTTCGCCATCGTGCTCGCTTGGTCGAATGCGTTGCGTTGTAATAGACGACTTTTACGCTTGGCGGCGCTTGGTGCAAGATGTTTTCGCACTTACCGGGTCTTCTTGCAATAACACGATGTATTTTATTTATAGAACAATCATGTGAAAGATACATCGGTGAATTAACCATCCATAACTCCAGCTTCTGCTGCCAGTGAACTGGCGGGACACCCAGCGGATTCCCGAACGTGTATTTGAGTTTGAAATCGGCCTTTTTGGTTATATATGTATTTATCGGCACTTTCTAACCTGCATGTCTTTCCTGTGTGCATATGTTGGTTCGCGCATGTGCCGTTATAGCAACAGTCACTTGTAGTTTGCCTAAACTGTATTTTAGCCCCAATTATTAGTTAACAAATCATTGCATTCGCAATTCACCTAGTGCGATCTATCTATCTATCTATCTATCTATCTATCCATCTATGACTTTGCGCTCTCGTGGCCGTTCCGTACTGTATGAAGAACATAACAAACATAAACGAAAATACGCATTATAAAAACCATGAACTGCATTTATTGAACAGCATGACCCACTTGTCATGGGTTTCGTGCTCTGCAGACCATTTCCCTAACTACCATAAATACCATAATTTGGGTGGAGTGACGTGACTGCACGGTGAACACGAATGCCAGGTTGTAACTTGAAAATCATTAAGTGCATGTAATATATGGTATTACTTACATGCAACGCTTGTGGTGCACTTCCGCTCATTCCGTTAGCTTGATATATACCACATTTATCATTGGGTGTTATGAGTGCATGACTAAATTGTGTGGCAAGTAGGTAGATGAAAGTAATAAGTCATGACATGTATGTCATGTGTGTCATCACTTACATGCCGCAGGAATTCCAGTTTAAGTCATAAGTTCATTGGAATGCTGCATACGCAGAAAATGATGCATGAAATTGTAATATTTTTTCGAAATTGCTGTAAAATATTCAAACATGGACTTTACTGATTCACTTTATACAATACGTTTACCTTGCGTTCTACATTTTTTTTTAATTGAGCTTGAACTACCATTTCGAGCAGGTTCGTATTACTCGGCCGTCACGTAGTGTGCGTGCTAGATAGACGACGAAAACTGGAGCACAAACAGATTCACTTTCAGTGTTCACATCTGTTAAAGATTCAGAAAACTATCAATCTCTACTGAAATTCTGCACTTTAGTACGATCACAGGTGAAACTCTTAAAGTGGCTGTGTGTTGCAAGTCTCTGTGGATTACGATTAAATGAGGTGGCCGATTTCTCAGCAAGAGCATCCCTTGCGCTGGCCTCATATATATCTTACACGCAAAAGTAGAATGCATCGCCACTATCAGATATAGAAAATTAGCAATTTGTACAAAAATGATGGAAACAATAACTAAACGCACAGAATATCCTCACGTCCAATTCCAATGGACGCCTCGGCCGAGTCAGTGCATAAAGTTTGAAGTTATGGTTACTAGATTTCGATGGTGTACTCCCCCCCCCCCCCTTTAAATATATATTTACACAGAGCTGATCTAGAGATATCTACCCTCTGTGCATTCTGCGAATAAATGCAAACTATTGCACATTATTTTAACGCAATAGCGTTTTCGCCGGGGTTGATTCGGTGACGTATTTCGGGGACGCATTTACGTCTAAAAATAAACACAATCATGGCAAAGAAAAAAAGTTCCGTCATACTCGTTTATCTTCAAAAACGCGATATTTATGTATACCAATTTCTCTCACACGACTCTTGTTCGGCGGATGGTTGTCGGTGTCAAGGAGCAGCAAAGTGAAGGTAATGCATCATGACCACGAAGTACTGAATCATGACCATGCGGCGCGTTTTCGATTGACAAAGTGAATTTACGCGACGCCTTTTGCACTGCGTGCTGGTGACCTTAGCAACATCGCCGGCCTCACTCGTAGCATTATTCTATATCCAAATGGCTTTGCGACAAGAGCCTATGGCGCATCGGCCTCACCTGCTTGTGATTGCGTTCCCCGCCCCCGAAAAAAATTGCACCCGGATACAGGGGACACACGCCGCGTGTTGCGTTTCCCTCTAGTCCTGCAGTGACATCCCATAACTCTAACATGTAGCAGGTTGGCGACCATAGCTCAAGTTTTGCGTTAATTCGGCGACGCTTCTATGGCTGTCGCAAAATTTTCTCTGATTACGTTCTCACCATTAAAACCAACAGCTACCACCGTGGTCTGTTTATTAATTTATCACCAACGCGAGTCGCCAAGATAGGGACGTTAAACCCCACAATTCATTCAGTCGCCAAGATAGAAATGTATTACTATACTACAAATGCTCAACGGGGTGCATTCAAGCTTAATTATGCTATAGCTTCTAAATAATATTAGACATTGTGCAGGCTATATTCAGTACAAAGCAAGTATTCAAATACTTAAGTAGGGACACGTTTTGCTTTCGTGTTGTAGTGATTCCTATGATGGAGGGATGAACCATGTTTTTTTTATCATGTCGTCGATCTTCTTTACATTGAAAAAGACTTCAAGTTATTCTGTTTTTGAAGGTAGGTATAAGTTTTACTGTGCAAATTGTGCTAGACTTCGGTGCCCCTATTTGTGACATGCCCACAGGGACGCATTTAATGCAGTTTGTTATTATATTCAGTCTACTAAATGCATACCACTTTAAATCTCAGCTCTTGTAAATGCTGTTGAAGTAATGTTATTACTGTTTAATCTATATAATTGAAATTGTTGGATGCTATAAAAGCGGCAGTCTGGTCAGCTCCAAATTTATTCAAATTTCCTATATTACACTTCGTTTTTGCTGTTCTTTTTTCTCTTTTACAATATATATATATATATATATATAAATATATATATATATATATATATATATATATATATATATATATATATATATATATATATATATATATATATATATTCTTCTGGCAAACGTAAAAATTATTATTAGTAATAGTATTAATATTATTCCTAACAGTTTCGGCTGGTGCACCAGCCGAAACTGTTAGGAATAAATGAATCAGTTATTGTTTTGTTTCCTACACTGTATATTTCCTATAATATATAAAATTTCATATATATATATATATGCATTTCATATATATATATATATATATATATATATATATATATATATATATATATATATATATATATATATATATATATACAGCGGTGACTCGTGCGTGCGGGCGACCATCGAGACAGCGCTGGTAGCTGTAGCAGTGGTATTGAAGATACATACGTTGGTTCAGGTGGTTTTCGCACGCGTCCCGCAAAGAAGCTTCTCGCCGTGTACCGCGTGACCATGTGGCGTTGATGCTGGCGTCCAATAGCACCGTCACCTCAGTATATTTTGTGTTCAAAAACCTAATTAACTCGTTTGTAATCTTTTGTTAGGCAAACTTATCTAAGTATTTTTATTCTTATTTTATTCCTGATATAAAATGTTTTGCAAATCAACGTTGCATGGCTATTTCTCGAACGCAACGCTCCCTTCTATGAGCGGTCTTGAATATCAAACATGCATGCAGTTCTTATGACCGGGGTTATAGGCCTGTAAACTTACTCCGTACTTTAATGAATTGGAGCGTGAGCCATGAGCTCTTGACGTTGCAATGACAGTAAGCACAGTTACGTTTTCATATGCAGTTTACTCCCACCATAAATATTAGAGTAACAGTATAGCTTTCCTAAAAATGGCATTTATTTATTTATTTATTTGATTATTTATTTATTTATTTATTTCTACGTTCCGCAATACTACTACATGACTCTAACAGAAGTAGGAAAAACAAATAATTATGAAAAAGACAAAAATTGGAAGATATTTCAGCTTCGTCTTTAAGAGTTGAACGTAATAGCGGTATTATGTTGCTAATGCAGATTAAAACAGTGGTATGACAACTTTTCGAACTTGCTATGCACCTACTACGTGACTTTAAGTATTCAGTAACGTGTTTGACTGTTGTAGTTGGTGACTGACAGGCTTTAGACTATGAAGTCATTATACTAACTCATTTTCTAACGTCCGATTGCAATGCACGCTTCTGCCACGCATTTTTACAGCAATATTTCACGTTGGGTTATGAAGCATTTGTACTAGACACGTGTTTGTAAAGCTAGAAAGTTACTTTCACTGCATTTCTAAGCAGAGGAAGTTGTTTTCGTTGCATTCACAAGCAGAGGCGTGGCTGTGAAGTAGAACACCCACTTGCCCCGCCAATGACTCCGAGTCGATCCCTACTCAGACCCAGAATTCTTAATTTTTTTTTCATGTTTGTTGACTTTTCGGTCAAGCAAAGATGGTCGATTTTTCGTTCAAAACCAACAGTGCCGACACCAAAGCCAAGGACAAAATTTCTGCGATACGAGCTCTTTAAACGCAAAGAAGCCAATGAACACACTTGCATAGCATCAGAAGGGACAATTGGGTGCGTTGGTGCACGTCCATCCTGAACGAATTGTAGCGCGATGAGGACAGGGACAGGAAAGAAAAGACAAAGTACGGCGGTGACTCGCAATTAAACTTTATTGCAATAAGAAGTGAAATATATAACATCTGTAAAAGCAAAGCAAAGATAAGAAATAACGATCGCCCAAGCTCTAAGTGACAAAACTCTACAAAGGGCTATGTGGCTCATGAAACGGGCAAGCTATCTGTGAGATATGAAACTTTTGCACCTGATATTGTTATGGAAGGCTGGCTGATACAATTATCACCTTCCAGTGACATATAAAAAGCTTGAATGATTTCTCGTGACTGTTGGTCTCTGTGGCAATGCAAGATTTCCGTCTTGACAACGAACTGGTTGTAATCCTTATTTTGACAAGATAAGAATTACGGTGCTCACCCGCGCCGGGGGACGGGTCAACAACAGGGCGACAGAGTCTTTGAGGACCAATGAAAGTAAAAAAAAAAGCCCCGCCGTGGTGGTCTAGTGGCTAAGGCAATCGGTCGCTGACCCGCAGGTCGCGGGATCGAATCCCAGCTGAAGCGACTGCATTTTCGGTGGAGGAGAAAATGCTGTAGGCCCATGTGCTCCACCAAATATATTACGTCAATAACGAGTCTTTTACACCACCAGCTATTCACAAATATATTTGCAAGAGCAGTTGCAGCGCTGGCCACTCTGGCTCGGAGCTCGAGCAGCCAAGCGAGCTTCGTCCTCTTCATCGGACGCACACGTGCCTCAACAATATGCATTCCGGCCACCTACATGTAGCAATATAAAGCACCCGACAAGTAAAATTGAATACATACTCATATTAAGATATAGGTATAGTCTTGACCGGCCATGCTTATAGGACCCCTGACACCAAATTTGGCAACTCGAGATGCTTGTGTTGTTTCATAGTCCTGCATGCGGTGGCACCTCTGACTGATTATTAGTTGCGAGTGTTGCCTAGAAGATAATTCAATTTGGTTGTAAATAATAATAAAGATGCTTCATGAAGACGCTTGTGTTTGCAGCCTGTCTGCCTCAGCATCGCTACAATATGAACACGGATCAGAGGCAGCACCAGTAGGGCTCGACACCGCGCAAGTGACGATTTGCTCACACACACTCGTTTTTCAGACGGCAGTTACGTGGGTCATTTGCACCGGACTTCTTGGTTCCTGCCGTCTAATCTCGGATGTTCTTTGGCCTCCGTGGTCTGCATGCAATTCCTTGCCACTGATTATGGTCCGCACTGACTTTCCAATTTGGCAATCTACGTCAACGATGACTGAAGTAATCAGCATAGCATACAAACACGGATCAGAGGCAGCCCCAGTTGGGCTAGACACCGCACAAGCGACGACGCGCTCACACACGCTCGATTTTCAGGTTAGTTACATCAAATCTACGACATCTGTTAGAAGCAGCAATTAAGGTCTGTTCACGGTGTCTTGGCCACCAGAGCTTTTTATACATTGAAGTGGTTATTTATTTTGTTGAAGTGTTTGTGGTTATCGCTATCTGAAATACTTTTGATGCTTTTGCGTGACGTTGAGGCTAATCTCGGTCCCATGACGAACCCTGAAGCCGACATTTTCGCCTTACTCTCGGAAAGAGTGAATAAACTGAATCAGGCTTATGCATCTCTACTTGAAACAACCCGAAAGCTGGAAGAAGATCGAGAAGTATTCTTTGTTCAGGGAGCTCAACAGTATCATAGAGAGGGAGGCAGCCACTGAGAACACTATTAGGCTTTGGACTTCACGGTAACGGCATTTGAGAGGCGTAAGACTGAGGAAAGCGAGGCTAGAACTATGCTTGAACAGGCAGTAGCCTCACAAGCTGAGGTAAAGCGTTTGAACGAAAGAATAGTTACACTGGAAACGTCAATTGCCTAATTAACGAGTTGGCGCTTTTAGCGCACCCAGTTACGCCCCTGGTTCTGTCTGGCACCAGCTTTCTTTAATTTCTTCTTGGTGCGACAACACAAAAAAATTGCCTTCGGCGATGCAACCTTTTCTGCTTTAGAATGAATGACAGCCCTGATGAAGACTGGGCAGCTTCAGAGAAAGACATTATTGAGTTCTGTGCAGACAAACTGGGCTTAACTACAACAATCCCACAGTTTGAGCAAATACACAGACTGGGAAAGTTTGATAATAATGAACGTAGGCAGATTATAGCGAAATTGATGCATTTCAAGCACAAAACAAAAATACTTTCATTTGCACGTAAACTGAAGGGAACTTATTTTACCATCGGCGAAGATTTTCCGCTCGCAACATGAAGAATTGGAAAAGAGCTTCATAAATTAGGTGAAGGCACACAAAAATATTTTAGTCTATCTCTTGATAAGTTGCACTAGAAAGCTATGGTCCTAGTTTATAATGCAGTAAGCGACAGTGTTGTGCCAAATAACAGATAGCGAGGTAATTAAACATGCCCGAGCTATCCCCACCAGTCCAATAGAGGAGTCGCTCATTATTCATTATCAGTGTCATACGCCAACATCCGTAGCCTTGTGCCAAAGCGTGATCTACTGTCATTTTTCCTAAATGATGGTTAATCATACATAATCATTCTTACAAAGACGCGGTTGAACCCCAACATTACAGACGACAAAATTTCACTTCATGCGCATTCATACAACATATCTAGACGGGACCGTCCAGCTAAACGAAGTGGTGGTATCCTCTTAGCAATAAAGAAGTCAGTGAATATATACGCAATCAATATCAATTTCAATCTCAAAATCATCTGGGTTTCGTGCCTAATATTTTTCAATAAGGTGTCAATAGGCGTTTGTTACCACCCACCTGACTGTGGTCAATCCTTCGTGAAAGAACTGCGCACCAGTATCAGTAAGGCCATCGAACGGCGTGGCACTGATAGCATCTATCTCATTGGAGACTTTATTTATCCTTTCATTAACTGGCTTCAGCTATCATTGTCCTGTCATATCTCCACAGACTTCTGTAACCTGAGACTTGATTACAATTTGTTCTAAGTCAGTGACCAGCCAACCCGTGAAACTAACATACTATATTTAGTACTGACAACAGCGCCAGCAACAATAGCAGAAATAACACACTTGATTTCAGCGATCACAATTTGCTTCAAATAATCTTAGATATTCCAATTCAATTTGTGGGATATGTGACTAAGAAAAAATATGATTACAGTAAAGCTAACTTCACAGCTATAAACACAGAACTTGAAAATTTCTTTTTTGGCACATATTTACCCTGGTTTGACGACCGATGCTTTGAAGAAAACTGGGCTCTTTTTCGAGACAAGGTACCATCACTGGTTTACCTATATGTCCCTCTGATTGCCATAACTAATTACAAATCCAACCCTTGGTATACTAGAAGCAGTGGGGGAGTCGGTTGACAACATCACCTAAACAATTATGAAACAAGAAAAAGCCTTTATATCCGAATGCGAAGCGTGCGGGAACCCGTTTTGCATAAGATAAATGTCAATTCTGTTTAAAACCTACTTAACTGCCTTATCTGTTGCGAAAGATAAATATTTTGAGCAATGACTTTCCTTCATTAATAAAAAGAAAGCCTAAAAAGTTTTGGAAGCAGATGTGCCCTGATTGTGGCACTAGTTCAATTTCTTTACAGTGTAACAATAATCCTATACCATTGAGTGGCCTGAAGTATTGAACACTTATTTCTCATCAGTATTTACTTCTGAAGGTTATTTTGCTCTCCCCGAAGTTTGCGAATTTAATTATAATTACATTGCACCCACTGAGATAACGGAGGAAGATATAGCGAGTCTCACTAATAACCTAAAAGTATCTACTTCGGCACCTAATGATGAAATAAATTCAAAAATATTAAAAATACTGATACGGTGTTCACTAAATTTTTGCGTTACATCTTTTAGCAGTCCCTAACGAATAGAATTCTACCCTCTGATTGGAAAATTGCAAAAGTTGTACTGGTATTTAAAAGTGGAAGCAAAACACAGTGCAAAACTAGCGTCTAATTTCTCTCACGTGTATATGTTGTGTCGCCCGTGTGCTCGAATTTGGGTGCACGTTTAAGAGCCCCAGGTGGTCTAAATTATCGGAGCCCTCCACTATGACGTCTCTCATAATGATATGGCGGTTTGGGGACGTTAAAGCCCGCAAATTTAATCCATGTATATGTTGCAAAACGCTAGAGCACTATATTCCATCTCATATTTTCAATCATGTACAGTATAATAGGTTTTTTTACTATATTCAATAGGGGTTCAGAAAGAATCCCTCTTGCAAAACACAGCTATTGGAAGTAATGAATGACTAGTATTTTAACATGAATATTAACCTACAAACAAACTGGGTATTGCTGTGTTTCACCAGAGCCTTAGACCGTGAAGTCCATTGCCAGTTGATTTCTAAATTGTCATCAGTTCATTTGCACTCAATAACGTTATCATGGACACGTAAATTTTTTTCCGACCGCCAACAATTCATACTTGTTAACAATCTCTCCTCTAATCTTTCTCCAACTACCTCAGGCGTACCGCAGGGCGGCATGCTGGGTCCATTATTATTTTTATTTTATATAAATGATTTACCCAATAATATTTCTTCAAGCATGCAATTCTTCGCAGGTGATTGTATTCTATACAATCCCATTACATCAGCTACTGACCACTTGGCACTCCAGTGTGATCTCAATCCTAATAACGAGTGGTGCAATACATGGTTAATGGCCCTGAACACATCAAAATGTAAAGTAGCCACATTCAGCCGTAAACATAATTCTTATTATACACACCGCATTCAGGACGACTTACTATCACACGTGTCACATTACAAGTACCTTGGTGTTCACATTTCTTCAGATCTGTCATGGTCCTTTCATATTTCACGGGTATGCTCTAATGCTTCCAAGTCATTGCGTTACATATGGCGCAACCTCCGAAATTCATCCGCTACTATTCGTAAACTAGCTTACCTAACATTTCTTCGCCCACAACTTGAGTTCGCCTCCTTCATCTGGTCTCCATATCACAATAACATAGCCAACGCACTAGAATCCATCCAAAATAGGACAGCATGGTTCATATCACGAAACTATAGTTACCACAGCAGTGTCACACGAATTATAACCGATCTTGGCCTACAGTCTTTAGCAATGCGTCTTGACATAGCCCTACTAACATTATTTCACAAATATGTTCACTCAAACAGGTCATGTTCACTTCATCTCGATGTCCCATCCCGAACATTCAGAAATTTACATAATAACTTGAGTTATACACGCATACCTGGTCTTACAGTAACATTTAACTCATCAGCACTCCCACGAGCCATTACATTATGGAATAACCTGCCGGACAACATAGCTTCATTGTGCAACCCTGACATATTCCACCAACACCTAATTCTTCATCTGAAGTCGTTCATTGTCCTTTTTTGTATACATGTGTTTTTTATACATGTGTATGTATTTTGCGTACATGTGTATATTTATATATGTATATATGTGTATTCTACCACTAATATGCATGCATCATCTATTTATTCACTATGTATTATGCATTACGTACACCTTATTTATGAAGTGTTCATTTTTCTGTATTGTTTCTTGGTGGTGTTTGATTCCTTTACATTTTTTGCTCTTTGATGTTATTTCCTAGCCCTCCTTACACAATGCCCAAGAGGCCTGTAAGGAACTTAGAACAATAAAATAAATTATTTCTAACGTATTCGACTGCAATAATGAATGTTCATACCATATTACAAGTAGCAAGATATTCACTGTGTAAACATACATACTTTGTTTGAAATCCAGCTGGACAAGCTCCTCCACGGTCTCGCATATGTACCTATATTTACATAATAGTGCGTTTTTATGTAAAGCATATTGCTGCTTGGCCAAGATGTGACGGCAGCGTTGTCTTGCTGTCGGGTCCCTAACCAGGTCTTTGAGACAATTTACGAACTGTTTCGACAACACATTCCGCAACGGCAAATTGGCAGTGATAAATTTATATTTTGCGCCGCAAGATGATCACTTGCACAACAGTTGCGTGACCTATGTTCATGTCTCTATACCAGTGTGCTTGTACTGCCATTCACAGCATTAGATTTGTTATAGTGCAGTGCACTTCTTGTCATATATTTTTCTTCAGACCAACCCATTTAGTGTAATTTTTACTAGGCTGAATTTTCATCTATTGCGAAGAATGTTTTGCATAATCTCATCAGAACAATCAAATCGGGCCACTGGTGGACCAATTTAAAATAACACTTAATAAAATGAAACAGAATGAATCAAACTTTCCCTTTCCAGTCGTTAGCAGTTTTTTCTGACGGAACTCCCGGAGAGACTAGCCTGGTCAGTGTTCCAAGATATGGTTTCTAGTGTCACCTCTCTAAAAATAAATAAAACGAAAACCTATTCAGAGAACGATCGAACTTGTAATAGTGGCACTGTAATGGTCACTTCCGGTGAATGAACGACTTTCCGTTTATAGTTGAAGCTAATCACCGAGACATTTTTTATATATAGGCTCATCGTTGATATAAGAGTGGCTAATTTTACAAACATGCCCTCTGCTAACTGAGCTACTTATTCCAAAATGGATAGATGAAGAGAAACGGTTAAACTACTAATAGTTTGATAACAAATGTCTCACATTTAGATACCACGGCTCAAGTCGGAATCGAAATCAGGCATTCTGTATGCCAGTCAACTATTTTACCACAGAGCCACACAAGTGCTTCAACTTACTTCTTGGTGAAATGATCGAATACGAGAGTCACGTCAGGGCATGCCAGTGTGGCTGCAGTGCTGGTTATCCGCTTTTGATAACAATGTAATAAACATTGACTGCGCCAGTTATATTAACGTGTTGCTTGAATACGCTTACTGACGCCACTATCATATGCACAACACGCCATGGCGTGCACTTAACGCCAGTCGCAATGACATCTCTGCTCCAACGTGAGAGCTGGCGTTACGTCGAACTGTGAGCTGCCCTCTCCACGCCACTGCAGTCGAGGTGACTGGCAAGCCCACGTTATACGCACAATGAGTAAATTTACCGGAACACACCGACCTACGTTGTTAAGCTTGGCTCAAAGTGAAAAATTAGTCATATGCGGGTGGAGTCATTGACTGCTTTGCGTGAAACCGATTCCCCCAATGTTTGGCATCTGTCCAATTTTCATTTGCATTCTAGTAATTGTTTCTTAAGTCTATAGAAACGTTTTCTGCAGAATAGAAATTAGGAGTTTTTCTTCATTCATGGCGCGGGCATCACCCGCAACATTTGTCTACGAGTCATGATGCCGGACTACTGACCCAAAGGTCGCGGGATTGAATTACAACCGCGTCTGGCTCATTGTAGATGGAGCCCGAAAAGCTCGAGGCCCATGTACAAAGATGTGGGCGCATGTTAAAGAACCCCAAGAGGTCGAGATTTCCGGGGCCCTCGCCTCAACCGTGGCGTCTCTCCTGATCACATCGGAATTCGGCAACATCAAACACCATCGAATATTATTGTTTGTAGAGTAAAGGCCCCATCCCTGTTCACTTCCAATTGGCATGCGAGGGTTTATTGGGGAGGTGCCGCCTCGTGAGAAGATCACAAGCCACGTAAAAATGTCTACGAAAGAGCTCCACACTCCCCCCCCCCCCCCCCCCCCCATGGCTACGAGCGGCGCTGGTCAGCACACCGAAGCGATCAGCGCGAGCTCGTTCAAAATCCTCCCGACAAACATACGGCCGCTAGTAGGGTGCTTCGATGTCCTCCTCCGGAACAGGGTGGAGACACTTCTTATATTGGTTCAAACGTTTGCGTTCGCTGGCGTTATCTGGCATGCAGAGAGCGATCGGTTCCAGCGAAATACACGTTAATTTGGCTTAATTTATTCGGGACTTCGCCTCCATAGTTTGGAATCCCCACACAAAAATTAACGCTAAAAACCTAGGAAGAATTCAAAGAAAAGCAGTACGATTCATGTATAGTGAATTTATGTCAACCGACTCCCCCACTGCATTACTAACAGCAAATGGTATATAACTATTACAAATTCGAAAAAAAAAAGTCGGCTACAGTTTCCTTCAGACATAGTAAACCACAGGCTATCCTTAGACACCGCAGCATACGTATCCCCCTTGTTAAGCAGACCCACTCGGCACCACTATCCTCATTCCCTAACGCCAATCTTCGCAAGGACTGATACTTTTCGGTACTCCTTCTTCCCACAAACAATAGATGATTGGAATAAACTAACCGAAGCATTTCCTCAACGCCCTTGACCATTTGTGTAAATACTGTTCTTCCATTACTTCCTTAGAATTGTATTATCACCTTGTTGTTGAATTGTTACTTTTTTTAGTCATAACCCCTCTGTCTTATATGCAAAGAAATTGTGTAAAAAAACTCTTTGCAACCTTGTTTCATTCTGTTATTTAGTGTGTTTCATGTAGGCTCACCCTGCTTGAATTTTTGTCCGCAGTATTCTATAAATAAATGAAAATAATGTTGGTGAAGAATATATTAGGCACCCATTTTTACGCAAGAAGCACTTCATGGCAATATAAAGGCATCTAGAGCATATCTATCAGTCTATGTGTATTCACGGGCTGTGTAGGTCTTCGTACACAGCCCATATATTTTGACGAGTACCTAAATTAATATGACATGACAAGCGCATATGAAAAACATAAATTACTGCTCCTTACATGAAAATCATGATATACGCCATGATATATGTGACACGGTCATGGAGCTACAGCGGCCGTTTGGTGAGCTTGATATGTATACCAAAATTTACATGGTATGATAACAGCATGAGGAAAAGACACATTACTGGTATAACATGAAAACCTTGTCTTGTATGTTATCTGTTCTATAGGTCATTACGTACATTATCCGGTCAGAGAGCTCTGACAGCCGCTTTATTAACTTCATGTGTAACAAAATTGAAGTGACATAATAGGAGCATATGTGGCTAACATCAATTACTGGTCATAACACGAAAACCATGTCATGCATATCATGTGAGCCATGACACACATAACATGGTCATAATGATATAACGGCTGTTTTGTCAAATTTATGTCTACGGAAATTGACAGCGCATATTACCAGCGTAAGATGAAAAATAAATGGTTGGTAATAACGCCACAAAGGTCTCAAGCATGTAATGTACGCCATGGCATATATGACCCGCTCATAGACCTCTAATGGTGCTTTTATTAACTTGTTTAGTAGAAAAATTTACAGAACATGTTAAGAGACTCTGAATGCAATAGCTTATTCTAACACGAAAACCTTGTCAGGCATGTCATGTAGGCCAATACATACATCACCCGGTCATGGAACTCTAACCGCCACATTATTATTAGTCTATCAAAATTAACAAGTGATGATAAGAGAACATGACTACCATAACTGGCTGGTTCTAACATGAAAATTATGTTATGCATGTAATGTGTGCCATGATACACATGACCAAGGCCAGAGGCTTCAGGGGAGCTTTTTTTTTTATCTCATTGACTGCCAACGGTGACACGGCGTTGTAAGATGGTAGGACTAACATAAATGACTAGTAGTAACACATAATTCAGATTAGCTTAGCTTCGTTCAGATGAGTTATTCTCGCTGAATCTGGATTGGCCTAAGATTACCATGCTTTAGCTCCAAGAGGCTAGACAATCTCAAGTCATTCCAACTGAAAAAGGCGAACATCTTCGTAACACACTTCTTAGTGGAGACCGGGCTTGATAGGTGTCTGTGATGAACAGCCAGGGCTTGACATATAAGAAATGATGCGTTAGTGCATATACTGACAACAGAAAAGAAAGATGTGTCTGTGAACATTTTGTAACAGTGTGAACTGCTACAAGCAAACTGTACATTGGCATGATTTTTCAGCTGGCTTCATTGTGCTGTTTTTGGCAATTGTCCATTTTTGAGTATCGTTCAGTATTTTTTTTGCTGCAAAAATTATTGATATGGAGTAGCCGAGGCAATATGAACCTCAACCTCTCCACAGCAAAACAGTTTGAACAGAACAGAACAGAGGTTGAGATGACACCTAACCTTTCGTGATCGCTTTTTACAAGCCAGGATAATGGTCCAACGTGGCGCACTATTTCAGCTTCAATCCAATCAGGCTTTTTCAAGAATTGCGAGATCAGCAATCTCTCTCTTACTGCGAAGCAGCGTTGCCTTAAACGCAACCGAGAAATGCTGTGATCAACGCGAATCGGAATGCACCAAAGTGCCCCGGCATTCGACCAGGTGGCACCCGCGTTGTAATATTGCTACGGCGTCCGAGATCACCTGTTAGATCTCCGCCCATTGAGTTTTAGGGGTGAAGCTCCTCTTAGTCTAACCTTGTTTTGTGGTAGGTGTAACCGAGACAGACAGACAAACAGAAACAAACAAACAAACAAACAAACAAACAGACTTAGAGCCGAGGCAGATGGGCTCTCCATCGACCTGATCCTGCTCAGCAAAAAGGGCCGCAGCTGCTTGAGGCCACGCACATTCAGCAACACCGACGTCATTTTCGAGAAGGAGCTGGGCCCGATACAGAGCTCGGGCCATTGTTCGAAGCTCTATGTCGTGTCTCGCATGTGCAGTGTCGACTAGTTTGAGAGGTGGCGAGATCGCAACAACCAGCGGACAAGTGCCGTGTGCTCGATCACAGAAGCCACCGAGGCTTTGCCCGAAACAAGAACGCTTCGCGGTTCGCCTTTAATCAGTTCCAACGACCGCATGTAGAGGCTGTGAAGAAACGGCAATTAGCACCTGAAGTGATGCGAGCATTGACACCGGAGGTGCCGCGCCATAGCTCGCGCCAGGGAACACTGACCTTTCTCCACCCACTGCCTACAACGAAGACATGCGGAACAGGCAGCACCGTTAACCAGCGGCAAGATGTTTCGTACCCGATCACTGGAGGCACTGGGACGTCGCTTGAGCCGGGGAGCTTTGGATTTGTACTACCCATTGCCTCCAGCGATTGCCCGCGGAAGAGGCAGCGAGACAGTGCGGTCAGCCAGTGGTCAAGGACCTTGTGCATGAACAACGGAAACACTGGGACGTCGCGGAGGTCAAGTGAAAGCCTACGCGCTTTGCTCGCACGCCCACCCCTCATTAATGTGGCTGGTGAACGGAAAGACTGGTGAGCACAGATTTCCAGTGCATGGTCGCCCCCGCCTTATGCGCTCAATCGCACTGCGGGAGCGCCTGCGAATGGTTTTGACCAGCGCGTGCGCAAACGTCGTTCTGCCCAGCGTTGGTAGCTGTTGCAGTAATGTTTGAAATGTAGACGCTGGTCCAGGTGTCTTTGGTAGGGGTCCCATTAAGGAGCCTCTCGCCGTGTACGGCACGGCCCTGGGTTGTTGGTGCTGGCGTCGAATAGCACTGTCAGCTGAAATTCTTCTATTTCAGATATGCTTCTTCACATTTTGTTATGTCATATGTCAAAACATTGTAATAAATTTTATTCTTATCCTAACCGTGATATAAAGTTATTTGCATGTGAAAATTGTCTCTCTGTTTTTTTTCACGCCAAACTCCCTTCTAGGACCATTCAAAAATCCTGAATGCTCATGCAGTTCTTATGGCCAGTGTAATAGACCTTGGAGCTTGGCGTGCTCTCTACTTCTATTAACTGAAGCCAACGTTTTTAGTTGACAGGAGAATGAACCTTTGATATGAGCTTTAGACATAGCGTTGACAACAGACCCCGGAAGGTTTTTTAATTAGTTTTCCCCGTGATAAAAACTGTATTATTTGCGCATTCCTGATGTAGTACAAGCCTTAAATGGAGAAATGGTTTTTATTTATTTATATATTTATTTTATTTATTTATTTATTTGCGCATATGACAGTGCTATGCATCTACTATGGTATGTGGGAGAGCAGTGAACTATAATAAAAAAACAAATAAAAACAACTTTTGGCACTTAACATGAGTGAATCAATACTCTTAATTTGCGAACACATTCCTGCTCTTCACTTGTCAGCTTGCAGCAATGCACTCACCTCTTCTATGGGAACTGTAGCGTAGTGACACAGCGATGTTCCTTCCTGACGAGCAGCAGAGCTTCCTGGCCTCGAGGTTTACACCCTTCATACGCACCCGCTACGGGATTCTAAAATGGCGGTGCTACTTCGGCAGGAACCACTCCGTGTTTTAGGCCCTGTATGCTCGCACACTGTGCTCACTATGCTCATGAATAAATTTGATATGTATGAATTGAGAAAACTATGGATCTCAGCTTTCCGATGACATTTGTTATTTCCTGGTACGAAGCGTTACCTAATAGCAATAATAAAACTTTGAGCAACAAAAAGCATTGTCGTTGAACAAGCATCTGTTGTACTCCAAGTACGGCAAAACTTCAAAATAACAAAGCGAAATATCATCATTATCATCATCATCATCGTCATCAGCCTAACTACGTCCACTGCAGGACAAAGGCCCCTCCCATGTTCTGCCAGTCAACTCGGTCCTGTGCTTGCTGTTGCCAATTTATACCCGCATACTTCTTAATCTCTTATGCCCACCTAACCTTCCGTCTCCCTCTAACCCGCTTGCCTTCTCTAGGACTACAGTTAGTTACATTTAACGACCAGCGGTTA
Organism: Rhipicephalus annulatus; assembly: GCA_013436015.1. Classification (NCBI taxonomy): domain Eukaryota; kingdom Metazoa; phylum Arthropoda; class Arachnida; order Ixodida; family Ixodidae; genus Rhipicephalus; species Rhipicephalus annulatus. The sequence goes on from WOVY01004703.1 coordinate 318,298, forward strand.
TCCCGTCTACGTGCTAGATGTCCGGCCCATGTCAAGTTCCTCTTCTTGATTTCAACTATGATATCCTTAACCCTCGATTGTTCCCTAATCCACTCTGCTCTCTTCTTGTCTCTTAAGGTTACACCTACCATTTTCCTTTCCATTGCTCGCTGCGTCGTCGTCAATTTAAGCTGAACCCTCTTTGTAAGTCTCCAGGTTTCTGCTCTGTAGCTAACTACCGGCAAGATGCCGCTGTTATATAACTTCCTCTTGAGAGATAGTGGCAATCTACCTGTCATGACTTCAGTATGCTTGCCAAATGTGCTCCACCCTATTCTTATTCTTCTAGTTACTTCATTCTCGTGGTTCTGCTCCGCGGTTATTACTTGTTCTAAGTAGACATAAATTTTTACGACTTCAAGTGCACTATTGTCTATCTTGAAGCGCTGTTCTCTTCCGAGGTTGTTGTACATTACTTTCGTTTTCTGCAGCTTAATTTTAAGACCTACTTTTCTGCTCTCCTTGTCTAACTGCGTAATCATGAGTTGCAATTCGTCCCCTGAGTTAATCAGCAATGCAATGTCATCTGCGAAGGGCATGTCACTAAAGTGCTTCTCATGAACTCTTATGCTTAACTGTTCCCAATCTAAGCCTCTAAAAACCTCACGTAAGCACGCGGTAAATAGCATTCGGGATATCATATCCCCCTGCCTTACACCCTTCTTGATTGGTATCCTGTTGCTTTCTTTATGGAGCACTATGGTAGCAGATGATCCCCTGTAGATTTCTTCCATGATGTTTATATATGCCTCGTCGACGCCCTGATTCCGCAGTGTCTGCATGACTGCTGATATTTCTACTGAATCAAACGCCTTTTTGTAATCTATGAAGGCTATGTGTAGTGGCTGGCTATATTCTGAGCACTTCTCTATTACCTGGTTGATAGTATGAATGTGGTCGATTGTAGAGTAGCCTGTTCGAAATCCTGCTTGTTCCTTTAGTTGATTGAATTCTAATGTTGTCTTAATTCTGTTAGCAAATACCTTCGAAATAGCTTGTATACTGCGGAGAGCAATCTGATCGGCCTGTAAATCTTCAAGTCGTTGTCATCTCCTTTCTTATGTATTAGAATGACGTTAGCATTCTTCCATGATTCTGGTACTCTTCCCGCCAGGAGACACCTCGTAAACAGAGTCGCTGGTTTTTCCAACACAATCTGTCCTCCATCTTTCAGCAGATCTGATGTTACCTGATCCTGAGCAGCAGGTTTGCCTCTGTGCATGCTCTCCAAAGCTTTTCTCACTTATTCTATCGTTGCTGGGGGGTGTCATCTGGATTACTGCAAGTTCTTATATTAAGGTCGTGGTAGTGCTGGCTACTGTACAGATCTATGTAAAACTCCTCCGCTAATTTTACTATCCTATCCATATTGGTAGTGACGTTGCCTTCCTTGTCCCTTAGCGCATACATCTGGTTTTTGCCTATCCCAAGTTTTCTCTTCACTGCTTTGACGCTTCCTTCGTTCTTCAGAGTGTGTTCAATTCTCTCCATGTTATACCTTCTTAGATCACATGCCTTAGGCCTATTAATCAACTTCGAAAGCTCTATCAACTTTATTTTGTCTGTTGTGCTTGAAAATTAGGCCAGTGGTGCAAAGATTTCTGGATTAATTAATGTGGCATCAAATTAGATAATCACACCTTGGTGACTAGAAAATGAGAAAAACGGCTTTTTTTCTGCTTATAAATAATGTACACAAAATGGGAACTAACGTTCGTACTTCTCAGCCTAATACTTACTAAAATAGCTTCAGTACGTCGTCCGAATATCGGCGCTTACCCGCCTCACCCTTACGCGCTTCTTCTTCTTCTTCTTTTCTTCTTCTTCTTTCGTCTTTTCTGCTTCTTCTGTCTTTCGTCTTCTTCTTCTTATTCTTATTCTTTTTATGTGTATGATCTATTTTTGATGTCGTCTTCTGTTTTCGGGTGTGCTTTGTCTTAGTTTTTTTTCTTCTGCGTGTATTGTTCTGGGTTTTCTGGTCTTCTTTTTTTTTTCTTCTTTTCCTTTTCTAATTCTTTTTCTTCTTCGCTTCTTATGCTCTTTTCTTTTTCTTCTTTTCCTTTTTAATATTCTTCATTTTTCTACTTTCTCTTCTTCTTCTTTAATCGTTCGTCTTTTGTCTTTTACCTAATGTGGGGATTGGCCGAGTGTTAGGTAGATTTTTTCCCTTCGCAATACTACTCGTATATTACAGGGATAGGTTTCACAACAAATACTTACTGAATAATAATATTTAAACGTTTAAAAGAATGAAGAATTAAGCTCTACATTCCTTTAGTCTGATTGATGGATTCCTCTATTGCGTAGTAAACATCCCTGTGACAGTAGCCCAGAGTCGAGGCGCCGAATGATAGAACAACCGATTCGGATATTTTCAGACCCAAGTTTCGAAGAGGTGGTGCTATAAATTTTTTTCTCAATGACGTATAGCGGCGGCAGGATAGAAAGTAATGACTGATTGTTTCCTCCTCCTTACAGAAGATACACAGTGGAGACAACGCTTTACATGCCCTGTGCAGGTAAATGTTAAGGGAGGTAACCCGGCAGCAATGTTTGGTTATGGCCACTTCCATTATTCTCGACCACGATCACTCACTTTTCCAAGAAAATAATAGATGCCGAAATTCTGGAGAAGCTGTCAAGATGGGGTCTAATAAGCATTTTTTGAAGTTAAGGTGCGGAGTCGTGCAATTGTAATGTATGTTGTCTCTGGGAAAACCGGAATGATTGGCATCAAAAGCGCCGCCTTTGCTAAAGAATCAGCGCTTTCATTTAAAAGCAAACCGTTGTGTCCTGGTACCCAAATTAAGTAGAGACATTTTAGGTGCGCGGAAACTAGTATGCTGAAAATCTTTAGAAGAGGCGTTTCACCAGTTGCAGAGAGAGAAGAACACACAGATAATGAGTCAGTGATGACGGCTACTACTGTATTAAAACTGTGTAATTATCGGAGAGCTAATATTATGACCCTATATTCAACTATAAAAACTGGAATAAAATTTGGCAGTTGTAACGAAAAAGACCAATCAAGTTGAGGGCAGAATATTCCTATGCCAGATTTTTCCTCAGATTGTGATGCAACCGTTGCAATAACCACATGTCTCGGTAGAATATTTAGATGCTTTTGTAATAGTCCATTTAAAATTCTGTGAGGTAGTAATTTCGCGTGGTTTGGAAAAATATTGTGGTTGACAATGTCTGTGAATTTAGGTTTCATGGTCAAAGGACGCACATCACGAATTTGTACTATCAGGGATTCGAGTAATGCTTGTGCAAATATGATTTGTGGCTTGCGGAATCAAGGCTAGTGCTCGGAGACAAATATATTGGGATTGGATATGAAAATTATTTGAGCATGGTTAGACAGTGTTTCGTACAATCTTAAAAAAGTCTGCACCGTAAGTAGGTTGAATCGGTTTAACAGGGGTGGTGTTCTCGCTTCCAGGTATAATACTGCATTCACCACATATTTTGGAAGGCCTTAGCACAGCCGTAAAACCTCTCGCTCTAATAGGACTAGTGGCCGAAGCTGGTATGCTGGCGCACCGAAAAAAAAGAGCACAGCCAAATTACAATATCGGTCGTACGTACATTTTGTAGACCATAAAAAGTGATTTTATTCTCATACCCGATCTGCGGCTGCTCAGCCTGCGCAATACACCCATTGCCCATGCTCCTTTTGTTGTGATATATTTAATATGAGTTTGCCAGTTTAGTTGTTCGTTATATATTACTCCGAGGTATTTCAATGATTCAACTTGTGGGATATCCTGCATCTTGTAAATCAGAGATATTCTCACCGGATCCTTAACCGGAAAAACCAGAGTAGCACACTTACTTGTGTTAAGACTTAACTGCAGTCCATCTAGCCACTTCTCGAGTTCACTCAAGTGCGACTGTAAAGTTTCGTAAAGGCGATGTATGTCAGGAGCCATACCGAAAAAAGCAATGTAGTCCGCATAAACATAAATCTGCACCACCCTGATCAAATAGGAATAGTACACATCAAGATGTTGAATAATGCTGGGGAAAGTACTGATCCCTGTGGCACGCCTTGCGTCTGCTTGTGCTTGCAGGAAGAAAAGCCATATCTAACGCAGTAAAACTCCCTTTAATTTAAAAATTCTGTCACCCATGCTACAATATAGGGAGGAAGTCCATGGCACCGTAAACAATTTATCAACACAGAACGTTCGACGCTATCGCAAGCTTTACTGATGTCTAAGGAAACTAACTCCGCGTACTGTTTTTTATGCCGGACAATGTGAAGACGACTTTCGAGGTCTACGTGCACATTACAGATTGAGTGTCCAGATCTAAAGCCAATTTGGCTGGGGCTCAACAGCTGTTGGTCATTTACAAATCTTATTATACGACCGAGAAGGACCCTTTCAATAAATTTCACTACATTTGATGTTAATGCTATTGGTCTTATATTGTCCCTATTAAATCCAGCCCCTTGATTTTTAAGCAGTGGTATGATTTTAGCAATCTTCCACTCATCAGCTATCCATCCCATCTTAAGGGAGTAGTTTATTAGGCTTAACAGATCCTTGGGGAATTTCTGATATATTATTTTTAGCATTGAGCTTGTAATTCCATCAGTCCCTGGTGCTGAGTTTGGCAACCTTAACATATCCTGATCTAATTCGGAAATCGATATGGCTGTGTACTCAAAAATGGCAGATGTCTAAACCGATGGTGGAAGGCGTGGTGTGAGTCTATTTTTTAACCCTTGAGCTAATCGATTAAGTGCTTCCTGTAATTCTTGTGAAGTGTACACCACTGAGTCCACATTTCCTGGCATGGGAATTTTCTTTGTACAACGTAGAAAATTGAAAAGTGCTCGATTACTTTTTGACTTAGATAGGTATTCAAAGTGATTCTTATCATATTCCTCTTTCGCGCGTGATACTACGTTTAAATGTTGCCGCAATGAATTGATAATCATTCCCATTTTGTGGGCTCTGATTTCGTATAAGACGTTTCCATGCCGCTTTTCTCCTTCTGTAGTCGCGCGTGCAGTCAGCGTTCCACCATCGACTGGGTGGAGCACTCTTGGTTGACGCCGACATGATCTTTGATAATTCTAAAATAGAAAGAACGTTCTTACCGAGGTCTACATTTCTATCACCGGATGCTACCTTAATGTTAGCGCGAAAACCGTCTTTAAACTTTTTATAATTCACCAGAGTTTTAGATTTTCTGTCAAGTTTAAAGGAAACCCTATTTCAAAGTATACCGGAAGGTGATTACTGTTTGAAGCGAAATCAACTGTTCTCCGGGACTTCAGCGGAGCACCTGTGCTACAGAACGTCACATCTAATACTGATCGTGCTCGACCACGAACAAACGTTGGCTGCTTCATGTTTAGGCAGGTAAAATTCTTATGCATAATCCAGTCCCACAGAAGAGCAACAGTATAGTCTGTTCTAAAACACCATGACACGTAATGGGAGTTGAAATCACCAGTGAGAATTATTTCATTTTTGCAGCTACCTAAGACTCAGTCCAATTGTTGGGTATTGTCTACACCTGAGGGAACATATGCATTTATAATGAAGAAAGGGCGGCATCCTGGCATGTTGATGTCAATTGCCAGAATTTCACAGTCGGAGGACATAAACTGAAAAGCCAGACTCACTGTGTGGCAAAATTTGTTTGATAATAGTATGATTTCACTACCCCCTAGTGAAAGGCGATCTAACCACAATATTCGAAAATTTTAAAATGATAATTTTGATTAGGCGTAAGCCAGGTGTCTTGCAATGTTAATATGTCGGGATTTAACTGATTTACTAAGTAAAATAAATCTGTTGAAGCAGAAAACAAAGAACGACAGTTCCACTGCAGAACTTTTAAAATATCTATGGTGATGCGTGAAAGACTTCGGCAACGACTTTCCAAAACACTTTCTTTAAGAATGCGGGTGGGATTCAAATCACCTTTTTTGTTTTTGAATTGGGGCACGTAAGTTTTACTGGGGACCCAGTTCGCTTCTGGCGCCTGCCATCATGGCTGATTTCCATCTCATTATGAATTTATACTTCACTCGAGGTGGAAGGTTCCGGTGCAGTAGGCTTTGGATTTACCTGACGTTCCTGCTGCGGTGCTGAATTAGGCACCTCTGCTGCGGCTCCTGCTGTTACGCAAGACGTCAGACTGGTCCTCGGTGCTACAGCTTTAGAAAGTAGTTGAGTCATCTGTGAGCAAAACACTTTCGAGACACACTCAGTTACAGTAGTTATTAGCTGATCTAACGCCTTCGACATTGCTTTTTCAACTGCTTACTCAACAAGTTGCAAAAGTTTGACCTAATTTATTGACTCTTGCCTCGCAGCAACACCAGCGTATCCGAAGTTACGATCTTTGACAACAGCAATGGCTTCTCGTCGGGAACATTTTCGCCTATCCATTATTTCTAGCAGCTGGATTTCCTTTGACCTTGCCTGGCAATTCATGTAATCAATTGTATGGTCTCCTCCACATAGACAGCACTTTTATATCTCAGCAGTGCATTTATTTGAGGGATGGTTAGCACCACAGGCTTGGCATCGGGAACCTGATTTGCAACCCCCTAGGCTGTGGCCAAAACGCCAGCAGTTCTAGCAATGAAGAGGACGAGAATTGAGGCGTTCTACACGAAAGATGAGTGGATATATTTTCAATTCAGTGGGCAAGAAGTGCCGGCAAAAGTGGCAATAACCGATTCTGTGGGAACTTTCTCACCATTCACTACGCGGTTACACCAGTGTACGGCTGTGATGTCAGCATCCGACAGCTTCTCCAGAGTGTCGGTTGGTGACAATCGAGAGTCAATGAGGCGGAATGAACGCACTCACCGAAACTGACGCATATGTCTTGCACTTTAGGAGGTCCGCAACACATGATGGATCTGACGATCTAAATACCACACCACCTCTTCCAAACTGTCGAACGTCGCTTATCAATTGGAAGTGTGATGTCATGGCCTGGAGCTCCACTTGGACAGCTTTTAGGTTCTTCAGCCTGATAAATCCCCCACTCCAAGAAGGCACCAGCACAACAGGGATGCTGTGAACACCACTGCGAAAAAAGTATTCCAATGGCAGTTCATCATTAGGCAAAGAGGCTGACCAAGGGCTGTGCCCTTGGCCAGGAGACGAGTTAGTCATTGGCACGGTGGCAGTCGTCTAAACGATAGTAATCAATACCGCTCAGAAATTAACGCCGGTTAAATTCACCCAAGACTCGGACAAACCACCGGTCAAAGTCCCAGCTCAGCAGCCTCGACTTGGGTCGCAATCCTAAGAATGAGAAGTATTGGTTGCGTTTCCGAGATACTAGGGTAAATGTTGTGCGGTGGTGTCAGTTGACACCGCCAGTGCCGAAAGGGCTAGAGCAGCTTGCTACGCAACCAGAACTGCTACTCATGCACACAGAACACCGGCTCGTTACAAAGCTGACAGTGCCATTGTTAGTCAATGACTTCTGACTTCGACGTTTGTAAGCATGGCCACATGAACAAAATAGGGCTGCAACGTATCCTGTGGTACTGACGAGCATTTTGCTAAAGAACTTTTTCAGTTCAGCAACATGAAAGGAAAACTTGTCGACAGTGCCTGCAAGCCAGTGAGTGAAACAACTATATCAGGTCCACAATAGGCACAAGTTATCTCGACGTCACCTCGCTAGGCCCTCTCCGGGATGGTAAGGTTAAACCTGCCACCCCTCGCACTGGCTCTCTGAACGGCCTGGATTTGAGAGGTCTGATCCTGGACCTTAATGAGCCTGTTCGTTTCCTCTTGGCATGAAAGTCAAAAGCAAGAAAAGACACAACTTTCCAAAACGAATAGGTGCATGATAATATAACACAAACATAAAACAAAACTGGAATTTGCAAATGTCTCACTCCCAGGATAGTTTTGCGTTCAGATTTTCTTCAAAGTACCTGCAAGTTTATGCTTCCAAGAAAAAAAACGTTACGCATAGCACTACTTAAGAATAGTGCTCCATATGTTTACCGATCCACCCCCTCCTTGCCGTCATGTCATTTTTGCAAGCACACTACTCTGCAACGATGCTCTCTATGTTCATTAATACCTTATGGTAGTGATAAAAAAAGAAAGGAAGCAAGCGGTTTGCACTTTGCATGATAAGATCATGCCGACTAACCAGCACGTCGGGTTCCTATGCCGAGAAAAGCTGCAAATAATGTAATTTTTTGTGTTTAACGTTCCAAAACCAGCATTAGATTATGAGGGAAGTCGAAGTGAAAGGCTCTGGAAATTCTGACAACCTGGGTGGCTTTAACGTGCACCTAAATCTAAGCACACGGGCCTCAATCATTCTCGCCTCCATCGGGAACGCGACCACCACGGGTGGGATTTGATTCCGCGACCTGTGGGCCGGTAGCCGAGTGCCTTTTTCACTAGGACACCGAGGTGGCTAGATGACGTAAGATTCTAAAAAGTTCTAGAGTTCCCTCCATTGGACAAAGGTGTCTATAAAAGCCTTATCTATATAATCCGCACAAAGACCTTGCCCTAATCTCTCTCTATTATTGAGTGTGGTGCGACCATTCGTGGAAACCTGCTCTCCCCACGAGGGGTGGTTAGCATAATTGATGATTGATAGGTGGAGTTTAACGTCCCAAAACCACCATATGATTATGAGAGACGCCGAAGTGGAGGGCTCCGGAAATTTCGACCAACTGGGGTTCTTTAACGTGCACCCAAATCTGAGCACACGGGCCTACAACATTTACGCCTCCGTCGGAAATGCAGCCGCCGCAGCCGGGATTCGAACCCGTGACCTGCGGGTCAGTAGCCGAGTACCTTAGCCACTAGACCACCGCGGCGGGGCGCGGGGTGGAGGGGTTAGCATGACGCCGGCGGAACCGTGGGATTATCAGCAAACAATAAACGGGTCTTAGTTTACCGACTGCAGCGAATAGTACCGATGACTGTGCCAGCACTGACATTCTAAACTCTGTGCTGAACGTCTAAGCCTTGTGCTAGAAAGTAAAAGTCACGTGTCTTGAAATCTACAGAAATATTCCAGCACGTCATTTCCAGTAGATATTTTTCTTGTTGACACGTGTATTGTGTCTACGCACTTAACAATTACACTCGCGTAACAGTAACATTTCCACTTGACTTTTTTTTTCGAGTGCTCATCGTCCATGGGAAAATCAAAGATGGGTCTGTGTTATGCTTCTTGCAATGAATGACAAGTGATTGAGCACAGTAAACATAAACCTTAAATAGCGCGTAAGCATTAGACGATGCGTGCAGAATTTACGCTATATGGACTCATAGCACGTACAATGAGAAAATTTATCAAATACTGTAGCTTATTCAGCCATTGCTTGTCTAGACCATACGATATCTGACTAATTAAAAGCAACTTTGAGTGACCTGGGCTTGACAAAACTGTCATTGACCTGCACACGCCTATGTCTGCCAGGCGATTCCGGCAGACAGGTGTGTGCAGGGCCCCCTTCAGGAGAAGGAGACAATGGTTAATCGCATCGCCCTCCTCACTTTCAATTCATTGTAAGGAGCAGACTTCGCGCACCGACTCTTAGGAAACTGAGAGAGCGGGGGCTGCCCTGCCCCCTTGTGTGCACGCCTGTGCTAGCCGATATACTTAGGAAAAGGAATTCATAGAACACACACATATGGGCTCAGGTATGTCGCTATTATGTACATTTTTCATGAAGACTCGCTGGGTGCTGTCATAATCGCCCATGACTCACGAGTATAAATAGCCCGATTCCCCCGCCCTCCCCCTAAGTGCTATTCTGGGCCCGATTGGGCTGCTACTTGTCAATCTGTGTGTTCGTGCGCTTCTGTCGCATCTACAAAACGACTGTCGGTGAAAATGCAAAAAAAAACAAACAAATCTACGCGTGCTTTTTCGCGATGGTCATTGCATGACGCTGGCACTATCAGTGCTAGGTCCGGTAAGCTGGCATGAATTTCATAAAGCAAGAACCTTCGTCAGACAACTTATTCTCATAATTTGGCCAGCACCCCAACGACGGTGAAAGTAAGACGGGAAACAGCGCGAACCAACAACTTATGCATCATATTCCACGTGATCCCATACATGTACCAGGTGTTCCATTATACTCTCATAAAAATATTCAGAAAAAGCATGTGCTCTAGTCTTTTCTCACTTTTTTGCATTGGTGGTAGTCATGTGTTCAACTAAATATCAACACAACTAACTCACTTTATTTAGGTAACCTTTTTATCTTAGTTCGAAAGGGTGGAATTTACTAAATAACCCTAGAATCCCAAGTTTGTCTTGTGCTGAAATATTCCTCGCTCAACACTGTCGAAATTTGGGCTTGTTGGTGCATTGTGACGACAGAAAATAGCGCAAAGAAACGGGGACACAAGACGAGGACACACAGGCGCCTGTGCCGTGTGTCCTCGTCTTGTGTCCCCGTTTCTTTGCGCTATTTTCTGTCGTCACAATTCCTCGCTGTTTGCGTAGCGTAACTTACACTGGCTGAGGTTGAGCAGTTTCGCGTGGCTTACGGTAAGTAGTTCTCAAGCGCGAGGAGCACTTTGACATAACACAGCGCACAGCTGGTGCGCCGAAGGCCTAGAAGTTTCTGGAGTGGCGTGTCACTAGTGGCGCTTCACTCACGTGAGATCGCTCGCTCACTAGCCCTTACGTCCGTCTAATAATGGTTCGTCCATCCGCCGACCATTCGTGCCTCCGTGGTTCATTCGTCAAGTCCGTCCATCTGTGGTGGTCCGTCCGTGCGTGGTTCGTCCAACCATCTATATGGTTTGTCTTTTCATGCGTCTCTGGTTCGTTCATCAAGTCCCTCCATCTATGGTCGTCCGTCCGTCCGTGCTCCATCCGTCCATTCATGACTCATCCATCCGTCCGTCCATCCATGCACCCGTGGTTTGTTCGTCAAGTCCATCCGTGCTCATCCGTTCGTCCATCCGTCCGTCCATCCGCAGCTCCCGCTTCATATATCTTTGCAGAGCCGGGCTAAGCCACTGTAATTTTTTCTGAGAATAAGCAAAAGCGCGCAAAACAAACCACGAAAAAAAAGAAGGAATACACACGCACTCATGCGACACAACTCAAGCCAGTGCTATGGTGGCTACCAGTGCCACGGCCACCACATTAAAAAGAAGTTAAGCGGTCATGTTAGTGCACTCAAGCGCTTCAAAGGGTTTGATTGACGTTATGTTCAATCGTTATTTCTTGAACGGACAATATAGTGAACGAACGAGTGTTTGTCTGTTTGTTTGCGTGCGTGCGTGTATTCACACTTGAACGAAACGATACTTGTCCGTCTGTGTTCCTAGCTTTTCGTCGGCCGATTCTGTCACCTCGCGCGACATGCAAGAGCCACGTGAGGCGACAAAATCGGCCGATGAAAAGCTAGGAGCACAAACATGCAAGAGACGCGTGAGGTGACGCTGTGTTTCGTTTGATAGTCACATAAACTATTTATTGCTATCACTGCCTGAACTAATGTCACTTTTTCTTTACACGTGTCGCTTGCATGTAGCAATTGTCGTTCGTGCTTTTTTTTTACTTGTTCACTGTTTAATTTTACACTGAGAATTGTGTCGTTTTGGTGGGATTTTGGGTTTGCAGGGGGCAGGCTCCTCGTCAGGCTTTTATACCTTTTCGCCGGTCCCCTTGGCAAATTGTACTTCCTGTTTGCTGAAATACAAATTTCAACTCAAGTTCAATTCGAATTCAATACTCGCACGCACAGTTTGCTTCCTTTCTAGTAACATAGATGAGTGACGTCTTCGGGTGTCTCTATCAGAACTACTGATAATATGGCGGCACTGAAACCGCCATTTTAAGGGATACGCGCTGTAACGTGTGTGTTTTGTGTGATTGGTGGCCTGCTATAAACCACAAAGTCGTCATGATAATCACATGTTAAGAGGCCCAATCACATGTATCACGCAATATTACTGCTGCATTAGATGTTGTATTGTGAAGCTTGTATACAGGATGTGTGTGTTTGTAAAACATGAAAGTTATTGTCCTTGCATTTTCAAGCAGGGGGATTCATTGTCATAATATTTTCAAGTAGGCGCGTGGCTCTATGGTCGAACACCTGTTTTGCCAAGCAAACGGCCTCCATGGCTGCAGTTCTCACTCGGACCATGGTATCAGAATTATTTATTCGTTTAAATCTTTCTCGATTTCTTGATCACAGACAAGAAGATTTCTTTCTCACAACCAACGACGCCCGCGCCGACGCTGACACCGGAAGCGGAAGTTATGGAAGACGAGCTCTTTAACGCTGTCGTTTTAAAGACGGGCGGGCCATCATTTAGGATTCTCAGTGTTTCCCAATGTGCAAATGTACAAACTGTGACACTATCAGCAAAAGTTCATAAACGACCAAGCCTGTTCGTGAATCGTGCTCGTTTCGAAGACCGTACAGAGCAGCCGTACTTTGCATGTGTTACAAGAACTTTTCCGTGACTTGGGGTAAGAATACCGGGCTTCAAGAATTGTTCCGTGACTTAGAGTAAGAATACTGGGATTTTTGTCGGCCGATGGTGCCAATACTAATATTGAGGAAAGTCGAGCAGTGAACTAGCCGTACGATGCCACCAGTTTCGCTGTTCAGCTGCAGTGAGTACACAAAATACATGGTTTTACTTGACAAAGCCACTGTGCGAGCGCATGAAGTTTATATAACACACTTTTTACCATCCTAAGTGACCACAATATCGAGCCTGATCATCGAAATGGTACAGCAGTCCTGACGTGGGTGTAGCCCAATGAATTTGAAATTGTGAAAACGCTCCTGTGGCTAACACAAACTTTCTAGTGATGTTGGTTCTGATGCTTCGGTTTAGCATTGGGTGGACCGTAGAGTCACTCCTCAAACACAAGTACTTCTGTGTTTCGGATCCTCTGCCAAACTATCACATTGCGAGTTTTTTTTTTGTTTGTTCACACTGGCGTTGCACGGATGTCGCTGCTTTTAGGACCGAAGCACCTTAAGGCAGATCCTTGCCCTTCCGATGCCCTTTGTCCAGGCTTGCACGCGCTGGGAACACTGGCCACGAGCGTGCCGATCGTAGGTAGAAGAGGAGAACGATGATAGAGAGTTTTAGTTAAGTGTGCGCAACGGCCTAGCACACGCATCGCCCGAGAAGCAGCATGGCTGCGCATGCGCTGCACGTAAGAAAGATGCATGTGTTTGCGCACTCGAGGGATGCGTACACTAGGTCTCAGCTCTTACGTTGCGTTCGCTACAGCCGTTGGGTACCTTAGCAGCGGCTCTCGCAAGATCTCCCCCTGGTGAGAAAACGAAAACCAAGATGGCCATGACCAACAGCAGCCTAAGCAGTGGGGCAGCCATGGCTGCAAGTAAATCCCGCGTGCATTTTACGATTGCCCTCGATGTGGAGCTCCTTGCATATGTGAAGAGCTTAAATTTGTTCGTGGACCCCGTCAATAGACAGTTATCGCTGTGAAAATACAGGAGCTGACGGAGATACCCTTCAACGCCCGGCATGCCCGCAGTCGGATGGAGCTGCTCGTGAAATTTTGGCTTTTCATGTCTCGACTCGTGTCTACTATTGTTGGCTACTGTAGTTTATTGCCTAACCAATAGGTGGCGCCGAATATCACTCTAAGACGAACGTTTTCACGCTTAGGCGCAGTCCACGTGTCCGTGTTCGTGTACGCTAAACTAATACTGTAGGAAGCAGCCTCAACTGTAACGTACGTAGCGCGCTAGCCGTTGCGCACGTACCGCCTTGCGCACGCTGATGTAAAACGCTCTGATTGCGGGTGCGCTCGTGGCACGCTGTTTCTTTCGGTGCGGTGCCCCAAGAGCGATAAAACGTGCTTGCTCCTGGCTCTCTTTCTCTAATGAAGTGCACCTCGTGAAGAAAGAAAGATAGAAAGGAA